>JAPDFW010000060.1:0-557500 GCA_028826165.1 Anaeramoeba ignava
TTGAATTGAGAATTGATTTTAGAAATTGCAACCATAATATTTTTGCTTTCAAATTTTGGTTTAGATTCTTTTTTTAAATTAGGTAAATCTTGATTTTTAAAGAGATTTTGTTGAATAGACTTAATATTGTTTTTTATTTCTTTCATTTTCATTAATAATTTTATACAAGAAATAAGAATAATATTTTCTGATTTGTTTTCAATATATTTTTGATTTGTATTTTTCAAAAATTCATCAATAAAATTAACAATTTCTTCATTATCTTCATTTGAATTTTCATTTTTGAATAAATGAAAAGTAAATTTTTAGTATTGGATAAAAATTGAATAAATATTTTCAATTTGTTTAACTTTTAAAAATATTTCAATTTTTTTTCATTGAATAATTTAAAATTTTTGAATAAACCAAAATTAAATTTTTGTTAATTTTTTTGAATAAAAATTGTTGAAAATTATTCTTCCATAAAAATGTTAAATATTTTGAAAATTTATGGAAAATATTTATAATTTCTTTTTCATATATTCTTCAATTTTACTTTTTTAATTGTTCTGAAATGTTTTGTATCATTTTCTTCAATTTCTTCTTCAAATTGAACATTTTCTTTTCGTTACTTTTCTCAAACATAAATAAATTGGTTTTTCTTTTTGAGATTTTTACAAATTTTGATTTTTATAATTAATATTTTCTGAAAATAATTTTCAATTAATTCATTTGTTATTTTATTAATCATTAATTCATTTTCAATTTTTTGATAATTATATTTTTCTCGTGTTTTTTTTGGATTTAATTGTTTTAATTGAATTGAAAATTGTTTTTGGAATGTTTGAATAATCCATTCATTATAAAGTTTTTCAATTTCTTCTTTTTCTTTTTCTTTTTGATTTATTTCAATCCAAAATTCAAATAATTCTTCAATATTATCATTTTGAATTATTTCTTCTTTATCTTCTTTTATTTTTTCAATCAATTCTCTTATAAATAATAAAAATGAAAATGTTTTTCTCTTCTCATTTGTTTTTGTTTTTGTTTTTGGTTTGAAATTAATTAATTTGGAAATAAAAAGTAAATTAATTAATTTTTGATGAATTTTTTCAAAATAAATTTGATGAATTTTTTGAAATGAAATTGTTTCTATTTTTTCATTGATTGTTGTGAATAATAATAATTTTGATAATTCTTTTAAATTAATTTTAAATTTTTGGAAAATATTTTTTGTTCTGAATGAAGAACCAATTTGATAAAAATCTTTTTTAAATATTTTTGAATAATTTCATCATTGAAAAAGATGAATCAATAAATGGAATAATTTTTGTTTTGTTGAGAAATTGTTTCATTTTGTTGAATTATTGAATAAATTATTGATGAAAATGGGAATTTTTGTTTAATTGTTTTTGTTTTGTAAATTGAATAACAAGGAATTTCAAATTGTTGAAATATATTATTCCAAATTTCTTTCATTTTTTCATCTTTTGAATTTAATAAAATTGTTAAATTTTCATTTTGATTTATATTTTGGAAAAATATATCAAAAATTTCAATTAAATCTTCTTTAATTTTATCAAATAAAATACTTATAAATTTTCTTTTCTTTGTTTGAAATTTTGTAAAAATATCAAAATTTCCCATTTAAAATTTTTCATGTTTTGATTTTTAATTGATAATTCAATCATTTCTAATTTTTGATAATTTGTTTTTCATTTCTTCATTCTTAAAAGGTTTTTCAATTAATTTTTTCTTTTTGAAATTTTCATTTGTTAAATCTTTTTCTTTTGAAAGAATTATTCCTAAATTTTCTATTATTATTTTTTCTATTTGTTTGTTTTTTTGTAAATAATCAAATGATTCTAAAAGATTTTGAGGTAAATTTTTAAGATTAAATAATGATTCCAATTTCTCTTCAATATAATAATGTTCCCCAATTTTTCAAAATAAAAAGGAAAAATGATTTAGAATTTGAAGTGAAAGATAAATGAATGAATAATATAATATAAGAATTTTCAAGTTCTGTTTTGATTATTATTATTATTGTTATTATTGTTGTTATTATTATTGTTATTGTTGTTGTTTTGAGAAATTATTTGTTCAATTAAAAATTTAAATTTGATAAAATAATTCAATTTGATTTTGTTTGAAATGAATAATTAAAATATTTTTCTTTTGGAATATTGGAAATTAATTCTTCATTTTCTTTTTGATAATTTTATCTTTGTTTTGTAAATCTAAAATTTTAAATGAATATTCTGAATATTTTTCTTCAATTTTTCCAATTTCTTTTATATCCTCTTGTAAAAATTATTGATTTTTCAATTTTATTTTTAAAAATTTCTTCATTTAAAAGTTCTTCAAAAATTATTGTAAATAGATGAAAAATATTCTTCTTTGATTTGATTAACTTTTTGAATTTGTTTTTGATAATAATTTTTAATTTCAATCATTTTTCAAATTTAAAAATTGAAATAATTTTCTTTTTGATTTTTCTTTTTGATCTTTTTCATTTTGATATTTAAGAATAAGTGAAGAAAAATAAGTTTTGATTAAATTCAATAATTAAATCTTTTTCTTTGATTTTGTTTTCAGTAAATTTTTGATTGATTGAATATTTTGAATATTTTGGATGATGATTCCTTTGGAATATTAAAAAGAAGAAATATCAATTAAATGTTTTTCAAATTGATTTTAATAAATTAGGTTGATTAAATTCATATTTAATTGCTTTTGTTGTTATAATTATTAATCTGAAATTTGGATTCATTTCAATTTTTCTTATTTCCATTTCCAAAAACGAATTGTTATATAAAATTTTTCATTTTCTTTTAATATAATTTTTGATTAAATAAAATCATCTCAATAATGGATAAATTTTTGATAATCAAGAAGAATTAACATTTTTCCTTCATAAATACATTTTTCAATAATATTTAATGCTTTATTAATTTCTTTTGATTTTTCTTTTTCTATTTGTGATTCTGATTTTATTAATGAATTTGAATCAAATAAAATGATTGAATTTCTTGAAAAATCTTGTAAAATTATTGAAAAATTGAAATATTTGGAATAAATATCATTAAATGTCTTGATGTTTTTATAAAAATCTGAATATTTTTGAATTTCATTTTCTTTTGATAATTCTTGAATATTTTCTTTTTATTAATTGAAATGGATTGAATTCTGGAAGTTTTTCAAATCCTTCAATTTTACTATTTTCCAAAATTTGATTTAATATTTTTGATTTAATTCCAAAATTTCTAAAAAGAGATTCATAACAAATATCTAAAATTCGTGTTTTCTTTTGTTCATTTCCATAATAAAATCCAATATTATTAAGGAAATATTGATAATCTTTAATTCCATAAAAATTTAATGGTGGTTGATTTTCTTGAAGAATTGTTTTAAATTGTTTTGAAATTATTTCATTTTGATTTTGATAAATTTTAGAAAATAATTCAACAAAAATATTGGGATAATTTCTTTGTATTTTTTTAGAGAATGATTTTATAATTTCTTTTGTTACAATTTCTAATTGATTTCGATTTAAATTTAATAATAAATTTCTTGAAGTTAATCCTGAAATTTCAAAATTTGTATTTGTATTTGTTAATAAAATTAATGTGAATTTTGAATTTGAATTTGAATTATAAATCATTTTATTCATAATTTTTTTGATTTTTGAATGAATCATAATTAAATTTTCTTTTGATAAATTTGTGAAATCTTTTAAAATTATTATTGGAATATTTTGTTTTTGTTTTTGTTTTTTAATGTTTTGAAATTGATTTTGAAGATATTCTTGTGTAAATATTTGTGAACATTGAATTTTAAATCGTTTTATTTGTGGAAGTTTCCATTGTTTTAAAATTTGATTTTCATTTTTAGAAGATAAAAATGAATTGAAAATAGATTGAAAAGATTTTTTTGAAATTGCTATTTTTGTTTTAAATAATAATAAAAATTTAATTTAATTTAATAATTGTTTTTGTTATTGTTTTTGTTATTAATTTACCTAAATTATCAATTATTAATAAAGGTATTTGTGTAAAAAATGAAATAAATATTGATAAAATATTTTCATTAAAATTTTGATTTTGGAAAAGATTTGTTTTGGTTAAATTAAATTGAATTGATTGAATTAAACTTTTTGTTAATTTATCAATAATTTCTTTAATTTTGATTTTTTCTAAATCTTTTTTAAAATTTCCACTTATTTTAATCTTTTTGAAATTTTCTTCAACTTTTAATAAAAATTTATCTTTTTCTTCTCCAATAAAATATGATCCATAAACAACAAACAAAGATAATAGAATACTTTCTCTAATTATAATTCGATTTCTATTTGATGGATAAATCAATTTTTTGCAAATTTCTTTTTTAATTAACCATTGGAAAATATTGAGAAATATGAAAACATCTTGTAATGATTGAATAGAATAATTTGTTTTGTTTTGTTTTTGAATATAATTTCTTGAAAAATTAATTGTTTCTAAAATAATTTGAATAATTTTTTCTTTATCAATATTAACTAAATTTTTGGAAATTTTTGGTAAATCATTGATAAAATATAATTGTTTTCTCCTTTTTCGCTTAAATTCCCAAAATCATAAATATCTTCAAAAAATGAATCAGGAATTAATTGAGGTTTTGAAATTATTTCTTCAATTATATTTGATTCATTTGATTCATTTGGTTTGATTTGAGAAGAATATTGTTTTGATTGAAATGATTTGATTGAAGCTAATAAATTAATTTGTTTTGATAAATTTTGTTCATTAAAAGAAAATCGATCTATTAAAATTTTCTTTAATAAAATTATGCATTCTTTTGATCCTGTATTGAAATCATTGAATAAAATATTAATTTTTGAATTTGGTTTTTCTTTGATAATATTTTCAGCTTTTTCAATAATTTGTTCAATATCTTTTTGTTTGTTTTAGAATTGATATTTAAAATTATTAATTTTTGTTTTAAGATTTCTTCTAATAAATAATGAATTAATAAATTTTTCTCATAATCATTTCCTTCAATAAAAATAACTGGAAGTTTTGCTATTAATCTATAATGAATATTAATTAATTTCATTAGGTTATTTGAGGTTAAAAATATTGGATATTCTTTTATATCTTGTTTTGAATTAAAAGAATTGAGAATTTTCAAAATCATTTCTTTTTCAATTTCAATTTTCTCTTCATCATTTTGGAAATTTTCATAAATTTTAATCAATGCATTATTATTTAAAAATTTTTCTAATTTTTGATTAAATAATGATTTGATTTGATTATTGCTTATAATTATCATTTCAAGTGATTCATTTTTGTTTTGATTTAAAAAAATTGGGAAAGTGAAAAATTTTTGATTCCAATCAATTCTATCTTTTAATAAATTTGAGAAATCTTCAAATTCATTTGTTTCTATTTTTTCTATTTTTGTACTCCATTTAAGATAACGTGAAGAAATATTAACAATAGAATCTAAATAAAATGAAAATAATTGTGAAATAAATTTTTCATAAATTTCTTTTTCTTCTTTGAATAAAAGTATTCTTAATTGATTTGAATCCAAAAATTGACAATTTTGTAATAAAATTGTTTGTGATTTTAAAATTGAACAAATAATAAATATTATTCTGAATGTTAAAGGTTGATCTTGTAGTTTTTGTAATATTTTCTTTTCAATTAAATTAAAGAATTCTTTTTTATCTGGTTCTTGATTAATAAATTCTTTTCTTTTTTCAATTTGAAGATTTTTGAATTGTTTGAAATTATTATTACTTAATTCAATTAATTTAGCAACATTTTTCAATTTTTTATCTTCAATTTTTTCAATTATAAAATTTGGATTTAATTTAAATTTAATAAATGAAAATTCATCATAATTAACTTGACATTCTTTTTCTTGAAAATATTTTAATGATTGGAAATTATTTAATCCATTTTCTGAATTTTCTTTTCTATTACTTGGAATTTCAAAAGCTAAAAAATAATTATTTAAATCTTCTTGATTAAAATCAAAAATGAAATTTGATGATTTTTCTCTTTTGTTTTCAAATAAATTCCACATTGTGAATCCCCAAATAAAATCTAAAGTTTCTAATTCAGGTGAAAAAGGTAATTCAATATGAAAAAATTTCTTTTCTTTTTCTTTATCTTTAATAAAATCATTTGATATTTCTTTTGATAAAATGATATTGAAATATAGATAATTTTCTTTTTGATATTTTTCATTATATTTTTTGTGAATTTGATAAGTTTTTCCCATTCCACTAATTTTAGAAGTAAATAATTGTATTTTTGAATAAAGTTTGTGATATTTTTGGTAAATTTGTGTTATTTTTTTTTTGGAAATAATTTTGATTTTGTTTGTTATTAAACATTTTGGAAATTGATTAACAATTCTAAAACTTCCAATTTTCTCTTCATAAAAGAAAATTAATAATGGAAAATGAATTGTGAAAGAAATATTTTGAATTTTTTCAGTTAATACTTTTAAACATTCTTGAGATAATTTATGTGAATGAAGAATTGAAAATAAATATTTGTTTTTTGGAATATTTTCATATTTTTCATTATAAATTTGATAAATATTAAAGAAATTGTTAATATCATTTTTTGTTGAATTTGAATCACAAAATAATATATTTTCTTTTAAAGGGAAATGATTACAATATCCTAAATATAAAGTTGTAACAATTTCATAAATTTCTTTTTCTTTTTCTAATTTATAAAAGAAAAATTTTTGATTTTGATTTTGATTTTGATTTTCAAAAATTTGATTAAATTGAGAATTTGATTTTTTTAAAATATTTTCATCAATTTTGATTATTCTTTGTTTGATTGAATTTTTGATAGGAATTAATTTTTCTAATTTATTAATAAATGTTTTGAAAAAATTTGAATCAATTTTAATTTGAGAAATTTGAATTTTGAAATTTTTAAATTCTTCATTTTTTAAATTTGGTTTAAATGATTTAAGAAGAGATAATGAATTATTGTTTTTGTTTTCAAAATGAAATTCTTTTATAATTGAAAAGATTTGTTCTTTTGAGAAAATTGAAAAAGTAAATTGAATATTATTATTATTGTTGTTGTTGTTATTGATAAATTCTGAAAATAAATTATCAATTTGTTTTGTGAAATTTCTTTCTTCTTCAGTTTCTTTTTCTTTTTGTAATAAAATTAATTCTTCAATTTTTTTAAAAATTTTCTCTAATTTTTCTTGTGAAGGATTTATTTTTTGATAAATTTTGATAATAATTTCAAATATATCATTAAATGATTTGAAAAGTTTTTCATTATATAAATATTCTTTAAATTCTTCTCTTAAATTTTGTAAATATTTTTTGGTTTGTTTTAAATTATTGTTATTGATTTTATTAAAAATTTCTTTAAATTTTTATCATTTTCTAATTTTTGTAAAATTTGAATTGATTGAGGAAGTAATTCAAAATTATATTTCTTATTTAATGTACTTTCAATAAATTTTATAAATTTCTTGAAATATTTGATTAATTTTTGATAAATCTTTCATTTCTTTTTCATTTTTCAATTTTGGATTAAAAAAATTAGAATAAAATTCATTTTCATATTTAAATAATGGAAAAATAAAAGTAAACCAATAAGGAATTTTGGAATAATTTTTTCTGTATTCTTGATATTTTAAAATTGGATAACAAATTCGTTTAATTTTATCTTTAGGAATATTGGAAATTTCAAATAATAATTCAATTTCTTTTTCTAATAATTCTTTTTTAATTTTCATTTTTTTTTCTTTTTCAATTATTTTTAAGAATAAATTTTCAAATTCTTTGATTTTCATTTTTTGATTTGAAATTAATTTTGTTTTTTTTATCAAATCATCTTGAATTTGTTTAATTTTATTTTGTAAATCTTCAAATGAAATTTTCTTTTTTTCATTTATTAATGATTGTTGATATTCATTCCAATAAATCTTTTGAAAAATTTGAGTTTGTTTCATTTTATAAAAATTTTGGATAATTTCTTCTTTAATTTTCAAATTTTGAATTGATTTTTTAATTTCATTAATTGATTTATTACTTTCAAATAAATTCAATATTTCTTTAATTTTTAAAATATCTTCTTCAATTAAAATTGAATTTAATTCTTTTGATAAGAAGTTTTTTTGTTGATTTAATTGTTCAAGTTCTTCTTTTAAAATTTGTGAATTTGGTTTTTCGAATATAACCCAAATTGCTGAATTTTCATAATTTTGATTAATAATTTCAGAAATTTCTTTATAAGAAAAATTTAAATTTTTTGATTTTTCAATAAAATTTTCAATTTCTTTTTGATATTTTTTAATTGATTTAAGAAATTCAAATTTTGAAATTTTTTCTTTTTCTTTTTCTTTTATAGTTACGAAAGCATTTATCCAAATATTTTTTTCTTGTTCTGGAAGTGAATTAAAGAATTGAAATAAATTTTGAGAATTAGTTGGTCTTTTTTCTCCAATTAAAGAATTTAATTCCAATAACTTTTGATTTTGATTTTGATTTTGATTTTCATTTTCATTTTGAATTTGATTTATATTTTGATTTTTATTTTGATTTCGATTTCGATTTCGATTTCGATTTCGATTTCGATTTTGATTTATATTTGGATATAGATTTTGATTTATATTTTGAATTTGAATTAGATTTATATTTTTATTTTTATTTCGAATTTGAATTCGATCTATATATTGATTTTGAATTTGAATTTGATTTATATTTGGATATAGATTTTGAATTTGATTTTGATTTTTATTTCGAATTTGAATTCGATCTATATATTGATTTTGAATTTGAATTTGATTTTGATTTTCTTCCATAAATTTCCAAAGAAATTCGAAAAGAAATTTTGGAATATTGTTTAAATTTAATACTTGTGATTCGATTATTAATTCTGAAATTTCTGATTTGGTTTTATTTTGGAAAATTTTTTGGTTGATATTTTCACAAATTTCTTTTTCAATTTCTTTCAAATAATTTTGATTTTGATTTTGATTTTGATTTTGATTTTGATTTTGATTTTGATTTTGAATTTGATTTTGATTTTGATTTTGATTTTGATTTTTGATTTTTTTTAGATTTTGATTTTCAAGATTAGATTTAAAACTTTGATAAAATGTAATGAAACATTCACAACTTGATTGAAGATGTTGTGATTCAAAATTTTTGATTAGGTTTAATATTAATGAATTGAAATTATTTTGAATTAGATATTTTAATAATTCTTTTTTATCTGTTAAATTTTTGAAAAAAATTAGAATTAATTCTTGTGCTTTTGAATATATTTTGGAATCAAATAACTTGAATAAATCAAAAAAGAAACCTTGATTTATTGAATAATTATGTATAAGAAATTCAAATTTTTGGAAAATTGGTTTTGGTTTAAATTTCTTGAAAAAGTTCCAATCTTCAGGTATTAAAAAGTCTGAATATAAAGGAAATAAATAAAGATATTCAACTTTACAATTTTTAAGATTTCTTTTGAAATAATTTTGAAAAATTCCTCGAATTTCTTTTAATTCTTGTTTTTCTATCGCAAATATTTTTTGAATAATTTGAAGCATCTCAACAACTTTTTGAGGAAAAACTTGTAAATTATTAATGAAAATATAATCAAAGTTTTCAGTGAAAATAGTAAGGCAAATACAAACAAATAATAAAATTGATTTTCTTTCGTTATTTCATATTGGATTTTTTTAATTTCTTCAAAAAATAATTCACAAAATTGAAAATCCTTTAGATTTTTATATTTGACATTTCGGAAAAATTCATGTTGACTTAAAGATTTAATTCCTTTCCAAAAATTGATAAAAATATCTTCTATTTTTTATTGCGTTTTTCTGTTTTTCTTCTTTTGGATATTATCAATTTTGATATCGAAAAAAGTAAATCATTTCCAATTGATAAAATAGATTCAACATCTTGAGAAGAAAAATAACTTTTAAATATAAATATTTTTTTTTCTTGTAGTTGAAAATTTGAAAGGAAATAAAAGTATTGAATTAATTTTTCTTGTTGATTTTCAAAGTATTTTATTTGGATAGTATTTTGTTCTATATTTATTTCAGTTTTAAAAGAACCATACCAAACATTTTTATTTGGATGAATTTGTCCAAGAGGAATAAAATTTTGATTGTTAACTTTAACAGAAACAGAATTAGTTTGAAGAGAACCAAAATGTAAATAAAAATAAAGTTGTTTTCGTTGCATTTATTTTTAAGAAAAAAAAAATGAAAAAAAAATAAAAATTATTTTTCCTTTTTTTTATTTATTTGGGCAAATTTTGCTTTTTTTTTTTTTTAAAGAAAGAAAAAATCAATTTTTGTTTTTAAATTTTGAGTTTTTTTAAATTTTTGAGTTTTATTTCCTATTTTCTATCTTTTCTGTTTTTTCTTTATATTTTTCTACCATTGTATTTAAAAGATTTGTTGAATATTCAACAAAAAACATAAAAAAACCTCCAACGAAAGCTGCTTTTGTTGCTTCTCTATTTTATTTTTTTTTCCGATTTTAATTTTAATTTTAATTTTTTTCCGATTTTAATTTTAATTATAATTTTAATTTTAATTTTAATTTTTATTTTTATTTTAATTTTAATTTTAATTTTAATTTTAATTTTTATTTTAATTTTAATTTTAATTTTAATTTTAATTTTAATTTTAATTTTAATTTTAATTTTAATTTTAATTTTAATTTTAATTTTAATTTTAATAAATAAAATACTTTGTTCCAGAACGTGCTGCTAAAATTCCACCAGTTAAAGCACCAGCAAAAACACGATTCCAAATATCTTCTTTTTTTCTAAAATGAACTAAACTACATTCTAAACTTGCAAAAATTCCACTCCAAACAGCAAAAGAACCTTTATATTATTTTAATTTTGATTTTTATTTTTGATTTTGAATTTGAATTTGATTTTAATTTTAATTTTGATTTTAATTTCAATTTTAATTTTGATTTTGATTTTGATTTTGATTTTAATTTTAATTTTAATTTTAATTTTGATTTTAATTTTAATTTTGATTTTGATTTTGATTTTGATTTTGAATTTAAACTCAATAAAATTCACACCTCCTGTTTTTAATGATTGATATTTCATTTTATAAAATCCTCCTTTTAAACGATCTCCAACTGGACTACTTCTCGCTCCTTTCAAAAAATTCCAAGCTCCTCCTCCTTTTTAAAATTAAATTTTGATTTTGATTTTGATTTTGATTTTAATTTTCATTTTTAATTTTAATTTTAATTTTGATTTTGATTTTGATTTTGATTTTGATTTTGATTTTGATTTTGATTTTAATTTTTATTTTGATTTTGATTTTAATTTCTATTTTGATTTTGAATTTGATTTTAATTTTAATTTTGATTTTGAATTTGATTTTGATTTTGATTTTGATTTTGATTTTGATTTTGATTTTGATTTTGATTTTGATTTTAATTTTAATTTTGTATTTATATTTAGAATTTGATTTTGATTTTGATTTTGATTTTGATTTTGATTTTAATTTTTATTTTGATTTTAATTTATTTTGATTTTGATTTTGAATTTGATTTTGATTTTGATTTTGATTTTAATTTTGATTTTTATTTTGATTTTGATTTTCATTTTGATTTTAATTTTGATTTTAATTTTGATTCTTATTTTGATTTTGATTTTGATTTTAATTTTGATTTTGATTTTGATTTTGATTTTGATTTTGAATTTAATTTTGATTTTGATTTTAATTTTGATTTTGATTTTGATTTTGATTTTTAATTTTAATTTTGATTTTGATTTTAATTTTTATTTTGATTTTGATTTTAATTTTAATTTTGATTTTAATTTTAATTTTGATTTTGATTTTAATTTTGATTTTGATTTTGATTTTGATTTTGATTTTGATTTTGATTTTGATTTTGATTTTGATTTTGATTTTTGATTTTGATTTTGAATTTTGATTTTGTATTTTGATTTTGATTTTATTTTTATTTTGATTTTGATTTTGATTTTTGTATTTTGATTTTTATTTTGATTTTGATTTTTGATTTTGATTTTGATTTTGATTTTAATTTTGATTTTGATTTTAATTTTAATTTTGATTTTGAATTTGATTTTCAATTTGATTTTGATTTTGATTTTGATTTTGATTTTGATTTTGATTTTGATTTTGAATTTAATTTTGAATTTGATTTTGATTTTGATTTTGATTTTGATTTTGATTTTGATTTTGATTTTGATTTTTAATTTGAATTTGATTTTGATTTTGATTTTGATTTTGATTTTGATTTTGATTTTGGTTTTAATTTTGATTTTGATTTTGATTTTGATTCTGTATTTTAATGCAAAATTACCAATCATTCCCATAACAAAACTACTTCCAATTTCATCTAAAATCTTTTTAGGACAAGCTTTTGATTGAGTATTTTCTTTATTTTGTTGAGACATTTAAGAAAGAAAAAAAATGAAAAAAAAAAAATGAAAAAATTTTTTTGAATTTTTTTCAATTTTTTTTTTTTGAAATTATTCTTCTTCTTGCATTTATCAACCAAGTATTAACTTGTTTAACATCAATTCCTGTCAACTTTGATAATTTAATTTTTTCTTGTTGATTTGGATAAGGATTTTTTTTATTTTTCTTCAAATAATCTTTTAAAAAATTAACAGCTTTTTGAGGTAAATTATGTCTTCTTTGTTTTAAATGAATTTGTTCAATTTCTCGATTTTTTTGGATTTCATTTACAAATAAAATAGTTGCTCTTCTTTTTTTTCTTTTTGGAATTTTTTGATTAAATTTTTCTTCATCAATTTCTTCATCAATTTCTTCATCAATTTCTTCATCTTCTTGTTTTTCTTTTTCTTTTTCTTTTTCTTTTCTGCATTCAATTAATAAATTTTCACAAAATCTGTCAAATTTTGTTTTTTTTGATGAAATTAATTTTTCTAATTGATCAAAAAAATTCACAATTTTTTTCGTTTCAAAAAATATTTTTCTTGTTAAAATTGATAAGATTAAATCAAAATCTAAATTAGAATCTAATCCAAAATCTATTAAAGATAATTTGCTTTTTTGATTTGATTCAATTTTGGAAATTTTTTTTTTAATCATTTTCAATTCTTGTTTTTTGTTTGTTTTTTTAAGTTGGTTTAATAAAGAAAATAATGGATGATTTTGGATTTTTGATTTTAATTCTTGAAAAACTTTATCATCAAAAATTATTTGATCATCATTTTTAATTTGATTGTCAAAATCAAAATTAATGTCAGAATCTAATTGAGAATTAAATTTTTTATTTTGCATTCCAAAGTCACAATCAAAGTCACAATTACAATCAAAATTTAAATCAAAATTTAAATCAAAATTAAAATCAAAATCAAAATCATTTTCTTTTTGTTTTTGATTTTTTTCTTGTTCTTGTTCTTTTTTTTCAAAATTAGCAATTTCTTTTAAAGTTTCTAATTCAATTCCATCAATAAAAACTGAAAAATCAAATTGATCCATTTTTTTGTTTTTTAAAAGAAAAAAAAATAATCAAATCAAATCAAATAATTATAAAAAAAAAAAGAGGAAAATTGAAATTGATTAGAAAAAGAAAAATGACTTTTGAATCAATTCTTTTTATTTTGTTTTTTTTTTGAAGAATTTTTCTTTTGAAAAAAAATATAAAAAATGACTTTGAAATTAAATTTTAATTTTAATTTTAATTTTAATTTTTATTTTAATTTTAATTTTAATTTTAATTTTAATTTTAATTTTAATTTTAATTTTAATTTTTATTTGAATTTTTATTTGAATTTTAAATTTAATTTTAATTTTAATTTTAATTTGAATTTTAATTTTAAATTTTGATTTTGATTTGAATTTTAATTTTAATTTTAATTTTAATTTTAATTTTAATTTTAATTTTAATTTTAATTTTAATTTTAATTTTAATTTTAATTTTAATTTTAATTTTAATTTTAATTTTTAATTTGAATTTTAATTTTAATTTTAATTTTAATTTTAATTTTAATTTTAATTTTAATTTTGATTTTAATTTTGATTTTTAATTTTAATTTTAATTTTAATTTTAATTTTAATTTTTATTTTAATTTTTATTTTAATTTTAATTTTAATTTAAATTTTAATTTTAATTTTAATTTTAATTTTAATTTTAATTTTAATTTTAATTTTAATTTTAATTTTAATTTTGATTTTAATTTGAATTTAAATTTAATCTGAATTTGAATTTTAATTTTAATTTTGAATTTTAATTTGAATTTGAATTTTAATTTGAATTTTAATTTTAATCTTTTTTAATAAGTTTAAAATCATCTGCTAAGAAAGAATATAAAGTCCAACCAATTTCATAAGTAGCAGTTGAATGAATAACTGTAACTTTAAAAAATCTCCACCAATTACCAAAAATGAAAGCCATTAAAACAGACCAAATCCAAGAAACAATAACAGCCGTTTTAATGTATTTCAAATTCTTTTTAAGTTTTACTGATTCTTCTTTATAAGGTCCATTTACTGGAAAATACAATAAAGTTATTGAATTTGTTAGCATTATTATTGTTGTTGAAAAAAAAGGACAAATTAAAAGTGCAAAAATATTCACTAAAAATAATCCAATGTAAATTTTTTCCAAAATTGTTTTTTCTAATAGTTTTGGTCCCATTTTTTTCCAATCTGTTTTTCGAATAAAGAAAAAAGTTTGTTTTAAAAATTCTATTGATTTTAAAAATCGGGCAAAAATTTCATTTTGTTTTTTTTCATTTTGTTTTTTTTCATTTTCATTTTCATTTTGTTTTTTTTCATTTTGTGTTTCATCTTGTTTTTTTTCATTTTCATCTTGTTTTTTTTCATTTTCATTTTGTTTTTTTTCATCTTGTTTTGTTTCTTTTTGTTGTGTTTCATTTTCATCTTCACTTTCATCTTGTGTTTCATCATCACTTTGTGTTTCATCTTGTTTTTTTTCATCTTGTTTTTTTTCATTTTCACTTTCATTTTCATTTTGTTTTTTTTCATTTTGTTTTTTTTCATTTTCATCATCACTTTCATCTTGTGTTTTATCATCACTTTGTGTTTCATCTTGTTTTTTTTCATCTTCATTTTGTTTTTTTTCATCTTGTTTTTTTTCATCTTCATTTTCACTTTCATCTTGTTTTTTTTCATTTTCATCTTCACTTTCATCTTGTTTTTTTTCATTTTCATCTTCAGATTCATCTTGTATTTCATCATCACTTTGTGTTTCATCTTGTTTTTTTTCATCATGTTTTTTTTCATTTTGTTTTTTTTCATTTTGTTTTTCATCTTGTTTTTCATCATCACTTTGTTTTTCATCTTGTTTTTTTTCATCTTGTTTTTTTTCATTTTCATCTTCACTTTCATCTTGTATTTCATCATCACTTTGTGTTTCATCTTGTTTTTTTTCTTTTTGTTTTGTTTCTTTTTGTTTTGTTTTTGTTTTTGTTTTTTTTTAAAATTAAATTTGTTTTTGTTTTTGTTCAGATTCAGAAAAAATGAAATTTAAAAAAACTTATTAAATTCTGTTTCTGTTTCTGTTTCTGTATCTTTTTTATCTTTATCTTTATCTTTATCTTTATCTTTATCTAAATCACCTAAAAAAAAAGGAAAATTTTTTTAAATTAAATTTTGTTTTTGTTTTTGTTTTGTTTTGTTTTGTTTTGTTTTTTACTCATTTTTAAAATTAAAATTGTTTTTTTTGTTTTTTTTGTTTTTTTTGGAAAGGAAAAAAATGAAATTTAAAAAAATGAAAAAAAGATTTTTTTTTATTAAAATCAAATCAAAATTCAAATTCAAATTTAAATCCAAATTTAAAAATCAAATTCAAATTTAAAATTCAAAATCAAATTCAAATTTAAAATTTAAATTTAAATCCAAATTCAAATTCAAAAATCAAATTCAAATTCAAATTCAAATCCAAATCCAAATTCAAATTCAAATTTAAATTCAAATTTAAATTCAAATTCAAATTTAAATTCAAATTCAAATTCAAATCCAAATTCAAATTCAAATTCAAATTCAAATTCAAATTCAAATTCAAATCCAAATTCAAATTTAAATTCAAATTCAAATTCAAATCCAAATTCAAATTCAAATTTAAATCAAAATTAAAATTCAAATTTAAATTTAAAAATTAAATTTAAAAATCAAATCCAAATTTAATTTGAATTAAATTCAAATTTTTTCGTAAACAAAACGAATTGTATTTGCGATAATTTTTCCACCATCAGTAGTAGTATCCCAATAAAAGGAACTAAAATCACGAGAAATAGGATAAAAATTCAAAGCAACGATAGTACCATGTTTAACTTCATAACCAGAAGGATTAGAAACAACAATTAACGGACGTTTATCACTCCAATTACAAACAACACGAGAATTTGATTTTGCGGTTATTTTTGAATGATGAGACCATTTACCGCCACTAAAGCTTTGAACACCATTAAGAATTGGATGATTCTTTATCAAAATCTCACCCAAAAGACATTCCTTATCGCCAGTCCATTCACCTCTTCCAAAAGGTAAAATTGAAGTGATTTTCCCTTGAAGAATTCCCTTTTTCAAACATCCATGCATCAAAATTATCGGTTTGTTTTGGATCGATAAGTCGTATAAACAATCTCCAATTTCTTTTGGAAATTCGAATTCTTTTGTTGAATAAACAATAAACACATCGTAATTTATCAGTTTTTTTGGATCCTGTTGAAGATAGTGGATCTCATCAATATTATCAGGCGAAAATCCTTGGAGAACAAGATGCTTGACAAGATCATATCGACGACGTTCATTATCATCGGAAGCAACAATAAGAATTTTTGCTTTTTCTTCGGTTTTTTTGTCTTTAATTTGAACTGGCAAATCTACAATTTGTTTTTTTTCATTTTGATTTTCATTTTCATTTTCATTTTGATTTTCATTTTCATTTTCAATTTCAATTTCTTTTTGTTTTTTATCAACATCAGAATTTTGTTCAGAATCAGAATCAAAATCAGACGGATTCTCAATCTCTTGAATTTGACTATCGAAAAATTCTTGTTGATTTCCAACTCGCTTTTCATTTTCAATTTTTTCTATTCTTTTTTCTAATTGAACAAATCGATCGGTAAAAATTTGCAAATCGGATTTTATGGAATTGAAATCTTTTGACATCTTCTCGACAATTTGCTGCAGAGAAAACAAAGAAACCTTATCTGGTTTGATGTTCTTGATTTCTTGCATTTTTTCAGTGACTTTTTTCTTGATCACATCGTCGCCATCTTGTTTACCAAGAAACTTGGAAATCTTCGAAAGTGCACTAAGTTGGACATTGTGTTTCAAAAGAAACTGAAGGAAAAAATCGTTTTTGCGAAAAAGAACAACAAGATAATGCTCCTTTTTGGCGGTTATTAACGGAAGATAAAGATTTTCCCATAAATTTTTCTGTTTTTTCAATTCGCGCAATTTTTGCTTTTTTGCTGACACTTTTGATAAAAATGACTTGATTTTTTTACTTGAATTATGATAAACAGGTTGGTATTCATCTCTTGATTGTTTCATATCAATATTTTGGAAAACGCCCAGAAAAGCAAAAAAATGAGCAAAAGATTGATCGGGTTTCTCTTTCTCAATGCTTTGGAAAAATTTAGTTACAAGTGCAATCATTTTTTCTTTGATACTTAAAGTTAAACTTTGAAGAAGTGGTGGTGCTTCATTTGTTTTAAGTGACGATCTTTCTATTACTATTGATTTAGATATTACTGGTTCATAATAAATTGAGTTTGTTTGAGGATTTATTAATTCTTCTTCAATTTCTGATTTAAAATATTGTGATAAAAAATTGAATAAATCTTGCATTTTTTAAATTTAAAAAAAAAAATGAAAAAAAAAAATTGAAAAAAAAAATAATTTTATTAAAAAGAGAACTTTTCTTTTTACTTAATCTTTAAAATTATCACTTTTCATGTTTTTGTTTAATTTTTCTTTTTTAAAAAATTATCAAAAAAAAAAAAATATAATTGAAAATTTTCCAATTCATTTTAAAAAAACCAAAATCGTGGATTCTCTTCAATAAATTCATTTGGATCTTCTTTTTTCCAAAATATACTATCTTCTTCTTTTTCATCTTCAACAAAAAATGCATTTTCTAATTGAAATCTAACTTGTCTAATTTGCGAAAGTAATTGTAATTTTCGATTTTCCATTTCAATTTTTTTGTGAAGGAAATCTTGTTCAAATTCTTTTTTCTTTTGGAATTTAGTTTTTTTTATTTTGACAGATTGTTGTTGAGTTTGTGTTCCCATTTTATTTTCCAAAAAAATTAGAAATCTTTCAACTCTTGGGAAAAAAAGATCAGGAAATCCAAAAACAATATTATTATGGCCAGCTCCAGTAATCCATAAAGGATCAACTGAATTTGGAAGTAAAGAATAAACTGTTTTTCCGTGATTAAAAGGAATTAGTTTATCATCAGTTCCATGAAGAACAAGTGTCGGTACTTTGATGTTTTTTAATTTTTCAAAGTTGCAAAACATATCATATGGAAGTCTCTTTTTTGTTTTAACAACTACTTTCATGCATGATAAAAGTGGCGACATTAGTATTACTCCTGCTGATTGTTTTTGATTTGCTAATTCTACTGTTACTCCTGTTCCTAAACTGTGTCCAAATAGTATGATTCTATTTGATGGTATTTTTTTGACTGAGATTAGATATTCGTATGCTGCTATTCCTGCTTTGTAGCAATTTTCTTCATTATGCTAAATTTTTTGTAAATTTCATGTAAATAATTTTTATTTATAATTTTTTTTTAAATTTCATGTAAATATTTTTTATTTATAAATTTTTTATTTTTATTTTTATTTTACTTCTCCTTCGGTAAAAGGATAACCAGGATATTCATAGAGAAGAATATTAACATTCAAACGATAGCAAATTTTCTTTGCCCATTTCTGTAAAAGAGAAATAGATTCTCCATTTCCATGAGAAAAAATAAGAGTAAACTTGGGTTCAGTTCCAGGATTCTTATAAAAATTAGGTTCCTTTTGTTCTTCAATTTGATTTTTCTTAATTTTTTCTTTTTGTTTTTTCTCTTTTGTTTTTTCAATTTCAATTTCAATTTCAATTTCCAAATCGTTTTTCTGGTTTGTTGTATTTGATTCATTTGTTCCTTGATCCTTTGTAGAAAGCCTGTTTTCTTTATTTGTATCATCTGTACTATTTGTTGGATTAAACGCGTATTTCTGGATTTTTTTTTCTTTTTTAAGAATTTGTCTGTTTGAAAATTTTGAACTTTTTGGATCTTGATGACTATGATTAACAACAAGACTTTCGTTAGTAATAACAAGTGAGTTTTCATCTAAAGGATCAATATTTGACAAATTAAAATGATTTTGTTTTTTGGTTTGATTTTTTTTTTTAGTTCTTGAAAAAGTATCAATTGATAAATTTCCTGAACGTCTTTTATTTTTGTTTGCAAGTCTTATCATTTCAAATATATCTTCTTTCACATCTTGAGGTGTAAACCAAAGAATTGGAATCTTTTGTTTTTTCGTGATTTTTATATAGGATAAACGTTTCTTTTCTAATTGTGGAGGTTCATCTGGTGGTGAAAATACAATTTTATTTAATAATTGTCCCATTTAAAATTTTTAATTTTTAATTTTTAAATTTTAATTTTAATTTAATTTTTTATTTTAATTTGAGAATTGTTTTTTTTCTTTTGATCTAAGTGTTAATAGGAAAATGAAAATAAAAAAAAAAAAAAATTTTTCAAGAACAACAAAAATAAGAAAATAAGAAAATAAAAAAAATGAAAAAAAAAAATAAGAAAATAAAAAAATAAAAAGGAGAAAAAAAAATTTTATTTAAAAAAGGGGAAATTTATTTCTTAAATTTATTTCTTTAATTAAACTTATTTTAATTTATTAATTAATTATTAAAAATATTTAATTTCTTATTTATTTAATATTTATTTATTAATTATAAATTAAAGTAAATTTATTTTTATTTATTTATTAATAATCAAAAATATATTCCACTTTTTATTCTTAAATTTATTTCTTTAATTTAATTAATTTTAATTTATTAATTAATTATTAAAAATATTTTATTTCTTATTTAATTAATATTTATTTATTAATTATTAATTAAATATAATTTATTTTTATTTATTTATTAATAATCAAAAATATATTCCACTTTTTATTTTTAAATTTATTTCTTAAATTTAATCAATTTTAATTTATTAATTAATTATTGAAAATATTTTATTTCTTATTTATTTAATATTTATTTATTAATTATTAATTAAATATAATTTATTTTTATTTATTTATTAATAATCAAAAATATATTCCACTTTTTATTTTTAAATTTATTTCTTAAATTTAATCAATTTTAATTTATTAATTAATTATTGAAAATATTTTATTTCTTATTTATTTAATATTTATTTATTAATTATTAATTAAAGTAAATTTATTTTTATTTATTTATTAATAATCAAAAATATATTCCACTTTTTTATTCTTAAATTTATTTCTTTTAATTAAACTTATTTTAATTTATTAATTAATTATAAAAATATTTTATTTCTTATTTATTTAATATTTATTTATTAATTATAAATTAAAGTAAATTTATTTTTATTTATTTATTAATAATTAAAAATATATTCCACTTTTTATTTTTAAATTTATTTCTTTAATTAAATTTATTTTAATTTATTAATTAATTATTAAAAATATTTTATTTCTTATTTAATTAATATTTATTTATTAATTATTAATTAAATATAATTTATTTTTATTTATTTATTAATAATCAAAAATATATTCCACTTTTTATTTTTAAATTTATTTCTTTTAATTTAATCAATTTTAATTTATTAATTAATTATAAATTGTTTATTAAATTATTTATTAAATTGTTTATGGAATTGTTGATTAAATTATTGATTAAATTATTGATTAAATTATTGATTAAATTGTTTATTAAATTATTGATTAAATTGTTTATGAAATTGTTTATTAAATTATTTATTAAATTGTTTATTTAAAATTGATTAAATTGTTGATTAAATTGTTTATGAAATTATTTATTAAATTATTTATTAAATATAATTTATTTTTATTTATTTATTAATAATCAAAAATATATTCCACTTTTTATTTCTTAAATTTATTTCTTTAATTTAATCAATTTTAATTTATTAATTAATTATAAATTGTTTATTAAATTATTTATTAAATTGTTTATTAAATTATTGATTAAATTATTTATGAAATTGTTTATTAAATTGTTTATTAAATTGTTTATTTAAAATTTATTAAATTGTTTATTAAATTATTGATTAAATTATTGATTAAATTGTTGATTAAATTGTTTATGAAATTGTTTATTAAATTGTTTATTTAAAATTGATTAAATTGTTTATGAAATTATTTATTAAATTGTTTATTAAATTATTTATGAAATTGTTTATTAAATTATTTATGAAATTATTTATTAAATTGTTTATTAAATTATTGATTAAATTATTGATTAAATTGTTTATTAAATTATTTATTAAATTGTTTATGAAATTGTTTATTAAATTGTTTATGAAATTGTTTATTAAATTGTTTATTAAATTGTTTATGAAATTATTGATTAAATTGTTTATGAAATTATTGATTAAATTGTTTATTAAATTGTTTATTAAATTGTTTATGAAATTGTTTATTAAATTGTTTATTAAATTATTTATGAAATTGTTTATTTAAAATTGATTAAATTGTTTATGAAATTGTTTATGAAATTATTTATTAAATTATTTATGAAATTGTTTATTAAATTGTTTATGAAATTGTTTATTTAAAATTGATTAAATTGTTTATGAAATTGTTTATGAAATTGTTTATGAAATTATTTATGAAATTATTTATTAAATTGTTTATTTAAAATTGATGAAATTGTTTATTAAATTGTTTATTAAATTGTTTATTAAATTGTTTATGAAATTATTTATGAAATTGTTTATTAAATTATTGATTAAATTGTTTATTTAATTGTTTATGAAATTGTTTATTAAATTGTTTATGAAATTGTTTATGAAATTGTTTGTTTAAAATTGATTAAATTGTTTATGAAATTGTTTATTAAATTATTGATTAAATTATTGATTAAATTGTTTATTAAATTATTGATTAAATTGTTTATTAAATTATTGATTAAATTGTTTATGAAATTGTTTATTAAAAATTGATTAAATTGTTTATGAAATTGTTTATGAAATTGTTTATGAAATTATTTATTAAATTATTTATTAAATTATTTATTAAATTATTTATTAAATTATTTATTAAATTATTGATTAAATTGTTGATTAAATTGTTTATGAAATTGTTTATGAAATTGTTTATTTAAAATTGTTTGTGAAATTGTTTGTGAAATTGTTTATTAAATTGTTTATGAAATTATTTATTAAAATTGATTAAATTATTTATTAAATTGTTTATTAAATTGTTTATTAAATTGTTTATGAAATTGTTTATGAAATTGTTTATGAAATTGTTTATGAAATTGTTTATTTAAAATTGATTAAATTGTTTATGAAATTGTTTATGAAATTGTTTGTTTAAAATTGATGAAAGTATTTTTTCTTTTTATTTCTTTATTTTATTTTTTTTGTTAATTGTAAAATAATAAGTCAAAAATCACATTTTTTGTTTCATTTCTTTCTTTTTTTCTTTTAATTTCTTTTTTTAAAAAAAAAATTTTTTTTCTTCATTTTTTTTTCATTTTTCATTTTTTTCTTTTTCATTTTTTTTTGTTTTTTAAAAAAATATAAATGCAAGAATCAACAGCAGATCCACCATCAATTTATGCGAAACCACGGAATTTATACCAACTTTTCATCAATAGTTATTACAATGAAAACAAAGAAAAAGGAACAAAAGAAGAAATTTTTTATCAAGCACAAGAAACATGGAAAAAAGTACGAACTGATATAGATTATGTTAAAAAATACACACGAAAAGAATTTCAAAAATACCGGACAAAAAGAAAAGAAGAAGAAGATCAACAAGAAAATCAACAAGAAAATCAACCGCAAAGAAAAACAGAACAACAAAAAACAGAACAAAAAACAGAACAAAAAACAAAAAAAGCAAAAACAAAAGCAAAAACAAAAACAAAAGCAAAAACAAAAGCAAAAACAAAAACAAAAGCAAAAGCAAAAAAAAACGATAAAAATGAAAAAACAAAAGAAAAAAAAACCGTTGCAAGAAAGTTAAGTAAAGAACAACTTCTCAATGAATTGTTTAGTAAATTTTGTCCAGAAAATCCTATTGATTTAAAATTTATTCAAGATAAACAACTTGTTCGTTCACTTGAATCCCTGTCAAAGCATTGGCATGATTACAGAATGCTTCGTGATGAATATCAAAAAGGACTCAAAAGATCTCCACAAAAGAGAACTGTTCTTGCACGCAGTTTGGGTGCTGTTAAATCCCAACAGAAAGAAATGAAAAAAGTTATGGAACAAATTTCAAACTTAGTTTCTCAAAATCAAAATCAAAATGAAAATTCTCAAGATTCTCTTCTTAAGTTTACTAAATATTTGACTGATTTTATTTCAGCTCTTGTTGCTGCAAAAAAGAGACTTAGAAAAAGAGTTTATAGGCAACGTCAAAGTATTAAAATTCAAGATGAAAATGAAAATGAAAATCAAAACGAAAATGAAAATGAAAATGAAAATCAAAATCAAAATCAAAATGAAAATGAAAATGAAAATCAAAGTAATTTCAAAATTCAATTTAAATTCATTTATAAATTTAATTTTAATTATTTTTTATTATTTTCTATTTAAAAGGAAATTTAAATCAATCTCTAATTCAATCCAAAAGAAAAAAACAAATTAAAACTCGAAGCAGCATTTCAAACACCAAAAACATTCAAAGAAATATAAACACACGTCAATATCAAAATCAATATCAAAATCAATATAAAAATCATTATCAAAATCAATATAAAAATCAAAATCAAAATCAAAATCAAAATCAAAATAAAAGTGAAAGTGAAAGTGAAAGTGATGAAGATGCAAAACTCAAAAGATCTGAATCACAATTTTATCGACCTGTAGTTGCACCTCAAAAAACTTATTCGAAAGATGATCTTGATCCAAAAATTACTCGAAAACGACCATTTCATATTGAAAATTCTAATATTAATCAAAATACCTCGTTTAATCCATTTCACAGAAAAGAATCAAAAAAAATTTTGCCAGAAATCGAATACAAACAACGCTCACTTATTTTCAAAAAACAATTAACAACTGAAAATGAGCAAATTATCACTAAAAAAGTGAAAAAAAAGGAAAAAGAAAAAGAAAAATCAAAGCAAAAACATTCCCGTAATTTTTGGGAAAATCTTAAAGATCCTTTTCCTTTTGCAAATTTTGGATCTGAAGTAACATCCATTTTTGATGATAATGATTATGAAAATTCAAATGTAAATGAAAATAATGGAAATCAAAGCATTATCAATATGGAAAATAATAATATTTTGAATAAGAACAATATGAATATGGATATTGAATCAAGAATTATGAATAATAATCATAATAATAGCATCATTATTAAAAAAGAATCTAATTTCTCAACAAATCAAGTTCTTATGCTTCCTCAGCAAATCCCAAAACTAGAATATCAAAAAAATAACTTTTTAACTTTTTATCAAAATAAAAGCCAAGATACAAGACTTATGGGCCTTTGTTTTTGCTATTGGGATGAAGCAGAGGATATGATAATTGAAGCAATCAACTCAAATAGAGAATCTTTTCCTCTTTCGTTATTTCAACTTCAGGATTTTATTCATGAAATGAAATGGAGTGTTTTTAGAAACCCTGATTATTTTCTTGTTAAATATTCAATTTCTTCAGAACTTTCTCTTCTTTTCAGATTGCAAATACTTTCTCTTTTTCCTGTTATTTGTATTTGCAAAAATGATACTCCTTTTTTTATTAATATACACCAGATTCAAAACTTTGTTTTATTAAAGGAATTATTTGGAATTAATTTGGAAAGAACAAATCATAACCAAAACCAAAATCAAAATCAAAATCAAAATCAAAATCAAAATCAAAATCAAAATCAAAATAATACAAATTCCAATTCAAATCAACCAATTTTTGAAGAATTTTCGAAATATTCAAATATAATGAATACCGGTAAAATTCAAATTTAAAAAAATATTAAAAATTTAAAATTTAAAAAATAACATTTCTTTCTTTTTATAAAGAAAATTTAATACCTCAAAACTCTATTAAAAATCAATACTCTTTCGATACTTTCGAACCAAATACAGTTTCATCTCGCATCGACTGTTTAGAAAATATTTCAGCAGATGTATCAAGTATTCTTGAATATATCCAAAAAGAATCAAGAAATTCTTTACAAAGAACAGCGCCTCGATTTAGTTTTGAAAATTCATTATTTAAAAATTTATCAAAATCACCAATTTCAGAATTTTTATATCAAAATCAAAATCAAAATCAAAATCAAAATCAAAATCAAAATCAAAATCAAAATCAAAATCAAAATCAAAATCAAAATCAAAATCAAAATAAAATTCAAATCCAAAATCATCCAGATTACAAAATATCATCTATTCAAATCCAATATTTATTTGAATTCTCATCACAATTTTCACGTGATACACTTCTTTTGAAATTCAGTAAATTGCCAAATATTCATTTAACAACACCAAAAGCACAAGAATTTGAAAAAAATCAAATGGGAATTGAATCTAAATTACTCCAAGATAATTCACTTTATATTCCTGGATATTATATTTCATCACATGTTTTCACAGAATATTCGTTTGC
Source organism: Anaeramoeba ignava (assembly GCA_028826165.1). Lineage (NCBI taxonomy): Eukaryota > Anaeramoebidae > Anaeramoeba > Anaeramoeba ignava. The sequence goes on from JAPDFW010000060.1 coordinate 25,829, forward strand.
AAATCTGAATCATTTACAATCACAAAAATATGTCTTTGATGATCTTCAAAGAAAACATTTTGCATTTCCAGAAAATCAACAAATTTACGTATTTAATCGAGCAATTAAATCATTCATTTCAACAACAGAAGTGATAATGAGTGATCTTTCAAAAATTCTACAGAGATCATTGAAGCCCATCTTGAATATTATTGTTGATCGCGATGATTTAGAAATGAATCCGCGTTCATTAATTTCAATTTTTTATTACGGTTGCATTTGGAGAGATTTTCATTTGGATCTTTTAAATATTGCTTATCATCCAAGAAGAAATGAACAAAAACAAACAGAAAAAACAGAAATTTTAAAAGAATCAAATGAGCCGTTGAACAAAATTAATTTTATCGAATCACTGATGAATTTCAAGGATGATTTCTGGGAATTCTTGAAAAATCATCATATTCCAGATGATTTATCTAGTTGTTTTCAAGGCGATTTACAACCGCCTTCTTATCAGGAATCACTTCAAGAAAACGAACGCATTCTTAAAGAAAAACAAGTGTTTGAAATTGCACTTAAAAAATTGCTTTCATGCTGTCAAGGTCTTAAATTTCATGATTCAAATGTTCATTGTTTTGGTTCTTCAATCGAAAACAAACTCAATCCTTTTAATGATTATTTTCTTCTTCGTCTTTTAATTTCTCTTCCTCCAGAAAGAATTTCAAAAAACAAATTTTGGCTTCAAATGCAACATCAATTTACGTTTTTTTTTCAACACTTGAAAATCAATAAGAATTTTGTCACTTTTGCAAAATGTAATGGTGAAAATTGTTTTCATTGTAAAATGTATCCTGTTCGTTCTAAGTCTGCAATGGATGTATTTATGAATTTATCCGGTATTTTTGATCCTCAACCTTCTAGAAATTATTTTGGACATTATGAAACATATATTGAAAGGGAAGAAAGAATGAATTTAAATCAAAATCAAAATCAAAATCAAAATCAAAATCAAAATCAAAATCAATATCAAAATCAAAATCAAAATCAAAATCAAAATCAAAATCAAAATCAAAATCAAAATCAAAATCAAAATCAAAATCAAAATCAAAATCAAAATCAAAATCAAAATCAAAATCAAAATCAAAATCAAAATCAAAATCAAAATCAAAATCAAAATCAAAATCAAAATCAAAATCAAAATCAAAATCAAAATAAATTTCAAAATCAAAATTTAAATCTAAAATTAAAATGTCCTTTTCTTAATTGTAATTTTCAAGCTGAATTTAAAACTGAAATGAAAAGACATTATGAATTATTTCATTTTTCTGAATTAAATTTAGTTGAAAAATTTTAATTAATTTTTTGTTATTCCAAAAAAAAAAAAATTTAAGGCAAAAAGAAACTTTGTTTTTGTTTTTGTTTTGAAAAGATCTTTAATTTTTTTAATTCTTTTAATTTCTTTAATTCTTTTAATTTTTTTGTTTAATTCTTTTTTTATCAAAAATAAATAATTTTTTTCATCAAACAAAAAAAAAATAAAAAAAAAGAAAAAATTTTTTAAATTAAATTTAATAAAAAATTGTAAAACGATCCCCACAAAATAATAATTAAAAAAAATAAAATAAAACTGATCTTTTTCTGATCAATTTTTTTAAAATAAAATCAAATTAAAATAAAAAAATTTAAAATAAAAAATAACAACGAATCAAAAATAAAAAACTAATTTAAAACAAAAAACTAATTAAAAAACTAATTAAAAAACAAATTAAAACAAATTTAAAAAAAAATTTTTTTTTTTTCATTTTCATTTTCATTTTTTTTCTTTTAAAAAAATATCTTTAAATTTTGATTAATTAATAAATTGATTAAAATTAAAATTAAAATTAAAATTAAAAAAAAATTTTTTTTTTAAAAACAAAAATAATAAAGATGTTTTATCAAAAACAAGTTCAAGATAATTCAATTTTTCCTGATTTACATTCATATACACAAAAAGGACAAGAAATACCAACAATTGACAAGCATTTGCCATCATTTGAATATTCACGACAATTTATGAATTCAAGTTTTCAAAATCCATTTGAAAATTCAATTTCAAAAAGAATAACTGATAAGGATTCAATTCATCAATTTTCTCAAAACAACCAAATTTCTAATCGAATAACTGATATTGAACAATCTCAATTTCCAAACAATTCAATTTTCAAAAGGAAAATTCTTGAGAAGGAGCCAATTTCCAAAAGAATAACTGATATGGAACCTATTCATCAATTTCCAAATAATTCAAGTTTATTAAGTGATCCAAGTTTTTTAAATGATTCCAGTTTTTTAAATGATTCCAGTTTTTTAAGTGATCCAAATTTTCCAAACAATTCAAATTTTCCAAACAATTTAAATTTTCCAATTTCAAAAAGAATAACTGATATGGATTCTTTTGTAAGATTGCCTTCACAAAATAATCATAGTTCAAGACATTTATCTGATGTGGATTCAGTTATTCCATATTCACCTTATTATAATAATAATAATAATGATAAAAATACTTTTCAAAATTATGGAAATCATAAGGATTATCAATATAATAAAGATCGTCAGGATTATCAAGATCATCAAAATGATAAGGATTATTCACATTATAAGGATTATAGGAATGATAAAAATTATAGGAATGATAAAAATTATAGGAATGATAAAAATTACAAAAATGATAAAAATTACAAAAATTATAGGAATGATAAAAATTATAGGAATGATAAAAATTATAAAAATTACAAAAATTATAGGAATGATAAAAATTACAAAAATGATAAAAATTACAAAAATTACAGGATTGTCAAAAGTTATGATAATTATGCAAATGATAAAAATCAAAAGAATTACAAGAATTATAGGAATAATAAAAATTTCAGGATTGTAAAAAGTTATGATAATTATAGTGATGATGGTAATTATAGGGATAACAGAAATTTTAAAAAGTACAACAATTACAAATATGATAAAGATTATAAACACGAGAAAGATTATAAACATGATAAAGATGATAAAGATTATAAGTATGATAAAGATGATAAAGATTATAAGTATGATAAAGATGATAAAGATTATAAGTATGATAAAAATGATAAAGATTATAAGTATGAAAAAGATTATAAAAATGATAAAGATTACAAGTATGATAAAGATTATCAAAATGAAAAAGATTATCAAAATGATAAAGATTATCAAAATGATAAAGATTATAAAAATGATAAAGATTATAAAAATGATAAAGATTATAAAAATGATAAAGATTATCAAAATGATAAAGATTATCAAAATGATAAAGATTATCAAAATGATAAAGATTATGGAAAGGATAAAGATTATAATCATGATAAAGATTATGGAAAGGATGAAAAAACAATTCCTGATTTGGAGCCAATTATTGAATATTCAGATCAAAATAATATTTCAGATAATAAATCTAAGGAAAAGGAAAATCAAAATGAAATTCCAAATCAAAATCAAATTGAAATTGAAAATCAAAATCAAAATCAAAATCAAATTGAAAATCAAAATGAAAGTCAAAATCAAATTGAAAATCAAAATGAAAATGAAATTGAAAACGAAAATCAAAATGAAAATGAAAATGAAAATGAAAATCGAAATAAAGATCAAAATGAATATTCACAAGAATATGAAAATAAACGTCCTCGCAAATTCTTTGATTTACCTCCTCGTCACTATTATAAATCATATCTGTAAATTATTTAAATTATTCGAATTTATAATATAATTTTCCAATTAATAATTTCCATATTTTTTTCATTTTTATTTAATTTTGTTACTGAATATTTAAAAGGAATCGAGAAAAAAAAACAATGAGGTTAGTTTGAAAATCAATTTAAAAAAATATTCAATTCAAAAAATATTCAATTTAAAAAAATATTCAATTTAAAAAAATATTCAATTTAAAAAAATATTCAATTTAGATTTGGAAAAGAAACAAGACCAACAAGAAGTCTTTTCATTGGAAATTTATCATTTTCAGTTACAGATAATTTTCTTTATAAATTATTTTCTACAATTGGAGAAGTAGATAATGCAGTTGTTGGATTTGACAAAAAAACAGGAAGAAGCAAAGGTAAATCAAAATTATAAATTCATTTTTTAAATTATTGATTTAAATTCATTTTTTTAAATTATTGATTTTAAATTATTGATTGATTTAAATTATTGATTTAATTATTGATTTTAATTATTGATTTTAATTATTGATTTTAAATAATTGATTTTAATTCATTGATTTTAATTATTGATTTTAATTCATTTTTAATTATTCATTTTAATTCATTTTTAATTATTGATTTTAATTCATTTTTAATTATTGATTTTAAATTATTGATTTTAAAAGGATATGGATTCGTTTCTTTTTATGATGTTAATGATGCTAAAAAAGCATTTGAATATTTTGAAAATTATAGAATTGATCAAAGGAGAATAAGAATTGATTGGGATCCTGGTTTAGATAAGAAAGTATTCCCTTCAGATCCATATGATCATACAGGGTTTGTTGATTTTTGATTTTTTTCATTTCAATTTTTTTCAATTTTTTTTCAATGAATCTTTTTGATTTTCATTTTTTTTGATTTTTTTCATTCTCAATTTTCAAGATAAAATGGATAATATTTCTTTTTCTTCTTTTTTTTTTTGATTCAATTTCATTATTCTTTTATTATATTTAGAAAATTTTTTTTTGATTCTTTTTAAAAACAAAAAAGTGGAACAAAAAAAAATTTTTTTTTTATTAATAATTTAATTAATTTAATTTAAAATTAATTTTAATTTGATTTTTTAAAAATAAAACAATTTTCGTTCCTTAATTCAATTTAATTCATTTTCAAATTTAAAAACAGAAGCAAATTATCAAAAAATAATTATTACAGAAATAGACATAGAAACAAATATGAAGATGAATATTATTCAAAAAGAAGAAAAGAAGGTAAAAAATAATTTTAATTTTTAATTTTTAATTTTATTTTGTTAAATTTAATTTTAAATTTAGATTTAGATAACAAAACAAAATATGATTCCGTTATTGAAATATCAAAAGAAGAAAAAGAAGAAAGAAAATGAAAAACAAAAACAAAAAAAAAAAAAAAAGTGGAACAAAAAATAAAGAAAAAAATAAGAAAAAAAATAAACTTTTTGAAAAAGTTTGAACAATAAAAAGAAAATGAATTAATAAGTAAAAAAAAAAAAAAAAAGAATAAGTAGTAATTAAGAGTTTTAATAAGAAAATCATAAAATATCTCTATCATTTTCAATCATATTTGTTTTACCAAAAGTTAAACGAAAATTTTTATGTAAATTTCCCATTTGAGATTTTTGTTCATTTTGTTCATTTTGTTCATTTTGTTCATTTTGTTCAAAATTTTCAGTAATATTATGTCCCATCAAATTAGGATTTAAATCGGAAAGATCATCAGTTAAAGAATTATCTGTTTTTTTATTAGATTTGAGTTCTTTATTATCAATATATAAATTTTTTTCATCATCAGAATCAACAAGAAAAGTTTGTTCAGAATCAATATTTCTTTGCATAATTTCTTGGATTCTGATAACATAAAGAAGAAGGGAAATCAAGAGCATTCCAGAGGGAAGAATTTCAAAGATTGAGAACCAAGAGAGAATAAATGAATAGTATCTTTTATCGTGATTTTTTTGCCAAGTTTTTTGAGTATCAGCAATTTTATTTTTATTTAAAATAATTGAAAAATCCCAAAATAAACGTATAATGAATAATAAAAAATAGATTAGGATAACAACCAAAAACAGGGTAACGCCCACCATTTTCTTTATGGGTTTATTTTGCAAATCAAGTTTTCTGAGCTGTTTCAAAATACGAATCATATAGAATCCAAAAATTGCAAAAAATATTATCAGAATTCCATATACTAATGAAGTTGAAGAAAATAAAAGAACTACAATATCTTCATCTGTGCAAAATATTGAAACAATTATTATTGCTATGAATACTACTATTATTACTATATAGAATTTTGTTCTCATTTGTTTGTATTTGTTGTTATTTGCTGATTTTCGGAAAGTTAAATGAATTAAAAATAATATAAAGAGTGAAAAACTAAAAGAATTCAAAATGAATTTCAAAATGAATTTAAATTTGTTTAATTTTAATTTTAATTTTAATTTTAATTTTAATTTTAATTTTAATTTTAATTTTAATTTTAATTTTAATTTTAATTTTAATTTTAATTTTAATTTTAATTTTGATTTTGATTTTAATTTTGATTTTAATTTTAATTTGTTTAATTTGTTTAATTTGTTTAATTTGAATTATACGCTGAAAATTCAAAGTATAAAGGTAATGAAAGATAAAATAGAAAAAGTAAAAAATAACTTGGCCAATGAATTTTAGTAATCATAAATATTCCTCGAAAAAGTAAAAAAATAAAAATAAGAATCAATGAAATAAATGGAAAATAAAAAGAACTTTTGAGTTTAAGTTTCTTTCTATTTAAAATCCAAAATTCAAACAATAAAATATTTTTAATTTAATTTTTTTAATTTAATTTTTTTTTAAAAACCTTAAAATTAATGCTTTTATCATAACTAAAATAGAAAATAAAAGTTCTATAAAATAAAAACTTCCTAAAACATAAAGATGCCAAGATTTAGATTGTTGAGCTGAGGGTGCATATTTTTCAATTTGATTCCAATCAACTGTCATTTTTTTTTGAAAAGAAAAAAATGAAAAATAAAAAATGAAAATAAATTTTTTTAATTCCTTTATTTAATTTTATAATTAAATTTATAATTAAATTTATAATTAATTTTGTAATTAAATTTATAATTAAATTTATAATTAATTTTGTAATTAAATTTATAATTAAATTTGTAATTAAATTTATAATTAAATTTATAATTAAATTTATAATTAAATTTATAATTAATTTTATAATTAAATTTATAATTAAATTTGTGATTAAATTTGTAATTAAATTTGTAATTAAATTTATAATTAAATTTATAATTAAATTTATAATTAAATTTATAATTAAATTTATAATTAAATTTGTAATTATATTTATAATTAAATTTATAATTAAATTTATAATTAAATTTATAATTAATTTTATAATTAATTTTGTAATTAAATTTATAATTAAATTTATAATTAAATTTATAATTAAATTTATAATTAAATTTATAATTAATTTTGTAAATAAATTTATAATTAAATTTATAATAAAATTTATAATTAAATTTATAATTAATTTTGTAATTAAATTTATAATAAAATTTATAATTAAATTTATAATTAATTTTGTAATTAAATTTGTAATTAAATTTGTAAATAAATTTGTAATTAAATTTGTAATTAAATTTGTAATTAATTTTTTAATTAAATCTTTGGTTTAAAAAAAGTGGAACAAAATAAATTGAATTTTTGCTTTTTCTTTCTAATTCTTTCTAATTCTTTCTTTTTCTTTAATTCCTTAAATAAATTTACCAACGACCTTTAAAATTAAATTTAACTTTTAATAAATAACGAATTCTTGCTTGATTTTCTCGATAAACAATATATTCATTGTATAAAAGAGATCTTCCATGTTTTTTAGATTGAACAGGTTTTCCATAAGGAACAATAACTCCATCTTCCATTTCATGAAATTTTTCAGGATCAGGAATAGTTCTTCCACATCCTTTTGTACTATTAAATCCTTTAGGTGGTTTTTCCATATATTTTGAACCTTCTAATTTTTTCTTTTTTCCCAATGCAACTTCACAAAGAAGCATAAATGCAATATTATTTGATGGTGTTGCACTTTTGATTTAAATTTTTTTGATTTAAATTATTTTGATTTAAATTATTTTGAATTAAATTATTTTTAATTGAATTATTTTGAATTAAATTATTTTAATTAAATTATTTTAATTAAATTATTTTGATTTAAATTATTTTAATTAAATTATTTTAATTAAATTATTTTGATTTAAATTATTTTGATTTAAATTATTTTGATTTGAATTATTTTAATTAAATTATTTAAATTAAATTATTTTGAATTAAATTATTTAAATTAAATTATTTTGAATTGATTTAAATTTTGATTTAAATTATTTTGATTTGAATTATTTTGATTAAATTATTTTGATTTAAATTATTTTTAATTGAATTATTTTGAATTAAATTATTTTTAATTGAATTATTTTGAATTAAATTTTAAATTTACTGGCAATAATTTGCTGATTTACTGCACATATCAGCAAAATAAATTCCTGTTTTTAATTTTTAAGTTTAAATTTTTAAGTTTAATTTTTAAGTTTAATTTTTAAGTTTAATTTTTAAGTTTTAAATTTCAAACCTTTTCCAAACATATATCTATTTTTTTTATTAAAAAAATTAATGTTTAATTAATAATTTTTTTAAAATTAAATTTTAGATTTATTTACCCAGTAACAGGAGCTATTTTAAATAAAAATTAATAAAAGATTTCATAAAAAGAAATAAAAAGAATTAAAAAGAGAATAAGAATAAAATAAAAAGTTAAAATTTTCACTAATAAAGAAATAAATATAAAAAATTTACCCTCTAATAAATAAAAATAAAAATAAAATTAAATTTAAAATTGAATTTAAAATTAATATTAAAATAAAAATAAAATCAAAATTAAATTGAAAATTAAATTGAAAATAAAAATAAAATTTAAAATTAAAATTAAATTTAAAATTAAAATAAAAATAAAATTAAAAATTAATATTAACCTGGTGGCGCAATTCTTAAACCTTGAGATAAAATCCCAACAAAATTTGTTAAACGAGAACCATGCCAAAGTAAATAACGAGGATCTAAATCTTGAAATTCTTCAAATTTCTTGAATTCACCTTCACGTTCAACTTCAAAAGCATCCAACAAATCAAGAGAATAATGACTATGAGTTTTACCATGAGTATTCTTCAAATACTTATTAATAACATTAAAAGTATCTGAATCTTTTTGAATAGGATCAAGTTTTGTTTTTAATTGAGAATAATGAATATCAATGGGATTCAAACTTTTATCACTTTTTGATTCCTTAATCAAAGCACTAGCAATTTCAATATCAATTAAAGCCTCAAGCATATGAATTTTGGATTCCAAAATTTCCTTGTTATCAATTAACGGAAATGATTCTCCGCGCTTTATAATATGAGGAATAATTGTGTAAAATCGGTTTGAATAATCAAGTAATTTTTGACTATTATCAGGTTCATTTTCAATAATGTTTTGAAGTTCAGTTAAAACAGAATTTCCTTGTTTGATATGATCCTTAGTTAATTGACCCAAAGGCATCGAATTAACATCAATTTCGAGTTCTTTCATTGTGTGATTATAGTTATCAATATCAAAAAGCATTTCCACAATTTCTTGAACACCTTTTGGTAAATTTGATGGTGGATGTTCAGATTGTTCTTGATCTGATTCAGCATCATGTTGAATTGCAATTGGATAAAATAATCCTTCTTTTTTTTCTGCTTTAAATCGATTTTCCCATTCATTTCCCGTTTTCTTCGAAAATTGTGTTTTGAAAAACTCAATTGCTTGTGATTTTGATGTCCATGGTCCATGTAAAATATTACCTCCAATTGTTGTTCCAACTCTTCCCCATTTAGCCCAAACATGAAATTTTTTTTTGCTGTCATGTTTGAATAATTGAAGAATATAATATGAGTTTTGATTAGATTCAATGTTTGTTTTGTTTAGCATTGAATCATAAACTTCATTTCCTTCACGATAAACATGATATTCTTCTGCAATTGGACACTCTTCATCGATTACAACCTTAATTATTTTATTAATTATTTTTATTAATTATTTTATTAATTATTTTTATTAATTATTTTATTATTTATTTTATTAATTATTTTATTAATTATTTTATTAATTATTTTTATTATTTATTTTATTAATTATTTTTATAATTATTTTATAATTATTTTATTATTATTTTTATAATTAATTTTATTAATTATTTTATAATTATTTTTTACTCCTCCTTTTTTAATAACTTTCTTCTTTCCGTTATCAATTTTCTCATCTTCACTTTCATATTCGCTAGATTCTTCTTGTGAACTTGTTCTTGCATTTTTCGCTAAATTTTCTTTGGTTTCTTTTTTTAGTGGTCTTTCTTTTAATGTTAATATCTTTTCATCTTTTGGAAGTTTTCCTGATAATAAATATTTCTTACAATCAACAACTCTTTCATCTCTAACTGCAATTAAGAAATCTTCACTTAAAATGGGAGTTTTCCATTTTTTAGCAGATTTTAAAGTTTTGTTTGTTTTCAATGCTTCTTTTGTAGCAATAATATGAGTACACTATTTAAAAATTTTGATTTATTTCAATTTTTTAATTGATTTGAAATTTATTTGAAATTTATTTGATATTGATTTGATATTGATTTGACATTTATTTGACATTTATTTGAAATTGATTTTGAAATTGATTTGATATTGATTTGAAATTTATTTGAAATTGATTTGATATTAACATGACATTTATTTGAAATTGATTTTGAAATTTATTTGAAATTTATTTGAAATTGATTTTGAAATTGATTTTGAAATTGATTTGATATTGATTTGAAATTTTAAATCATTTGAAATTTTAAATACTTACTGACTTTTGCACTCTTGAAACATATTCTCCTTCATTATCCTCAATAATCTCAATTAAATCTTCCTTTGAATTACTTAAACTTCCTGAAAAAGCAATTACAAAATCAAGTAATAAAGTGGATTTTTTCTCCATTTCTTTCGCTTCTTCTTTTTTCTCCAAAAACATTCTTGACTTTCTTATTGCCTTTTGAGGTTTTAATTTTGACAACCAAGAGTTGCTAATGTCATCAGGTATTTTTAACAAAATTGTCTTTGAATCATCCACGGCTCCTCGAAAAGTACATTTAGTCCACGTACTTGTTGATCCAATACATTTATACTGTCCATCACTCCAAATCAAAGTTCTTTTTTGACATTGAGGGCAAAGTGGAAGTCCAAATAAAAGAGCACCAGCAATTTTTTTAGCAAGATCATCTTGCCCTCCTCTTTCCGGCAGATCATTTTCTTTTAAGATCATTTTCATTTCTTTTGTAGAAACATTTTTTTTAAGTTGATCAATCACTTCCCAAAATTTTTTGGTTTGAATTTCAACTTCTTGTGCAAGTTTTTGATCAGGATCAATGTTTTCATTTGTTTTTTGTTCAGGAATAACAAGTGAAAATTCTTCTGATTCTGAATCTGAAGTTGTTTCTGTTTCTTTTGAAGTTGATTCAGTTGAACTTGTTTCTTTTTTTTTTGTTTTTGTTTTTCTTGATCGAAGTCGAGTTTTTCTTGTTTTTGTTTTTGGTTCATTTTTCCGTTTTTTGCTTTTCTTTTTTTTTTCATCTTTTTTCTTTTTAGAATCTTTTTCTTTTTCTTTTTCTTTTTCATTTTCTTTTTCATTTTCTTTTTCATCTTTCTTTTCTTCCACTTTTTCTCCAAGTAATTTTTTAAGTTTATTTTGATCTTCCCAACGTAAAGAATCAAAACCTTTAACTTCATTTGCTTTATTAACAAATTTCCCCCATTTTTTAACACATTTTAAATGATGCCAAGTAACCATATAACCTTTATATTTAATTTATTTAGAAATTTATAATTTTATTTATAATTTTATTTATAATTTTATTTATAATTTTATTTATAATTTTATTTATAATTTTATTTATAATTTTTTTGTTTTATTTATAATTTTTATTTATTTTATAATTTTAATTTATAATTTTATTTATAATTTTTATTTTTTTTTATTTTATATAATTTTATTTATAATTTTATTTATAATTTTATTTATAATTTTATTTATAATTTTATTTATAATTTTATTTATAATTTATTTATAATTTTATTTATAATTTATTTATAATTTTATTTTTATTTAATTTATAATTTTATTTATAATTTAATTTATAATTTTATTTTATTTATAATTTTATTTATAATTTTATTTATAATTTTATTTATAATTTTATTTATAATTTTATTTATAATTTTATTTATAATTTTATTTATAATTTAATTTATAATTTTATTTATAATTTTATTTTATTTATAATTTTATTTATAATTTTTATTTTAATTTTTATTTTTACAATTTTATTTATAATTTTATTTAATTTTATTTTATTTATAATTTTATTTATAATTTTATTTATAATTTATTTATTATTTTATTTATAATTTAACGAATTTATATTAAAATGGGGAATTATACCATCAAAACCACTTGCAGGAAACCTTTTTCCTATTCTTAATACATCTTTCTTAATTGTTTTATGGCAAATTTTACAAGAACTTCTACTTGATTTTGCATATTCGCATAAAAAAGTAATATCTGTCATTTTTTTTTTAAAAAATTAAAATTAAAAAAAATAAAAAATAAAAAAAAAATATTTTCTTTTATACTTTTTTTTTTTCATTTTTTTCTTTCTTTTTCTTTTTTATAAATGACACAAAACTGGAAATTATTACAAAATGTAATTTTTTTGATTTAATTATAATTTTACTTTAAAATTATATTTATATCAATTTAATATTTAATATTTAAATTTTTTTAAAATTTTTAAATTTTAAATTTATAAGGAATTAAAAAAATTAAATCAATTAAAAAAACCTTTATCAAAAGAAATTGTAAAAAATTTAAAAAAAAAAAGTGAAAAAAGCTTTAAAAACACAATAAATACAACAAATACAACAAATTTACTTCTTCAAGAAAGTAAAAAAATTAATTGAAAAAAGAGAAAAAATTTTGAATGAATAAATAAACAAATTTTAAATCAAAAAATTTTAAATAAAAAGCTGAAGATTATAAAATCGGAAAAATTATTGGATTAGATTGTGAAATGGTTGGTGCAGGAAAAAAAGGAAGAAAAAATATTTTGGCAAGAGTTTCTTTAGTAAATTTTGAAGCTAATGTAATTTATGATAGTTTTGTTAAACCTGAAGAAACTATTGTTGATTATAGAACTCCACATAGTGGAATTCATCCTGAAAATCTTGAAAATGCTCCCAATTTTGAAACTGTTAGAAATAGAGTTTTAGAAATTATTGAAAATAGAATTATTGTTGGTCATTCAATTTTTAATGATCTTAAAATTCTTAAAATTATTCATCCAAAAAGATTAATTAGAGATATTGCATTTTATCCTCCTTTTAAAAATGAAAATGGATTTCGAAGAAAATTAAAAGATTTAGCAAAAGAATATTTAAATATTGAAATTCAAAAAGAAGAGCATTCTTCAGTATAAATCAAAATTATTTATTAAAATTGTATTGAAATCAAAATAATTTATTCAAATTATTTATTATTAGATTGAAGATGCAAAATCTACAATGCTTTTATATAAATTAGTTAGAGATCAATGGGAACCAAAAATAAATGAAATGGAACAAGAAAAATTGGAAAGAATTATGAAAAAAAGAAAAAAGAAAACGAAATCAAAATCAAATCAAAATCAAAATCAAAATCAAAATCAAAATCAAAATCAAAATCAAAATCAAAATCAAAATCAAAATCAAAATCAAAATCAAAATCAAAATCAAAATCAAAATCAAATTGAAAAACCAAAAAGAAGAAAAACAAAAGAAAGAATTTTAAGAAAGAAAAAAAAACAAAAAAATAGAAAAAAATTTAATTGGTATGGAAAACCAAATCGGAAAAAAGAAGAATCAGAAGAATTTGATGATTTTATTTAAGAAACAAATAGAAATACAAAAATTAGAAAAAAATAATAAAAAAATTAAAAATTAAATCATTTTTCATTTTTTCATTTTTTCATTTTTTTAGAATGACTTCAAAAATAGAAGAAATAGAAACAAAAAAAGAAAGAACACTTTATATTCCACCATGGAAACTTGCTCAACTTCAACAAAAATATACAGATCCAAATACAGCAGAATATCAAAGAATGATGTGGGAAGCACTTAGAAAGAGTATTAATGGATTGATAAACAAAGCTAACGTACCAAATATAAAAAATATTGTAATAGAAATGTTTCATGAGAATTTAATTAGAGGAAAAGGATTATTTGCACGTTCAAGTAAATTTAAATTAAAATTAAAAATTAAAATTAAAATTAAAATTAAAATTCAAAATTAAAATTAAAATTAAAATTAAAATTAAAAATCAAAATTCAAATTAAAATCAAAATTAATATTAAAATTAATATTAAAATTCAATTTAAAATTAAAATTAAAATTAAAATTAAAATTTAAAATTAAAATTAAAATTAATATTAAAATTAAAATTAAAATTAAAATTAATATTAAAATTCGATTTAAAATTAAAATTAAAATTAAAATTAAAATTAAAATTAAAATTAAAATTAAAATTAAAATTAAAAATTAAATTTTAAAATTAAAATTAATATTAATATTAAAATTAAAATTAAAATCAAAATTAAAATTTATATTAAAATTAATATTAATATCAATATTAAAATTTCTAGTTATTAAAGCTCAATCTGCTGCTCCTAATTTTACAAATATTTATGCAGCTTTAGTTTCAATTATTAATACAAAAATACCAGAAGTTGGAGAACTTGTTTTAACTCGTTTAATTCTTCAATTTAGAAGATCATATAGACAAGATAATAAAGTAATTAAAATTAAAATCAAAATTAAAATTAAAATTAAAATTAAAATTAAAATTAAAATTAAAATTAAAATTAAAATTAAAATTAAAATTAAAATTAAAATTAAAATTAAAATTAAAATTATTAAAATTAAAATTAAAAATTAAAATTAAAATTAAAATTAAAATTAAAAATTAAAATTAAAATTAAAATTAAAATTAAAATTAAAATTAAAATTAAAATTAAAATTAAAATTAAAATTAAAATTAAAATTTATATTAAAATTTATATTAAAGTATAATGCTATTTCTTCTGCAAGATTTATTGCTCATCTTTTAAATCAAAGAGTTTGTAATGAAATTGTTGCTTTACAAATTGCTACACTTCTTTTAGAACATCCAACAAATGATAGTGTTGAAGTTTGTATTTATTTTATTCAAGAATCAGGAGCTGCTCTTCAAGAACTCTCTCCTTTAGGTTTAAGAGCAGTTTTTGAACGATTAAGAGCAATTTTACATGAAGGAACAATTAGTATTAGAATTCAATATTTAATTGAAAATTTATTTGCAATTCGTAAATCTGAATTTGCTGTATTTTTTATCTTTTAAAATTTAAAAATCAAAATTTATATTTATATATTTATATTTTTATATTTATATTATTTTTTTTAGGAATATCCTTCAATTATTCCTGAATTAGATCTTGTTGAAATTGAAGACCAAATTACTCATCAAATTTTTCTTGATGATGATTTAAGTAAACAAGATGAATTAGATGTATTTAAATTTGATCCAAAATATGGAGAAAATGAAGAGACTTATAAAGTATTTATTTAAATTAAATATTATTTTGAAATTATTTTAAATATTAATATTATTTTGAAATTATTTTGAAATATTTATTTAATTATTTTAAATATTTATTTAAATATTAATTTTATTTTGAAATATTATTTTGAAATTAAATATTATTTTGAAAATATTTGGAAATTATTTTAAATTATTTAAATATTTATTTTAAATATGAAATATTATTTTTAAATATTAGAAAATAAGACAAGAAATCCTTGATGAATCTGAATCCGATAACGAAAATGGAGATGACGAAGATGAAGATGAAACAGAATCCGAAGCAGAATCAGAAAACAACGAGAATCCAGAACAAGAAGAAATAGATGATCAAACAGAAGCCGAATTAATTGAGCTTAAAAAAACGATATATTTAACAATAATGTCATCACTTAGTTATGAAGAATGCGTACATAAATTATTAAAAATCCAGTTAAAACCAGGACAAGAGATAGAAATACCGAGAATGCTGATACAGTGTTGCAGTCAAGAAAGAACATATCTTTCTTCATATGGATTAATGGGACAAAGATTTTGTCTTCTTGATAGAAAATACCAAATTCTTTTAGATACTTGTTTTGTGGATCAATATTCAACTATCCACCAATTGGAAACTAATAAACTTCGTAATGTTGCAAAGTTTTTTGCTCATTTACTTGCTACTGATGCTCTTTCTTGGGAAATTTTCGAGCATATTCATTTGAGTCAAGAAGAAACTACTTCTTCTTCAAGAATTTTCCTTAAGATTTTATTCCAACAACTTGCAGAAACAATAGGCCTTAAAAATTTGGCTAAAAGACTTAAGGAACCTGATCTTCAACCTTCTTTATCGGGAATATTCCCAAAAGATAATCCAAAAAATGCTCGTTTCGCAAATAATTTTTTCATTTCAATTGGTCTTGAAGGTTTAGCGTAAGTTTTGTTTTTGTTTCGTAATTTTTCAATTATAAATTTAATATTTATCTTTTTATTTTTATTTTTATTTTTTTAGTGAAGATCTTCAAGAATTTTTAAAAGAAATGCCAAAAATAATGCTTGAAAAAAGGAGATTAGAAAAAAAAAAGTTGAAACAAGATGATTCCGATTCAGATTCAAGTGATTCTGATTCTGATTCTGATTCTGATTCTGATTCTGATTCAGATGATTCAAGTGATTCAAGTGATTCTGATTCTGATTCTGATTCTGATTCTGATTCTGATTCTGATTCTGATTCTGATTCAGATGATTCAAAAAATTCTACAAAATTTAAATCAAATGAACAATTAATCAATGAAATAATGAATGTATCAAAAGACAACCCAAAAGATATTTTAAAAGATATTTCAAAAGATATTTCAAAAGATATTTCAAAAGATAATTTAAAAGATATTTCAAAAGATAATTTAAAAGATAATTTAAAAGATAATTTAAAAGATAATTCAAAAGATATTTTAAAAGATAATTTAAAAGATATTTCAAAAGATAATTCAAAAGATAATTCAAAAGATAATTCAAAAGATATTTTAAATCATCATTCAAGTCATCATTCAAGTCATCATTCAAGTCATCATTCAAATCATCATTCAAATCATCATTCAAATCATCATTCAAGTCATCATTCAAGTCATCATTCAAGTCATCATTCAAATCATTCAAATCATTCAAATCATTCAAATCATTCAAATCATTCAAATCATTCAAATCATTCAAATCATCATTCAAAAGATAATTCAAAAAAAGATAATTTAAAAAAAGATAATTTAAAAAAAGATAATTTAAAAAAAGATGATTCAAAAAAAGATGATTTAAAAGATGATTTAGAAAAAGATAATTTAAAAAAAGATAATTCACCTCAATTAATTCTTCCTGAAAATTTTTCTTCAGCAAAATATTCACATCAAACTAAAAAACCAAGAACACAAAAAAAATAAATTCATAAAACAAACTTTTTTTATTTTTGAGATGAAAAATTACTTGGTTTTTTTTCTTTTTAAAAAATTTGAAAGAAAAAAGGAGAATTGATAAATAAAAACATTTTAAAAACATTTTTCAAACATTTTTGAATTTTCATTTTCATTTTTATTTTTATTTTGGATAATCCAAAAAAAAAAAAAAGTTATGTTAATTGATAATCTTACTTGTCAGTTAGGCTTTGGAGTTGCATGTTTCTTTTTTGTTCCAGGATTTATATGGTTAATGGTTGATTCAGTTACTCGTTTAAAACTTGAAAAAACTCAATGTGAAATTATTGATAAATATTATGTTGAATATACTTATAATAGTACTGGTGGAAAACCAACTGTTCCTCCTTCTGCAACTCCTCAATATAGATTACCTAATCCAATTAATTCAATTTCAAATTCAATTAATTCAAATCCAGAAAATTCTTCTTCTTCTTTTTCTCCTCATTCAATTTCTTTTCAAAATCTTTTTGGAGCTGCTTGTATTACTTCACCAACAATAAATTTTGTTCCTTTTTTTCAAGTAATTCTTTTCTAAAAATCAAATTTAAATTTATTTTCAAATTTAAATTCAAAATTTATAGATAAAATACACAACAAAAGATGGGAAAGAATATACTGAATATTCTTGTAATTTTGGAAAAGTTTGTAAGTTTCTAATTTATTCCTTTTTTAAAACATTTTTTTATTCCACTTTTTGATTTGATTTTTAATTAAATAAATAAAATAGGTTGGACTGCAAAAGGTACAGGTTGTAGAGTAAATATTTATCAAAATCAAAATCAAAATCAAAATTAAAATTAAATCAAAATTAAAATTAAAATAAAAATCAAAATCAAAATCAAAATCAAAATCAAAATCAAAATTAAAATGGAAATCAAAATCAAAATTAAAATCAAAATCAAAATCAAAATCAAAATCAAAATCAAAATCAAAATCAAAATCAAAATCAAAATCAAAATCAATATCAAAATCAAAATCAAAATCAAAATAAAAATCAAAATCAAAATAAATAGGTTAGTGCTTGTGATATGAGAATATCAACCAAAATATGTAAAAACTTTTCAAATTTAAAAAAATCAAATATTTATGATAAATATGATATTGGAACAACTGATTGTTGGTATAGTAAAGCATATAATGATTATGCAACAATTCATTTTCCTCATCCAAATATTTTATGGTCTTTATTTTTTTGGATTCCTTGTTTTATTTCTTGTCTTCCAGTTTTTGGTTATTATAATCAAAAAATCAAAGATTGTTGTTATTGTTGTTCAAAAAAACGATCGAATCAAGATGAAGATGATGAAGATGATGAAGATGATGAAGATGATGAATATGATGAAGATGATGAAATTGAAATTGAAATTCAAAATCAAAATCAAAATCAAAATCAAAGTGAAGAAATTGAAAATGAAAATGAAAATGAAAATGAAAATGAAGAAATCGAAGAAACAATCCCAAAATTAAAAGGAGATGAAGATTTTGAAACAATGATTGAAATTTACAGAAATCAAAATAAAAATCTAAATCAAAATGAAAATGAAAATGAAAATGAAAATTATAATTATGAACCAAAAGAAAATGATGAAATTCCAATGGAAGTTATTCAAATGCAAATAAATGAATATAATCAACAAGAACCTCAAACAAATGAACAAATTAATACTGGTCCTTTATATAATCCTTATTATCAAAATGATCTAAATCAAGAAAACAAAGATTTTTAAAAGAAAAATTTATTTTTTTGGATTTTCATCTTTTTGGAATTAATTTTTTTCGCTTTTTTTTCTTTTTACAGTTGGATTTGGGTTTTTTGATCAAATATTTTTTTTTTGGTTTCATTTTTTAAAAAATTTTCAAAACAAGAAAGGGTTAATTAATTAATTATTAATAATAATATCATTACAATTTTTTTTTTGATTTTTGATTTTTGATTATTGATTAAAAAAACAAAATTTTAAAAAATGGGTCGAATTGCTTGTTGTTTATCATTTTGGTTTGGACTTTTCTGTTTCTTTCTTCCAGGATTTATATGGTTAATAGTTGAAGTAGTTACTCTTTCAAAATTTGAAAAAACTGAATGTGAAATTATTGATAAGTATTATGTTGAACATCTTTATGATACTTATGAAGGAATGGTAAATGTTCCTCCTTCTGCAACTCCTCAATATAGATTACCTAATCCAATTAATTCAATTAATTCAATTAATTCAAATTCAAAAAATTCTTCTTCTTCTTTTTCTCCTCATTCAATTTCTTTTCATAATCTTTTTGCTTATGATTGTTATGCTAGTCCTACAGATAATGTTGTTCCTTTTTTTGAAGTAATTCTTTTGAAAATTTCAAAATCAAAATTCAAAATTCAAAATTTAAAATTATCCAATAGCTCAAATATACAACAAAAGATGGGAAAGAATATACTGAATATTCTTGTAATTTTGGAAAACTTTGTAAGTTTCTAATTTATTCCCTTTTTAAAAAAAATTTTTTATTCCACTTTTTGATTTGATTTGATTTGATTTGATTTTTAATTAAATAAATAAAATAGGTTGGACTGCAAAAGGCTCAGGTTGCACAGTAAATCTTTTAAAATAATAAAATAATAAAATAATAAAATAATAAAATAATAAAATAATAAAATAATAAAATAATTAAATAATTGATAAATTAATTAACAAGTCAGAAGTATGTGATGTTAGAATATCATCCAAAATATGTAAAAACTTTGCAAATTTAAAAACATCAAGTATTTATGATAAATATGATATTGGAACAAATGAATGTTGGTATAGTAAAGCAAATAATGATTATGCAACAATTCATTTTCCATTACCAAATTATTTATGGTCTTTATTTTTTTGGATTCCTTGTTTTATTTTTTGTCTTCCTATTTTGAGTTATTATTATCAAAAAATCAAAAAATCTTATTGTGATTCTAATTCTTCATCTTGTTATTGCTGTTCAAAAAGATCAAATGAAGATGAAGATGATGAAGATGAAGATGAAGTTGTTATTGATATTTCTCAAATAAATAAAGAAAATCCAGAAAAAAATGAAACTAAAGTAATTGAGGAACCAATCCCAAAATTAAAAGGAGATGAAGATTTTGAAACAATGATTGAAATTTACAGAAATCAAAATAAAAATGAAAATGAAAATCAAAATGAAAATGAAAATGAAAATTATAATTATGAACCAAAAGAAAATGATGAAATTCCAATGGAAGTTATTCAAATGCAAATGAATGAATATAATCAACAAGAACCTCAAACAAATCAACAAATTAATACTGGCCCTTTATATAATCCTTATTACCAAGATTATTCAAATCAAGAAAACAAAGATTTTTAAAAGAAAAAAATTTTTGGATTTTCATTTTTTTGGAATTAATTTTTTTCGCTTTTTTTTTCTTTTTACAGTTGGATTTGATTTTTTTTTTGTTGATCAATTTATTTTAATTTTCATTTTTTCATTTTTTCTTTTCACAAAACAAAACAAAACAAAACAAAACAAAACAAAACAAGAACAAAATTAAATTATTTTTTATTATTGAAAAAAACAAAATAAAAACAAAATAAAATTTAAAGAAAAATGGGTCGAAAAGCTTGTTGTTTTTCATTTTGGTTTGGACTTTGTATGTTTTTTCTTCCAGGATTTATATGGTTAATAGTTGATTCAGTTACTCGAGGAAAACTTGTCAAAACTGAATGTGAAATTGTTGACAAATATTATGTTGAATATACTTATAATTCTTATGAAGGATTAATAACTGTTCCTCCTGATGCAACTCCTCAATATAGATTACCTAATCCTTTAAGTTCAAATTCAAATTCAAATTTTTCTTCTTCTTCTTCTTTTTCTCCTCATTCAATTTCTTTTCATAATCTTTTTGCTGATGATGATGATTGTTATACTGGTCCTACAGATAATGTTGTTCCTTTTTTTGAAGTAATTCTTTTCTAAATTTAAAAATTAAAATTAAAATTAAAATTAAAAATCAAAATCAAAATCAAAATCTAAATCAAAATCAAAATCAAAATCCAAAATCAAAATCAAAATCAAAATTAAAATCAAAATCAAAATTAAAATTAAAATTAAAATTAAAATCAAAATTAAAATTAAAATCAAAAATCAAAAATCAAAAATCAAAAATCAAAATCAAAATCAAAATCAAAATTAAAATCAAAATCAAAATTAAAATTAAAATTAAAATTAAAATTAAAATTAAAATCAAAATCAAAATCAAAATCAAAATCAAAATCAAAATTAAAATCAAAATCAAAATTAAAATCAAAAATCAAAATTAAAATTAAAATCAAAATTAAAATCAAAATTAAAATTAAAATTAAAATCAAAATCAAAATCAAAATCAAAATCAAAATCAAAAATCAAAAATCAAAATTTAAAAATTAAAAAATATCCAATAGCTCAAATATACAACAAAAGATGGAACAGAATATGATGAATATTCTTGTAATTTTGGAAAAGTTTGTAAGTTTTTAATTTATTTCTTTTTTAAAAAAAATTTTTTTATTCCACTTTTTGATTTGATTTGATTTGATTTGATTTGATTTTTAATTAAATAAATAAAATAGGTTGGACTGCAAAAGGATCAAGTTGCACAGTAAATCTTTTAAAATAATAAAATAATAAAATATTAAAATAATAAAATATTAAAATATCAAAATAATAAAATAATAAAATATTAAAATATCAAAATATTAAAATAATAAAATATTAAAATATTAAAATAATAAAATATCAAAATATCAAAATATTAAAATATTAAAATAATAAAATATTAAAATATTAAAATATTAAAATAATAAAATATTAAGTCATCATCATGTGATGTTATGGTATCAACAAAAAAATGTAAAAACTTTGCAAATTTACATACATCAAGTATTTATGATAAATATGATATTGGAAAAACCGATTGTTGGTATAGTAAAGCATATAATGATTATGCAACAATTCATTATCCAATGCCAAGCATTTTATGGTCTTTATTTTTTTGGATTCCTCTTGTTTTTGTTTGTCTTCCTTGCTTGATTTATGTTCGTAAAAATTATGAATGTTGCGAATCCAAATGCCAATGCAAATGCAAAAAATCACCAAAAACTAATATATATCAAGGAAATCTTTTCCGAAATCAAAATAACCAACAAAATCAATTAAATCAAGGTTTGCTTAATCAAGAACCAAATCATCAATTAAATGAAACTCAAGTATTTGAAGAACCACCTTCAAAATTAACAACAAATGAAAATTTAGAAGCAGTCATTGATCTTTATGAAAATCCAAACCAAATTCAAAACCAAATTCAAAATCAAATTCAAAAGGATGATACAATCCCAATCGAAGTTATTCAAATGCAAATGAAAGAATTTAATATAAATTATAATCCACCAAATAGTCAAAATCACAACCAAAATTATAATCAAAATTACAATCAATCTTATAATCAATATGTTAATCAACAAGAACCTCAAACAAATGAACAAATGAATACTGGTCCTTTATATAATCCTTATTATCAAAATGATCTAAATCAAGAAAACAAAGATTTTTAAAGAAAATCAACAAAAACAAACAATTCTTTTTTTATTCTCTCTCTTTTTTTTTTTTCATTTTTTTCTTTTCAAAAATGAATGATTGTTTATTTTTTGGTAAAAATGAAAATCCAAAACTTATCAAAAATAAACCAGAAAGAATTATAAAAAAACCAATTCAATTTAAATTTGAAAATGAAAATGAAAATGAAAAACAAATTAAACAAATTTCATCATCAAATTATTCAACAATTTTCCTTTTTAAAAATGGAAAAGCAATAGAATATTTACATGAAAATGATTCAAATAAAAATCCTTCAAAAATCCAAATTGAAGAAAATATTCAAAAAGTAACTGTTGGGTATCAAAATGAAGCTATTTTAACAATAGAAGGAAATGTATTTGCCAAAGGAAGTGATATTATTAATCCAAAAAATCGAAATGAATTTATCAATATTTCATCACTAATTGAAGATACAAATGATAGAATAATTGAAGATGTTGTTTCTGGAGAGCATTCAATTTACTTATTAACTTCAAATCAAAATGTTTATGGAATTGGTTCAAATAGATATTGTCAACTTGGTTTTGATCCTGAAACATTTAAAGAAGCAGAAAAACCAATTTTAATGATGAAAAATGTTTCTAAAATATTTTCAGGAGCTTGTTCAGCTTCTGTTTTTCTTTTAAATCCAAATCGAGAATTATTTGTATGCGGATATAATCAATATAGTCAAAAAAGATTAGGAGAATTGATAAAAGAAAACAAAAAAATAACCAAAATCCAAAATATTCCAAAAGGCAAAATAATTGATATTCAATGTGGAAGTATTCATTCATTAATGTTGATTGAAAATGAAAATGAAAATCCAAAAAGAAAACTTTATTCATTCCAAGGATATAATTTCATACCAAATAATAAAGCTGAACATAATTTTCAATTTACTGAAATCAAATCGTCTTTATTTGAAAATGATGATGATGATATTCTTGATTTTTCTTGTGAATATGCTAGTAATTTGATTTTAACTCAAAAAGGGAAATTGATTGTATTTGGATGGAATGAATATGGTCAATTAGGAACTGGAGATACAAAAAATCAACCAATTCCAATTCAAATTGAACTTCCTGAATTAAGATTTAATGAAGATATTTCCAATTATCATATTCTTTGTGGAGTTAATAGATCATTTCTTTATTATTCTTCTCTTTCTTTTTCCAATCTTGAAGAAGATTTGATAAAATTATTTAGAAGAAAAGAATTTTGTGATATTTCATTTAAAACAGAAAATGGAGAAATAATTGAAGCTCATAAATTAATATTGAAATATAGATTAAATCAAAATCAAAATGAAATTGAAAAACTTCAAGAAATTATTTCAAATAAATCAATTAAAGAATCAAATCAAATATTTGAAATGATTTATTCAAATAATTCCAAAATAAATCCAATATTATATTCTGAAATTAAAGAAATTATAAATTTAAATGAAAAAATTGAAGAAACAATGGAAAGAATTTATTTAAATGAAAATGAAAAAGATTTTATAATTGAAAGAAAAGAAAAACAATATAAATTTCCTAAATTAATATTAATAATGAGAAGTGAATTATATCGAGGAATGTTTTTATCTGTTACAAATGATACTTCAAATAAAGTTACAGATTATAGTGAATTAAGTAATAAATCATTTCAAATATTTGAATATTGGATTTATTCAAATAAAATTAAAGA
This sequence comes from Anaeramoeba ignava, assembly GCA_028826165.1. Classification (NCBI taxonomy): domain Eukaryota; family Anaeramoebidae; genus Anaeramoeba; species Anaeramoeba ignava. Next base: position 50,544 of record JAPDFW010000060.1, read on the forward strand.
AGAAATTGAAATTACACAAGAAATTATTGATGAAATTGAAACTGGAATTGATTATTTTCAATTAAATCAAACAAATCCAAATTTATTTGATTTATTAATTAAAAAATTTAATAATTAAAATTAAAATTAAAATTAAAATTAAAATTAAAATTAAAATTAAAATTAAAATTAAAATTAAAATTAAAATCAAAATCAAAATTCAAATCAAAATTAAAATTAAAATTAAAATCAAAATTAAAATTAAAATTAAAATTAAAATTAAAATTAAAATTAAAATCAAAATTAAAATTAAAATTTAAATCAAAATTAAAATTAAAATTAAAATCAAAATTAAAATCAAAATAAATCAAAATTAAAATCAAAATCAAAATCAAAATCAAAATTAAAATCAAAATAAATCAAAATTAAAATCAAAATAAATCAAAATTAAAATTAAAATCAAAATCAAAATCAAAAATTAAAATTTAAATCAAAATCAAAATAAATCAAAATTAAAATCAAAATCAAAATCAAAATCAAAATTAAAATCAAAATCAAAATTAAAATCAAAATTAAAATTAAAATTAAAATTAAAATTAAAATTAAAATTAAAATTAAAATTAAAATTAAAAATCAAAATTAAAATTAAAATTAAAATTAAAATTCAAATCAAAATCAAAATCAAAATTAAAATTAAAATTAAAATTAAAATTAAAATTAAAATCAAAATCAAAATTAAAATCAAAACTAAAATTAAAATCAAAATCAAAATCAAATTCAAAATTAAAATTAAAATTAAAATCAAAATTCTTTCTTTTATTCTTTTTTTTTTTCACAAATTCGAGAAATTAAAAATAAAAATAAAAAATTCATTTTTTTTTAAATTCAAAAGAAGAATTGAATTGTTTAAATTTTATCTTTAAAAACAAATCAAAAAAAAAATGGTAGGATATTCATGTTGTTGGATATCATGTGGAGTTGGATTTTGTTGCTTTTTTCTGCCAGGATTTATATGGTTAATGGTAGAAGTAGTAACTCGTTCAAAATTTGTTAAAACACAATGTGAAATAACAGATAAATATTATGTTGAATATCTTTATGATATGGATGAAGGAAAACCAACTGTTCCTCCTTCTACAACTCCTCAATATAGATTGACTAATCCTATTAATTCAAATTATCCAAAAAATGCAACTTCTTTGCAAAAGCAACATATTTCTTCTTTTTCTCCTCATTCTGTTTCTTTAGAAAATCTTTTTGGTGCTTCTAAATGCTATTCTTCTCCAACTGACAATGTTGTTCCTTTTTTTCTTGTAAACAAAATATTTTCCTAATTTAATTTTAATTTTAATTTTAAATTTAAATTTTAATTTTAATTTTAATTTTAATTTTAATTTTTAAAAATAGTTGAAATATTATACAGATGATGGAAAAGAATATAATGAATATGCTTGTAATTTTGGAAGAGTTTGTAAGTTTTCATTCTAATAAAAATCTAATTTAAATCAATATCTTAATATTTAAAAAATGTTACTATTTAGGTTGGAGAGAAAAAGGAATAAGTTGTACAGTATGTTTTATTATTTTAATAATTTAATAATTTAATAATTTAATATTTTAATATTTTGATATTTTAATATTTTAATATTTTGGATATTTTGGATATTTTGGATAATTTGGATAATTTAATATTTTAATATTTTAATATTCACAAAAAAAAAAGAATACAAATTGTGATATAAGAATAACATCAAAAGAATGTAAAAATTGGGCAAATTTAGAAACATCCGATATTTATGAAAAATATCAAATTGGATCAACTAATTGTTGGTATAGCAAAAAATACAATGAATATGCAAGTTGTAGATTTCCATTACCCAATTTTTTATGGTCATTATTCTTTTGGATTCCACTTTTTTTTACTTGGTTACCAGGAATATGCTATATTTTATATGCTTTTTTCAAGCCAAGCAGAAACAACGGTTCTGGATGTTGTAAAAGAAAAAGATTTCGAACTCTAGATTTAGGAGGAATTAATCCAATTGGAGCTACACATCAATTTGAAATCAGTGGACCAACTCAAGTCACTCATAACATGTCAGTTCCAGAAACAGTTGGGAAATTAAATGAAAAAACAGATGAAATTGAATTATTTGATGAAACACCTCCAAAATTAACAGGAAATGAAGATTTTGAGACAATGGTTCAACTTTATCGAAATCAAACAGGAAATCAAATTCAAAACCAAAATCAAAATCAAATTGAAGGAAATGATTTTATTACTTATAATTATGAACCAAAAGGAAATGATGAAATTCCAATGGGATTTATTCAAACTCAAATCAATGAATATAATTCACCTTATAATCAACAAGAACCTCAAACAAATGAACAGATTAATATTGGTCCTTTATATAATCCTTATTATCAAGATCCAAATCAAGGAAACAAAGAATTTTAAATAATTTAAAAAAAAGCAAAAAAGAAAAGGAGAAAATTCATTTTTATATTTTATTTTCTCAATTTATTTATCATTTTTTTTCTTTCTCAAAAACAAAAAACAAAAAACAAAAAAAACATTTGCCATCTCCTTTTCTTTTAATTAATAATTAATAAATCTTAAAAAATAAAATGGTTTCACAAAAATGTTGTAGAATTTCATTTTGTATTGCTTTTTGTTGTTTTTTTCTACCAGGATTTATTTGGTTAATGGTAGATCAAATTACTCGTTCAAAACTTGTTAAAACACAATGCCAAATAACAGATAAATATTATGTTGAATATCTTTATGATGCTTATAATGGAAGACCAAGTGTTCCTCCTTCTGCAACTCCACAATACAGATTACCTAATCCTATTAATCCAAATTCAAATTCTTCTTCTTTTTCTCCTTATTCAATTTCTTTACATAATCTTTTTGGTGATGATGGTGATGATTGTTATACTTCTCCAACAATAAATATTGTTTCTTTTTTTCTTGTAAACAAAAAATTAATTTCAAATTCAATTCAAATTAAATTTAAATTTAAAAATAAAAAATAAAGTTGGATTACACAACAAAAGATGGAAAAGGTTATAGTGAATATTCTTGTAATTTTGGAAAAGTTTGTAAGTATTAATTTCAATTTTTATTTAATAATTCAATTTATTTTCTTTTTATTAAAAATAATTTTATTTTAAATCAATAATTAGGTTGGACAGAAACAGGAACAGGTTGTAAAGTAAATTCCCAAAAATTTAATCTAAATCAAATCAAAACAAATTAAATCAAATCAAATCAAATCAAATCAAATTAAATCAAATTAAATCAAATCAAATCAAAATCAAATCAAATCAAATTAAATCAAATCAAATTAAATCAAATCAAATTAAATCAAATTAAATCAAATCAAATTAAATTAAATTAAATTCAAATCAAATCAAATCAAATCAAATCAAATCAAATTAAATCAAATCAAATCAAATCAAATCAAATCAAATCGAATTAAATTAAATCAAATCAAATCAAATCAAATTAAATTAAATTAAATCAAATCAAATCAAATCAAATCAAATCAAATCAAATTAAATTAAATTAAATCAAATCAAATCAAATTAAATTAAATTAAATCAAATCAAAATCAAATTAAATTAAATTAAATTAAATCAAATCAAATCAAATCAAATCAAATCAAATCAAATCAAATCAAATCAAATCAAATCAAATCAAATCAAATCAAATTAAATTAAAATCAAATCAAATCAAATCAAATCAAATCAAATCAAATTAAATCAAATCAAATCAAATCAAATCAAATCAAATCAAATTAAATTAAATTAAATCAAATCAAATCAAATCAAATCAAATTCAAATCAAATTAAATTAAATTAAATTAAATTCAAATCAAATCAAATCAAATCAAATTAAATTCAAATCAAATCAAATCAAATTAAATCAAATCAAATCAAATTAAATCAAATCAAATCAAATTAAATCAAATCAAATCAAATTAAATCAAATAAAATCAAATTCAAATCAAATCAAATCAATTCAAATCAAATCAAATAAAATTAAATTAAATTGAATTAAATCAAATTAAATCAAATCAAATCAAATTAAATCAAATTAAATCAAATCAAATCAAATTAAATTAAATCAAATCAAATCAAATTAAATCAAATTAAATCAAATTAAATCAAATTAAATCAAATTAAATCAAATTAAATCAAATTAAATCAAATCAAATCAAATCAAATTCAAATCAAATTAAATTAAATCAAATTAAATCAAATTAAATTAAATCAAATCAAATCAAATCAAATTAAATCAAATTAAATCAAATTAAATCAAATTAAATCAAATTAAATCAAATTAAATCAAATCAAATCAAATCAAATCAAATCAAATTAAATTAAATTAAATCAAATTAAATTAAATTAAATCAAATCAAATTAAATTAAATCAAATCAAATTAAATCAAATCAATTCAAATCAAATCAAATCAAATCAAATTAAATCAAATCAAATTAAATTCAAATTAAATCAAATCAAATTAAATTAAATCAAATCAAATCAAATTAAATCAAAATCAAATCAAATCAAATCAAATCAAATCAAATCAAATCAAATTAAATTAAATCAAATCAAATCAAATTAAATTAAATTAAATTAAATTAAATTAAATTAAATCAAATTAAATCAAATTAAATCAAATCAAATTAAATTAAATTAATTCAAATCAAATCAAATCAAATTAAATTAAATTAATTCAAATCAAATCAAATTCAATTCAATTCAATTCAATTCAATTCAATTCAATTAAATCAAATTAAATTCAATTCAATTCAAATCAAATTAAAATAGTCAACTTCATGTGATATGAGAATATCAACCAGAGAATGTAAAAATTTTGCAAATTTAAAAACATCAAGTATTTATGAAAAATATGATGTTGGAACAGCTGATTGTTGGTATAGTAAAGCATATAATGAATATGCAACAATTCATTTCCCACATCCAAGTTATTTATGGTCATTATTTTTTTGGGTTCCTTGTTTCTTTTTCTGTCTTCCAGTTTTGAGTTACAAATGTAAAAAAAGGAAAAATAAGAAAATAAATTACCATTTTAGAACAAATCCAAATCCAAATCCAAATCCAATTCAAAATCAAATTCAAAATCAAGAAAATTTTGGAAATGAAACACAAGTAATGGAAGAACCACCTCCAAAATTAAAACCAAATGATAATTTTCAAACAAAAGATGAAATTTATCAAAATCAATATCAAAACCAATATCAAAATCAATATCAAAATCAAATTGAAGGAAATGATTATAATTATAATTATGAACCAACTGGAAATGATGAAATTCCAATGGAAGTTATTCAAATGCAAATCAATGAATATAATTCACCTTATAATCAATATGTTAATCAACAAGAACCTCAAACAAATGATCAAATGAATACTGGTCCTTTATATAATCCTTATAATCAAGATGAAAATCAAGGAAACAAAGAATTTTAAATAATTTAAAAAGAAAACAAACAAAAACAAAAAAAGGAAAAATTTGCTTTTTCAATTTTCCATTTTAAATTTATTTTCAAATTATTTTCCAATTCCAATTTATTTTTAATTTTGAAAAAAAAAAAGAATAAAAAAAAGAAGAAAATCAACAAAAAAATAATTTTTTTTGATCAAATTTTCATTTCATTTTTTTATTTTATTTTTATTTTTATTCTTTTTTTATTTTATTCAAAAAAACACAAAAGAAAATGGTTGGAAAAATATGTTGTAGAATTTTTTTTTGGATAAGTTTTTGGGCATTTTTTGTACCTCCAATGATTTGGTTAATAATTGATGTTGTAACTCGTTCAAAATTTGAATCAGCAACATGTGAAATAGTAGATAAACATTATACTCAATATAAATATGATTTTTATGATGATATTCCTGATATAAATCCTCAAACAACTCCTCAATATAGATCTCCAAATCCTTTTGCTTTAAATTCTGATTCTAATTCTGATTTTAATTCTGATCTTTCTTATTTTCTTTCTTTAAAAAATCTTTTTGGTGCTTCTTGTTATCCAACTCCAACTTATAATTATATTTCTTTTTTTCTTGTAAAATTAAATTCAAAATCAAAATCAAAATCAAAATCAAAATCAAAATCAAAATCAAAATCAAAATCAAAATTAAATTCAAAATCAAAATTAAATTCAAAATCAAAATTAAATTCAAAATCAAAATTAAATTCAAAATCAAAATTAAATTCAAAATCAAAATTAAATTCAAAATCAAAATCAAAATCAAAATCAAAATTAAATTCAAAATCAAAATCAAAATTAAAATCAAAATTAAATTCAAAATCAAAATCAAAATCAAAATCAAAATTAAAATTTAATTCAAAATCAAAATCAAAATCAAAATCAAAATCAAAATTAAATTCAAAATCAAAATCAAAATTAAATTCAAAATCAAAATCAAAATCAAAATCAAAATCAAAATCAAAATCAAAATCAAAATCAAAATCAAAATCAAAATCAAAATCAAAATCAAAATCAAAATCAAAATTAAAATCAAAATCAAAATTAAAATTAAAATCAAAATCAAAATCAAAATTAAAATTAAAATTAAAATCAAAATCAAAATCAAAATCAAAATCAAAATCAAAATCAAAATCAAAATCAAAATTAAAATCAAAATCAAAATTAAATTCAAAATCAAATTCAAAATCAAAATCAAAATTAAAATCAAAATCAATATCAAAATCAAAATCAAAATCAAAATCAAAATCAATATCAAAATCAAAATCAAAATCAAAATCAAAATCAAAATAAAAATCAAAATCAAAATCAAAATCAAAATTAAAATCAAAATCAAAATCAAAATCAAAATCAAAACCAAAATTAAAATCAAAATCAAAATTAAATTCAAAAATTTAAATTAAAATCAAAATCAAATTCAAATTCAAAATCAAAATCAAGTTAAATTACACAACAAAAGATGGAAAAGAATATAGTGAATATGCTTGTAATTTTGGAAGACGTTGTAAGTGTTTTTTTAAATAAATTTGGAAAATAAATCCAAAAAATAAAATAATATTAAATATTAAATATTAAATAGGTTGGACTGCAACAGGAGCTTTAAATTGCAGAGTAAATCCAAAATTAAATTTAAATCCAAATTAAAATTAAAATTAAAATTTGAATTGAAATCAAATCAAAATTAAAATTTAAATCAAAATAAAAATTGGAAAAAAATAGGGACAACATTGTTCCGATAAAATATCTTCCAAAGATTGCAAAATTTTTGTAAATTTAAAAACAGATAAAGTATATGAAAAATATGATATTGGAACAGCTGATTGTTGGTATAGTAAAGCAAAAAATGAATATGCAACAATTCATTTCCCAATTCCAAGTTATTTATGGTCATTATTTTTTTGGGTTCCTTGTTTCTTTTTCTGTCTTCCAGTTTTGAGTTATTATTTTAAAAAAAAAACAAAAGATGAAAATCAAGTTAGAAATGTTCATCAAGCAAATCATCAACAAAATCGATTTGAAAATCATTTCCATGAACCAAAAGAAACAAATGAGACTATTGTTATTGATGAACCACCTCCAAAAGCAACAAGAAATGATGATTTTGGAGGAATGAATCAACTTTATCAAAATTTCATGCAAAATCAAAATCAAAATCAAAATCAATTTGGAAACAATGATATTTATAATGAACCAAAAGGAAATGATGAAATTCCAATGGAAGTTATTCAAATGCAAATGGATGAATATCAACTTGCTTTTGATAATCAACAAGAACAACAAAATCAACCTCCAATTAATCAATTTAATGCTGGTCCTTTATATAATCCTTATAATCAAGATGCAAATCAACCAAACAGAGATTTTTAAAAATCAAAATTCAAAATCAAAATTAAAATCAAAATCAAAATCAAAATCAAAAAAGAAAAGGAGAAAATTCATTTTTATATTTTATTTTCTCAATTTATTTCTCATTCTTTTCTTTCTTAAAAACAAAAAACAAAAAAAACATTTGCCATCTCCTTTTCTTTTAATTAATAATTAATTAATCTTAAAAAATAAAATGGTTTCACAAAAATGTTGTAGAATTTCATTTTGGTTTGGATTTATTTTGTTTTTTCTACCAGGATTCGTTTGGTTAATGGTAGATCAAATTACTCGTTCAAAACTTGTTAAAACACAATGTGAAATAACAGATAAATATTATGTTGGATACCTTTATGATTCTTATAGTGAAAAACCAACTGTTCCTCCTTCTGCAACTCCACAATACAGATTACCTAATCCTATTAATCCAAATTCAAATTCTTCTTCTTTTTCTCCTTATTCAATTTCTTTACATAATCTTTTTGGTGATGATAATGAGGACAAAGGTTGTGATATTTCTCCAACAATAAATATTGTTTCTTTTTTTCTTGTAAACAAAAAATTCAATTCAAAATCAAAATCAAAATCAAAATTAAAATCAAAATTAAAATCAAAATTAAAATTAAAATCAAAATCAAAATTAAAATTAAAATTAAAATTAAAATCAAAATCAAATTCAAATACAAAATCAAAATCAAAATTAAAATTAAAATCAATATCAAAATTAAAATTAAAATTAAAATTAAATTCAAAATCAAAATCAAAATCAAAATCAAGTTAAATTACACAACAAAAGATGGAACAAAATATAGTGAATATTCTTGTAATTTTGGAAGAGTTTGTAAGTATTTATTTAAATTTTTATTTAATAATTCAATTTATTTTCTTTTTATTAAAAATAATTTTATTTTAAATCAATAATTAGGTTGGACAGAAAAAGGAACAGATTGTAAAGTAAATTTCCAAAAATTTAATCTAAATCAAATCAAATCAAATTAAATCAAATCAATTCAATATTCAATTTTTAATATTCAATTAGGCTTCTTCATGTGATATAAAAATAACATCTCAAGAATGTAAAAATTTTGCAAATTTAGAAACAGAAGATATTTATGAAAAATATGATCCTGGAGATGCAACTTGTTGGTATAGTAAAAAATATAATGAATATGCAACAGTTCGTTTTCCATTACCCAATTTTTTATGGACATTATTTTTTTGGATTCCACTTTTTTTTACTTGCATTCCAGTATTTTTGTGGTTTAGATCCGAAAAAAAAGGTAGTTGTGATTGTTTTAAGAGTTGTGATGATGTTTGTTGTAATTGTAGATGTAATTGCAATTCAAGAAGAGGTGTAAGAAATCCACCAATTCCAAATAATCAACCAATGGAAATTAGTGGACCAACTCAAATAACTCATAATGTATCAATTCCTGAACCAGTTGGAGAACGTGATGATATGTCAGACTCAAGTGATACAGTTGAACCACCACCACCAAAATTAACAGGAAATGAAGATTTTGAAACAATGGTTCAAATTTATGGAAATCGAAATCAAACAGGAAATCAAACTGGAAATCAAACTGGAAATGATTATAATTATAATTATGAACCAAAAGGAAATGATGAAATTCCAATGGAAGTTATTCAAATGCAAACGAATGAATATCAACTTGCTTTTGATAATCAACAAGAACAACAAAATCAACCTCCAATTAACCAATTTAATGCTGGTCCTTTATATAATCCTTATAATCAAGATGCAAATCAACCAAACAGAGATTTTTAAAAATTAATATCAAAATCAAAACCAAAATCAAAATCAAAATCAAAATCAAAATCAAAATTAATATCAAAATTAATATCAAAATTAATATCAAAATCAAAATTAAAATTAAAATTAAAATTAAAATCAAAATCAAAATTAAAATTAAAATCAAAATTTAACAAAATTAAAATCAAAATCAAAATTAAAATTAAATTCAAAATTCAATATCAAAATCAAAATCAAATTAAAATCAAAATTAAAACCAAAATCAAAATTAAAATTAAATTCAAAATTAAAACCAAAATCAAAATTAAAATCCAAAATTAAAACCAAAATCAAAATCAAAATTAAAATTAAAAATTAATATCAAAATTAATATCAAAATCAAAATTAAAATTAAAATCAAAATTAAAACCAAAATCAAAATTAAAATCAAATTCAAATTCAAAATTAAAATCAAAATTAAAATTCAAAATTAATAAATAAATTTAAAGTTCGAAGTTCAAATTAAAATCGAAAAAATAAATTTTCATTTTTTTCATTTTTATTTTTTTTATTCTTATTTTATTTTATTTTTTTTTAATTAAATTTTTGAATTGGCAAAAAAGTAAAAATGGTAGATACAATACTTTGTCGAGTATGTTGTGGAGTTGGATTTTGTTGTTTTTTTTTACCTGCATTTATATGGTTAATGGTAGAAGTAGTAACTCGTTCAAAATTTGAAAAAGTTGATTGTGAAATAACTGATAAATATTATGTTGAATATCTTGTTGAAGGAATATCTGATACTTATGTTCCTCCTTCTACAACTCCTCAATATAGATTACCAAATCCTCTTGATCTTTCTCCAAAAAATGTTACTCCTTTTCATTCTTTTTCACCTCATTCTGTTTCTTTGGAAAATCTTTTTGGTGCAAATTGTATTCCAAGACCTACTATTAACTATATTTCTTTTTTTGAAGTAACATTCTTTTTTCAATTTAAAATTCAAATCAAAATTAAAATTAAAATTAAATTCAAAAATTAAAATTAAAATCAAAAATTAAAATTAAAATCAAAAATTAAAATTAAAATTAAAATCAAAATCAAAATCAAAATCAAATTAAAATTAAAATCAAAATTAAAATTAAAATTAAAATCAAAATTAAAATCAATTTCAAAATTCAAATCAAAATTAAATTCAAATTCAAAATCAAAATCAAAATTAAAATCAAAATCAAAATTAAAATTAAAATTAAATTCAAAATCAAATTTAAAATTAAAATTAAAATTAAAATCAAAATCAAAATTAAAATCCAAATCAAATTCAAAATCAAAATCAAATTCAAAATTAAATTCAATTTAAAATTAAAATTCATTTATAAAATTAAAATTAAAATTAAATTCAAAAATTATAATTAAAATTAAAATTAAAATCAAAATTAAAATTAAAATTAAAATTAAATTCAAAAATTAAATTCAAAATCAAAATTAAATTCAATTTAAAATTAAAATCAAAATTAAAATCAAAATTAAAATCCAAATTAAAATCAAAATTAAAATTAAAATCAAAATAAAAATCAAATTTAATTTTAATTTTAATATTAATATTAAAGGTGGATTACACAACAAAGGATGGAACAAAATATAATGAATATGCTTGTAATTTTGGAAGACGTTGTAAGTATTTTTATATATTATTTTATAAATAAATCCAAAAAAATAAATGGAATAAAAATAAATTTGGAAAATAAATCAAAAAATAAAATAGGTTTTACAAGAAGAGGAACTGGTTGCAAAGTAAATTTTCAAAAAAAAAAAATAAATAAATTCAATTCAATTACATGAAATCAAATCTAAAAAAAAATTTATTTTTAATTCAAATAAAAAAATTAGTCTTCAAATTGTGATGTGAAAATAACATCTCAAGAATGTAAAAATTTTGCAAATTTAGAAACAGATGATATGTATGAAAAATATGATCCTGGAGATGCAACTTGTTGGTATAGTAAAAAATATAATGAATATGCAACAGTTCATTTTCCATTACCCAATTTTTTATGGTCATTATTTTTTTGGATTCCACTTTTTTTTACTTGCATTCCAGTATTTTTGTGGTTTAGATCTAAAACCAAAGGTAGTTGTGATTGTTTTAAGAGTTGTGATGATGTTTGTTGTAATTGTAGATGTAATTGCAATTCAAGAAGAAGTGTAAGAAATCCACCAATTCCAAACAACCGACCAATGGAAATTAGTGGACCAACTCAAATAACTCATAATGTATCAATTCCTGAACCAGTTGGAGAACGTGATGATATGTCAGACTCAAGTGATACAGTTGAACCACCACCACCAAAATTAACAGGAAATGAAGATTTTGAAACAATGGTCCAAATTTATGGAAATCGAAATCAAACTGGAAATCAAACTGGAAATCAAACTGGAAATGATTATAATTATAATTATGAACCAACTGGAAATGATGAAATTCCAATGGAAGTTATTCAAATGCAAATGAATGAATATAATTCACCTTATAATCAATATTATAATCAACAAGAACCTCAAACAAATGATCAAATGAATGCTGGTCCTTTATATAATCCTTATAATCAAGATTCAAATCAAGGAAACAAAGAATTTTAAATAATTTAAAAACAAAAACAAGAAAAGAAAAATTTTCTTTTTCAATTTTCCATTTTAAATTTATTTCCAAATTATTTTCCAATTCCAATTTATTTTTAATTTTGAAAAAAAAAAGAGAGAAGAAAACCAACAAAAAAATAATTTTTTTTGATCAAATTTTCATTTCATTTTTTTATTCTTATTTTTATTCTTTTTTTGTTTTATTTTTTGAATAGGCAAAAAAGTCAAAATGGTTTCGCCACATTTTTGTATGAATTCTTTTCGTATTGCTTTTTGTTGTTTTTTTTTACCTGCATTTATATGGTTAATAATTGATGTTGTAACTCGTTCAAAATTTGAAAAAGTTGATTGTGAAATAACTGATAAATATTATGTTGAATATCTTGTTGAAGGAATAACAGATACTTATGTTCCTTCTTATACAACTCCTCAATATAGATTACCAAATCCTCTTGATCTTTCTCCAAAAAATGTTACTCCTTTTCATTCTTTTTCACCTCATTCTGTTTCTTTGGAAAATCTTTTTGGTGCAAATTGTTTTCCAAGACCTACTATTAACTATATTTCTTTTTTTCAAGTAACATTCTTTTTTCAATTTAAAATCCAAATTCAAAATCAAAATCAAAATTAAAATCAAAATTAAAATTAAAATTAAAATCAAAAAATATAGTTAAATTACACAACAAAGGATGGAACAAAATATAGTGAATATGCTTGTAATTTTGGAAGACGTTGTAAGTGTTTTTATATATTATTTTATAAATAAATCCAAAAAAAATGGAATAAAAATAAATTTGGAAAATAAATCAAAAAATAAAAATAAAATAGGTTTTACAAGAAGAGGAACTAGTTGCAAAGTAAATTTCCAAAAATAAATAAATAAATTCAATTTAATTACATGAAATCAAATCTAAAAAAAAATTTATTTTTAATTCAAATAAAATTAGTCTTCAAGTTGTGATAAAAAAATAACATCTCAAGAATGTAAAAATTTTGCAAATTTAGAAACAGATGATATGTATGAAAAATATGATCTTGGAGATGCAACTTGTTGGTATAGTAAAAAATATAATGAATATGCAACAGTTCATTTTCCATTACCCAATTTTTTATGGTCATTATTTTTTTGGGTTCCACTTTTTTTTACTTGCATTCCAGTATTTTTGTGGCTTAGATCCGAAAAAAAAGGTAGTTGTGATTGTTTTAAGAGTTATGATGATGTTTGTTGTAATTGCAATTCAAGAAGAAGAGGTGTAAGAAATCCACCAATTCCAAACAATCAACCAATGGAAATTAGTGGACCAACTCAAGACACTCATAAAATGTCAGTTCCTGAACCAGTTGGAGAATTAGATGGAAAACCAGATGAAATTAAAGTATTTGATAAACCACCACCAAAATTAACAGGAAATGAAGATTTTGAAAAAATGGTTCAAATTTATGAAGATCAAAATCAAACAGGAAATCAAACAGGAAATCAAACAGGAAATCAAACAGGAAATCAAACAGGAAATCAAACAGGAAACAATGATGATATTTATAATGAACCAACTGGAAATGATGAAATTCCAATGGAAGTTATTCAAATGCAAATGAATGAATATAATTCATCTTATAATCAATATTATAATCAACAAGAACCTCAAACAAATGATCAAACGAATACTGGTCCTTTATATAATCCTTATAATCAAGATTCAAATCAAGGAAACAAAGAATTTTAAAAACAAGAAAACAAACAAAAAAGAAAAGGAAAGAAAAAAGGATTTTCCAAAATTTTTCCTTCTTTTAATTATTAATTATTGATTATTGATTATTGATTTTTGATTTTTGATTTTTAATTATTGATTTTTGATTATTTAATTTTTATTTTTTTTGACAGAATTCACTTATTCAATCCAAAAAAAAACAAAAAATTTTTTTTCATTTTTTCTTTCACTCTTATTTTCTTTTATTTTTACTCAAAATTAAAAATCAATTAAAAAAAAAATCAATGAAAAGAAAAGTTTGCAGAATTATTTGCTGTTTGAATTTTTGTTTTTTTTTTCTTCCAGCAATTATATGGCTTGGAATTGATCAATCAGTAAGAACTTCACTTGTTAAAACTGATTGTGAAATTATTGATAAATATTATATTGAGTATTCATATAAATTTCCAGAATCTTTACCCATTGTTTCTCCTGATACAACTCCTCAATATAGAGCAACTCGACCAACTCAATTAACTCAACAAACTCAACAAACTTCTTTAGAAAATTTATTTGCAAGTTCTTGCTATACTCATGCAACTACTAATTATGTTCCTTTCTTTCGTGTAATTTTTATTCTTTTGTTTTGTTTTGTTTTGTTTATTTCTTTCTTTTCTTTTCTTTTCTTAGTTAGTTTATAATGCAGATGGAACTTCTTATAATGAAACTTCTTGTAATTTTGGAAAAGTTTGTAAGTTGATTTTGATTTTGGATTTTAATTTTGAATTTAATTTTAATTTTGATTTTAATTTTGGATTTTGATTTTCAATTTGATTTGGATTTTAAATTTGATTTTAATTTTGATTTTAATTTTGATTTTAATTTTAATTTTGATTTTTAATTTTAATTTTGATTTTAATTTTAATTTTTATTTTGGTTTTGATTTTAATTTTGATTTTAATTTTGATTTTAATTTTGGATTTTAATTTTGGTTTTAATTTAATTTTGATTTTGATTTTGATTTTGATATTAATTTTGATTTAAATTTTAATTTTAATTTGAATATTTAGGTTGGACAAGAAAAGGTTCAAGTTGTTCAGTAAATTCCTTTAAATAAATAAATAAAAAATAATTTATATTTGAAAAAATAATCAAAATAGGTAAGTAATTGTGACACATCAATTTCAACAAGTTCATGCAAAAATTTTGCGAATTTAAAAAAATCAAGTATATATGAAAAATATGATATTGGTTCAGCAGATTGTTGGTATAGTAAGAAGCAAAATGATTATGCAACAGTCCATTATCCAATGCCAAATTATGCATGGTGTTTATTTTTCTGGATCCCATTCATTATTTTGAGTATTCCCGTTTGCGTTTATATGAAACAAAATGAAATCTTTCCTTGTAGAAAATGTTGTTCAAAAATCAGGAAATGGATATCAAAGAGAAAATTTCTTTTTGGATAATAATAATAATAATAATTATAATCAATTACAAAATCAAAGAAATGAAGATTATCATTTGAATCAAAAACAAAACAATCCAAATCTAAATGAGAGATTACTTGATAACGAAACAATTGTTGATCCACCTCCTCCAAAACCAACAGCAAATGATGATTTAAAATCAATAATGGAACTTTATCGAAACAATCATGAAACAAACCAAAAGCATAAAGATCCAAATCAAAATCAAAATCAAAATCAAAATCAAAATCAAAATTCAAGTGGAAATCAAAAATTTCAACGTTATCAAAATTTATTCCAAAATGATGGTTATAATTATTATAAATATCAAAATGATTTTGCAAATCAAACCAATGAAATGCAAATGAATGTATTTCAACCTCAAAATTCTCAACTTAATCCATTTCCACCTTTTACTCAAACAAATCAAGCAGGACCAATATATAATCCAAATACAGAAAATTATAATATTCAAGAAAACAAAGAATTTTGATTTTGATTTTTATTTTTATTTTCAATTATTTTCAAAAAAATCACACTTTTTCATTCAAAATCAAATAATTCTCTTTTTCTTTTTCCTTTTCTTTTTGTCTCATTTCAATTAATTTTTTGATATTTTCCTTTTCAATTTGAAGAGCAAAAGTTTCTAATTGAATTTTTCCCATTTTTTGATTAAATTTTTGGATTCTTTGCCAAGAATTATAAATATATAAATTCTTTTCTTTAAAATTACTTTTAACTTGATCTTGAAGGTTTTGATTAGAATTTGAATTGGAAAACTCAACAATTTTATCAACATTTTCTTTTTCAAAATTTTCAATTTGATTTTCAATTTGAATTTCATTTTCAATTAAATTATCATCTTCATTTTCAAGTTCAAAACATAATTTCCATAATTTTTCAATATTTTTTCCTTTTTCTAAAAGATTTCGAAGAAATTCAAGTGATTGGTTACTTTTTGAAACAAATCTTGATAATCGAGAAAATTGATCTTCTCGAAATTGTTCCATTTTTTTTTTTTCTTCAAGAAATTTTTCAATTAAAAATTCTTTTTCTTTTTTTAATAAAGAATTCTTTTCACAAAATTCCATTTTAATATTTTTCAATTTCCTTTTATTCTCTTCAATTTGTTGATTTAAATCTTGGATTAATTGTTGATTTTGTTGAGAAATTTGAGAATTTTTTTGATCTAAAAATTTTTTTTTTTCGAAATTTTCTTTCTTTTTTTGAGTTGAGTTTTGAAACTTATTTTGAATTTGTTGTTTTTTATTTTTTAAATATTCAATTTTGGGACGTTTTGAAATATTGATTAAATTTTCCAATTCTTGTTGATTTTCAAAAGTTGATTCTTTTTGATTTAGATTTTGTTTTTGGATTTTTTTTTGAATTTCTTTTTTTTGTGTTTGAATTTCTTCAATTTTTTTATTAATTTTTTTTTCTAATTCTTCATTTTCTTTTGCAAAATTATTATTTAAGATGAGAAATTCATTTGCAATTTGATTTAATTCTTGATTTAATTTTTGAGTTTTTGTTCCACTTTTTTTTATGATTTGATTTAAAAAATTTTCTTGTTTTTTCTCATTTAATTTAATTAATATTTTGCATTGATTTAGAATTTTTTCATTTATTTCAAAATGATTTTGTTTTTCAAGTTGATTTTGGATTTTCAATTTATTTTCTTTTTCGAATTGATTTTGTTCTTCTTTTTTGATTTTTGGAAGAAAATTTTCGATTTTCTTTTTTTCTTTTTTTTCTAAATTCTTTTTAACAAATTAAAATTAAAAATTGAAATAAAAATTGAAACAAAAATTGAAATTAGATTTTCTTACTTTTAATCTTTGTAAATTTATTATATTTTTTTGATTATTTGACATTAATTTTATGTTTTGAAAAATGAAAAATTCAATTCAAAAAAAAAAGTGGAATTGATTTATTTTTGACTTTGATTTTAATAAATAAATAAATAAAAAGTGGAATTAATTTAATTTTTATTTTAGATTTTGATTTTAATAAATAAAATAAAAAGTGGAATTAATTTATTTTTATTTTAGATTTTGATTTAAATAAATAAATAAAAAGTGGAATTAATTTAATTTTAATTTTGATTTAAAAAAATAAATAAATAAAAAGTGGAATTAATTTATTTTTATTTTAGATTTTGATTTAAAAAAATAAATAAATAAAAAGTGGAATTAATTTATTTTTATTTTTGACTTTGATTTTAATAAATAAATAAAAGTGGAATTGATTTATTTTTATTTTAGAATTTGATTTAAATAAATAAAATAAATAGTGGAATTTATTTATTTTGGATTTTGATTTTAATAAATAAATAAATAAAAAGTGGAATTAATTTATTTTTATTTTTAGAATTTGATTTTAATAAATAAATAAAAAGTGGAATTAATTTATTTTGGATTTTGATTTTAATAAATAAATAAATAAAAAGTGGAATTAATTTATTTTTGACTTTGATTTAAATAAATAAATAAAAAGTGGAATTAATTTAATTTTAATTTAATTTTAGATTTTAATAAATAAATAAAAAGTGGAATTGATTTATTTTTATTTTAGATTTTGATTTTAATAAATAAATAAAATAAATAGTGGAATTAATTTATTTTGGATTTTGATTTTAATAAATAAATAAATAAATAAAAAGTGGAATTAATTTATTTTTATTTTAGAATTTGATTTTAAAAAATAAAAATCATTTTTCATTTTTTTCATTTTTTTATTTTTTTATTTAAAATAAATTCGTTAGAAATGGAAAACGAAATGGAAAACGAAATGGAAAACGAAAATAACGAAATGGAAAACGAAATGGAAAAGGAAGAAAATAATGAAGTTGAACCAATTCAACCACTTTATTATGTAATTGCAACTGCAAATTTTGAAAAACAAGAAGAAGAAGAAATGAGTTTTAAAAAAGATGATTTAATAACAATCGTTTGTGATAAATATAATTGGTGGGTTGGCTTTATTGACCCAGAAAACCCAGGATTTATTCCAAAAAAGTAAAAAAAAAACTATTCTATAAGAAAAATTACGAATTATTTCCTCAATTAAATTTTTAATTATAAATATAAATATAAATCTAAATATAAATATAAATATAAATATAAATATAAATATAAATATAAATATAAATATAAATATATAAATATAAATATAAAAATAAATATAAATATAAATATAAATATAAATATAAATATAAATATAAATATAAAATATAAATATAAATATTAAAATATAATTATAAATATATAAATATAAATATAAATATAAATATAAATATAAATATAAATATAAATATAATTATAAATATAAATATAAATATAAAAAAAATATAAATATAAATATAAATATAAATATAAATATAAATATAAATATAAATATAAATATAAATATAAATATAAATATAAAATAATTATAAATATAAATATAAATATAAATATAAAAATAAATATAATTATAAATATAAATATAAAATATAAATATAAAATATAAATATAAACATAAAATATAATTATAAATATAAATATAAATAAATAAAAATATAAATGTAAATATAAATATAAATATAAATATAAATAAAAATATAAATATAAATATAAATATAATTATAATTATAAATATAAATATAAATATAAATATAAATATAAATATAAATATAAATATAAATATAAATGTAAATATAAATATAAATATAAATATAAATATAAATATAAATTTAAATATAAATGTAAATGTAAATATAAATGAAGTTATGTGAAAATTTATGAAGAAAGTACTATTTCAGAATCAAATTCTAATGCAGAAGAAGTAAATAATAATAATCAAGAATCTGATGAATTTGAAGACCTTGATTTACAACAACCTGATAAAAACTCAAAATATTCTGATCAAATGGAAGAAGTTTTAAATGAAGATGAATTTGTTGATGTTTTTCATCAAAATCTAAATCAAGAAAAGAAAATGAATGAAATCAAAATTGTAAAGGCAAAAGAAGAGGAAGTTGCTGAAAAATTTAAAAATTCCCAATATTATTTAGATGTAAATTATTGAAAAGCAAAGAAAAAAGCAAAAATTTTTTTATAATTTTCTTCAATTTTTTTCAATTTTTTTCAATTTAAATTATAAAGGATAATTTTATATGGAAAAAAAATAAAAATTCAGAAAATCGAACATTCGAAATTGTAAAAGTAGAAAAGAGAAGGAAATCTTTTAGATTAAAACAATCAGGAGCTTATAAAATTATAACAAATGTAAAATTGAAAAATTCAATTTTAAAAATTTAAATAAAATTTAAATTGAAAAATTCAAATCAAATTTATAAAAAAAAAGCCAGGAAAATACCAAATAACTCACTCTTTACAAGATTTTATTAAATTATCAGAAAAGTTTCAAAAAGAATTTCAAAGCATTTTAATTCCTCAAATTTCTAAATCTAAAAATGAAAGTAATTGAAATTAATTCAAATTCAAATTAAAATTAAAATTAAAATTAAAATTAAAATTAAAATTAAAATTCAATTTAAAATTAAAATTCAATTTAAAATTAAAATTAAAATTAAAATTAAAATTAAAATTAAAATTAAAATTAAAATTAAAATTAAAATTAAAATTAAAATTAAAATTAAAATTAAAATTAAAATTAAAATTAAAATTAAAATTAAAATTAAAATTAAAATTAAAATTAAAATTAAAATCAAAATCAAAATTAAAATTAAAATTTAAAGTTTCATCAATTGAACAAGAGCTTAAAACATTTCTAGTGGAAATAAATAGTCATCCAATTCTTTGTCAATCTCATACCTTTTTAAATTTTCTTGGAATTTCTCAAGCAATAATTGAAAATCCAAAATTTGAATTTGAAAGGAAATTAACATCTTATTTTGAAGAAATTGGAATTGATCATCAAAAAAAATTACATGATTTTAATTATTATGTTCATAAATTAGAATCTGAATTTAAAAGTTTAAAAGATAGCATGATTAAACTTACAAAACAAAATCAAGGTTTAAATCAAAATTAAAAAATTTAAATTAAAAATTCAAATATTGAAACATTTTTTTCTAAAATATAGAATTGGGTGATAGTTTTGTAGAAGCTGGAGAAATTTTTAACGAATTAGGGAAAATTAAATTTGATTGGGATTCTCCAAAAGAAAATCAAGAAATACGAGGAAAAAGACAAAGTAATATTGGATCTACACTTGTTGCATTTTCATTTACACTAAATCAAATATCAAAACTTATAAAAGACGAAGTGATTTCAAGTGCAGAACCTTTAATCACTTTTCTTTCTAGATATTTAACTTTACTTTCTTCATTTTCACAAGTTATTAAAAGAAAAGAAAATTTAAAATCAAAATGTGATTCAAGTTTGAATAATTTAAGCAAAATGGAAAAGAATCCAAATCAACAACCTCAAAAAATTGCAATAGAAAAAAAGAAGCATCAAGATTTAACTCTTATTTATAAGAATTTTCAACTTGCTGTTCTTGGAGAAATGAAAAATTTCCAATCAAATATTTCTTCAGATCTTCGAAATTCAAGTCGTGAATTTGTTACAAATCAAATTAAATTTCATAAAAAAATGGGAGAATTATGGGAATATATTTTATCTTTTCTTGACGAAACTGAAAAAGAAAAAAAAAGGAAATGAATTCAAAATCATAAATTTAAATTTTAATTATAAATCTAAATCTAAATCTAAATCTAAATCTAAATCTAAATCTAAATCATAAATATAATTCTAATTTTAATTTTAATTTTAATTTTAATTCTAATTCTAATTTTAATTTTAAATATAAATATAAATATAAATATAAATCTAAATCTAATTTTAAATCTAAATCTAATTCTAAATCTAATTCTAATTATAAATATAAATCTAAATCTAAATATAAATATAAATATAAATCTAATTTTAATTCTAATTCTAATTATAAATCTAAATATAAATCTAAATCTAAATATAAATCTAAATCTAAATATAAATCTAAATCTAAATCTAATTTTAAATCTAAATATAATTTTAAATCTAATTCTAATTCTAATTCTAATTCTAATTCTAAATCTAAATATAATTTTAAATCTAATTCTAATTCTAATTCTAAATCTAAATCTAAATCTAATTATAATTTTAATTATAATTCTAAATATAATTCTAATTATAAATCTAATTCTAATTCTAATTTTAATTTTAATTTTAAATATAAATGAAAATTGGAAAATAATTTCCTTTTATTTTTTATTTTCAGATTAAGAACAAAATAGGGAAAAAAATTTATAACAACTCATCATGAGTTTTAATAAAAAAATTTTTAATCATTTACTTTTCCAAAATTTTTTTTTTTCATTTTTTTTTTTTATTTTTATTTTTGTTTAATTAGTTAAAATAAGATTTATTTTGATTGCTTTAAATGATTTCAAAATTAATAAAAGAAAAAGATCTTTTTAGTTGGTTTTCAAAAATAGTTAAAAAAAATGTAAATGAAGAAATAGAAGATAAAAAGTTTGAAAATTACTTAAAAATAGTTTTACAAAAAATTATTATAGAAAAAGAAGTTTTAGAGTAAAAAAAAAATTTTTTTTTTCTTTTTAATATTTTTGCTTTTGATATTTTTTTTTTCGACATTTTTGTTTTTGCTTTTTGAAAAAAAAAAAATAGAAAATCGGAAAATCCTTTTATTTTCTTTAAAACAATTTGTAAAGAAAAAGGAATTCCTAAAAATTTTTTTGATTTGGAAAAAAAGGAAGAGATTTTGTTAATTTTACAAGAATTATGTGAAGAATCTAAGTATCAAAAAAGATTATGTAAACCATTTTCATTAGCAGTTGATTTTATTAATCCAGATTTAGAAATAATTAGTGCAGGAACTATATTACTTAGAGACAATAAAATTGTTATTGATACACATTTGGAAATATTTACTTTTGATTTAAAACAAAAACATACAATCAAATTTCATAATCAAAATCCTTCAATAATCAAAATCTCTTTTCAAAAGGATTGCTTTAATATTCTTTTCGAAAGTAAAAAAGAAAAATCAAAATTCTTAAATGAATTGGAAAATAGAATCAAAATTGAAGAGAAGCAACTGAAACAACAAGCACACTTCAAAAAAATTGTTGAATGTTGTCAAAAAGAATCAAAGAAAAAAAAGAAGAACAAAATCAAAAAAATGAAAAAGAGAAAAAAAGCAACAAATAAATCAAATGGATGGCTTTGTGGTTTGCATTCCTTGAACAAAGAGGAAAAACTGGAAAAGAAAAAATTCGAAGTTAGCTTCCAAGTGAAAATTTTGGATGACAATTTTCGTCCAATTCAAGATGCTCGACTTGCTTTTTAAAAAGAAGGAATTTAATGTGATCACAAAATCCAGAATTTTTCGAACAAGATATAATGAAAAATTTAATATTTATTTTGAGATGGATTCACAAATATTATCCAGAGTAAATTTCCAAGATCGATCCTTTTTGGCAAAATTCTCATCAAAGAAAGAAGCTCATCATTTTGCTTCAATGTATTCAGATTTGACAGAGAAGGCAAAATCAAGAAGAAAAAAAAGACAAGGAAGTCAATCAATAACATCAACATTTTCCAATAAAACAAGCGAAGATTCTCCACAAAATGAGAATGAAAATGAAAATGAAAATGAAAATGAAAATGAAAATGAAAATGAAAATGAAAATTATAATGAGAACGAGAATGAAAATGAAAATGATAATGAGAATGAAAATGAAAATGAAAATATAAATGAAAATGAAATTGAAATTGATAATGAAATGGAAAGTGAAACTGAAGATGAATTGGAAGTAAATCAAGTGAATAAAATTGAAATGAGTAATATTTATTCTGTTCTTGTTTCCAACGATTCTTTAAAATATTTTGGTGATGCTATTCTTGAAATTGAGAATGATGATGTAAAATTGGAAATCTCAAGTATTAATTATTCAAATTGTGGATTAAAATCGGAAATGAAATTTTTTTGTCAAAGAAATGATACAAAATTTTGTAAATTAAGATTTCCTAATTCATATCAATTCATTGTTTCATTTCAATCTAATCAAAAATTATTAAAATTCAAGGCTCAATTAGATGAAAGAATAGATTTACCGAATCAATTAAATAATGCAAATCAACTAAATAATTCAAATCAATTAAATAATACAAATCAAATGAATAATTGGAATCAATTAAATAATTCAAATCAATTAAATAATACAAATCATTTAAATAATGCAAATCAATTAAATAATTCAAATCAACTAAATAATTCAAATCAATTAAATAATCCAAATCAATTAAATAATTCAAATCAATTAAATAATTCAAATCAATTAAATAATACAAATCAAATGAATAATTGGAATCAATTAAATAATTCAAATCAATTAAATAATGAAAATTATTCACAATCTTTAATTCGTTCAAATTCATTGAATCAACAAAATTATACAAATTTTGGAAAATCATTAAGTCGTTCCTATACAACAAATAATTCAAATCAATTAAATAACGCAAATCAATTAAATAACGCAAATCAATTAAATAATTGGAATCAATTAAATAATTCAAATCAATTAAATAATTCAAATCATTTAAATTCAAATCATTTAAATTCAAATCAAATGAATAATTCAAATCATTTAAATTCAAATCATTTAAATAATTCAAATGAAATAAAACCAATTCCTTTGGAGATTCTCTCAAATGATTTTCAAAAAGTAATAGATAAAGGTTCAATGTTTTCAAATGAAAAATATATCAGATTAGTAATGAAAGGATATGAATATGTTATCAATAATCATGGACCAAAAATGGAAATAATAGAAGTTAATCAACACCCTAATACTTTTCAAATGGAAAGAGAAGATCTCAATGCGCCAATAATAATTCATTTCGGATATGCTCAAGATTCAAAAATTTTCAAATCACATCTCAAATTCTTTCATATTTCAGTAAAAAAAGAACCGGATGGAATACAATTTAGTCTTTCTATTGTTAACAATAATTTCCAACGTATTTCAAGTGCAATTATGATTTTTTTTGAGAAAAGTTGTGTTTTCAAAGATTTCCAAAATTTAAAAGAATACAAAATTACAGATCCAAAAAATTTACATTTTCAATATCATCCAAAATTTCAAAACATTTTAAAACTAAAAATTTATAAGAAAATTTTTGTGGTTGCTTTTACTGAAGAAAAAGAAAAATCCAATTTTATTTCTTCTTATCAAGAGTTTCAAAATTCAAATCAATAAATAAAATAAAAAAATTGGAATATTTCGAGAAAATCCAAAAATCATTTTTTTTCTGTTTTAAAAATGAATCATAAAAAATGTTCAGTGTAAAATTTTGAATTTTATTTTCAAAAAAAAATAATTCATTTCATAATTTAAAATCAATTAAAAAAAATAGATGTAGAAAAAATATTGCGAAATATACATGTCCCAAATGTTCAGTTGAATATTGTTCTACAGAATGTTATAAAAAACATAGTTTAATTTGCACTGAATCTTTTTATAAAGAATCAATAGAAAATGATTTAAGAAAATCAAAAGTGAATGAAGAAAGTCAAAAAAAAGCATTAGAATCTCTCCAAAAACATTCATTTGATTTAATTGAGAATATTGAAGATCCAAATCCAAATGAAGGAGAAGAAATTTCTGAAGAAGAAATGAAAGCACTTAAAAAATTAGTGAATAAAGAAGATCTTTCGATTGATGATCTCACAAAATCACAAAAAGAAGCATTTTTTAATGCCTTGAAGTTGGGGAAACTGAATGATATTGAGATTTATGAGCCATGGTGGAGTGATTCAAGCGTGAAGAAGAATGATTATTTGATTGAAGAAATCAAAGGAGAAAAAAAGGAAGAAAATCCAAAAAAATATGATAAAATTGTTCCTCTTTCAAATTTAATTAAGAAAGAACCGTCACCCAAATTAAAATACAATTTGGTTGATATTTTATATTGTTATGCTTATATCATGAGAATGTATAACGGAGAAATAAATGATTCAAATAAAGACGAAGTTTTTGCATCAATTAGTTCAATTTCTGGTGTTTTAGGTTCTGATCAAGTTTATTCAAATTTTGATGAATGTTTGGATTCTTGTTTAAAAAACACTCAACAATCTTCATTAATATTTGTTTCTGATGAATATTCGTTGATGATTTTTAAAGATGTCGTTTCCATTCTTAAAATGGGAAAGAATTATGTTTTGAGAGCAATTCAAGAGTTGAAATGGTTTATTTCTCTTATTGGATCCAAAAAATCTCAAAGAACTTCAATGAAATTAAAATTTTTTCTTTCTTGGATTAATGAACAAAACAGTTTGGAATTTTTTGAACAAATTTATCAATCTATAGAATTAATTTTGAATACGATAGATTTGAAGATTTAAATAAAAAAAAGAAGAATGAAAAAAAATTCATTTTTTTCCTTTTTCTAATTTTGAAATAATAATAATAATAATAATAATAATCTAAATCAATAAATATAAAGAATAAATGAGTGTTTCTTTTTTACTAGAAAAATTATGTGATCGAATTCTTCCAGAATCTCAAAAAATGAGACAATATCACAATAAATTTATTGGGAAAAAAAAGCAAATCTTTGATATTTTACTAAGTGATTCCGAAAATGATTTAGAAAAAGAATTTCCAGACTTTTTCTCTGATGAAATGGAAAGAGAAGAAATCAATCAAATTCAAATAATGTCGAGGTTGTTTTCTTTAGAATCTCAAGGAAAACAAATAATAGCAAATAGAATCCAAGGATTGCTTCAATTACTCAATTCAAAAAAGTTTGTTTCTGTTGATATTTCTGCAACTCAAAGGAATTTTGTTGTTGATTTTGATTATAAAAATGAAATCATTTCTCTTTTTATTCATTTATCAGATTTTTCAAAACAATTTCAATTTTTTGAAGAATCTTTAATCAATTCAAAAAAATTTGGTTCAAAATCAAATTTGGAATTAAATTCTCAATTCCAAAAAGTGACTGAAACTAGATCTTTTATTTTTCCTGATAAAATTTATATTGAACCAAAAGTTCCTGAATTTTTCCATTTTGAAAAAAATTTATCATTTGAAAAAACAGAAACAAAAACAGAAACAAAAACAGAAACAAAAACAGAAACAAAATCAAAATCAAAATCAAAATCAAAGCAAATTTCCAAATTTATTTTACCAGATTTTGATGTATAAAATCATTAAAATTAAAATTAAAATTCAAAATTCATTTTTTTCATTTTTTTTCTTTTTTAAAAATGAATGATTGTTTATTTTTTGGTATAAATCAATCACCAAAACTTTTCAAAAATGAACCAGATGAAATAACAAAACCAATTCAATTTAAATTTAAAAATGAAAATGAAAATGAAAATGAAAATGAAAATGAAAATGAAAATGAAAATGAAAATGAAAATGAAAAACAAATTAAACAAATTTCATCATCAAATTTTTCAGCTTTTTTCCTTTTTCAAAATGGAAAATTAATAAAATATTTAGATGAAAACGATTCAAATCAAAATCCTAAAAAAATCCAAATTGAAAATATTCAAAAAGTAACTGTTGGCGAAGAAAATGAAGCTATTTTAACAAAAGAAGGAAATGTATTTGTCAAAGGAAATGATATTAATACAAATAATCCAAATGAATTTATCAATATTTCATCATTAATTGAAGATAAAAATGATAGAATAATTCAAGATATTGTTTCTGGATACACTTCAATTTACTTATTAACTTCAAATCAAAATGTTTATGGAATTGGTTCAAATTATTATGGTCAATTTGGTTTTGATTCTAAAACACTTAAAGAAACAGAAAAACCAATTTTAATGATGAAAAATGTTTCTAAAATATTTTCAGGAAATTCTTCATATTCTGTTTTTCTTTTAAATTCAAATCAAGAATTATTTGGATGCGGTGATAACGAATATGGCCAACTTGGATTAGGAGAATTAAGAAAAGATGAAAGAGAAATCAATAAATTAATCAAAATACAAAATATTCCAAAAGGTAAAATAATTGATATTCAATGTGGATATTATCATTCAATAATGTTGATTGAAAATCAAAATCAAAATCCAAAAAGAAAACTTTATTCATGTGGAAGTTATGAATACAATGGACTTGACAAAGATGAAAATACTTATGAATTTAATGAAATTAAATCATCTTTATTTGAAAATGATGATGATATTCTTGATTTTTCTGTTGGATTTAACCATAATTTGATTTTAACTTCCAATTCAAAATTAATTGGATTTGGAGAAAATTCATATGGTCAATTAGGAACTGGAGATACAATAAACCAATCAATTCCAATTCAAATTGAACTTCCTAAATTAAGATTTAATGAAAATATTTCTAATTATCATCTTCATTGTAGTATTAATCAATCATTTCTTTATTATTCTCCTTCTCCTTTTTCCAATCTTGAAGAAGATTTGATAAAATTATTTGAAAGAAAAGAATTTTGTAATATTTCATTTAAAACAGAAAATGGAGAAATAATTGAAGCTCATAAATTAATATTGAAATATAGATTAAATCAAAATGAAAATCAAAATGAAAAACTTCAAAAAATTATTTCAAAAAAATCAATTAAAGAATCAAATCAAATATTTGAAATGATTTATTCAAATAATTCCAAAATAAATCCAAAATTATATTCTGAAATTAAAGAAATTATAAATTCAAATGAAAAAATTGAAGAAACAATGAAAAGGATTTATTTAAATGAAAATGAAAAAGATTTTATAATTGAAAGAAAAGAAAAACAATATAAATTTCCAAAATTAATATTAATAATGAGAAGTGAATTATATCGAGGAATGTTTTTATCTGTAACAAATGATACTTCTAATAAAGTTACAGATTATAGTGAACTAAGTAATAAATCATTTCAATTATTTGAATATTGGATTTATTCAAATCAAATTAAAGATGAAATTCAAATTACACAAGAAATAATTGAAGAATTAGAAAGAGGAATTGATTATTTTCAATTAAATCAAACAAATCCAAATTTATTTGATTTATTAATTAAAAAATTTAATAATCAAAATTAAAATTAAAATTAAAATCAATAATTAAAATTAAAATTAAAATTAAAATTAAAATTAAAATTAAAAATTAAAATCAATAATTAAAATTCAAAATTAAAATTAAAATTAAAATTAAAATCAAAATTAAAAATAAAATCAAAATCATTTTTTTCATTTTTTTCATTTTTTTCTTTTCAAAAATGAATGAAATTTTATTTTTTGGTACAAATCAATCACCAATTCTTTTCAAAAATAAATCAGAAAAAATAATAAAACCAATTCAATTTAAATTTAAATTTGAAAATGGAAATGAAAATGAAAATGAAAATGAAAATGAAAATGAAAATGGAAATGAAAATGAAAATGAAAATGAAAATGAAAATGAAAAACAAATTAAACAAATTTTATCATCAAATTTTTCAGCTTTTTTCCTTTTTAAAAATGGAAAATTAATAGAATATTCAGATGAAAATGATTCAAAACAAAATCCTTCAAAAATCCAAATTGAAAATATTCAAAAAGTATCTGTTGGTTTTCAAAATGAAGCTATTTTAACAAAAGAAGGAAATGTATTTGCCAAAGGAAACGATATTAATCCAAATAATTCAAAAGAATTTATCAATATTTCATCATTAATTGAAGATACAAATGATAGAGTAGTTCAAGATATTGTTTCTGGAGATGCTTCAATTTATTTATTAACTTCGAATCAAAATGCTTATGGAATTGGTTTAAATGAATATGGTCAACTTGGTTTTGATTCTAAAACACTTAAAATAACAGAAAAACCTATTTTAATGATGAAAAATGTTTCTAAAATATTTTCAGGAAATATTTCAAATCATATTTTTCTTTTAAATTCAAATCAAGAATTATTTGGATGCGGTGATAACGAATATGGCCAACTTGGATTAGGAGAATTAAGAAAAGATGAA
The DNA here is from genome assembly GCA_028826165.1 of Anaeramoeba ignava. Taxonomy (NCBI): domain Eukaryota; family Anaeramoebidae; genus Anaeramoeba; species Anaeramoeba ignava. Next base: position 79,969 of record JAPDFW010000060.1, read on the forward strand.
AGAGAAATCAATAAATTAATCAAAATACAAAATATTCCAAAAGGTAAAATAATTGATATTCAATGTGGATATTATCATTCAATAATGTTGATTGAAGATCAAAATCAAAATCCAAAAAGAAAACTTTATTCATGTGGAGATTATCGATACAATGGACTTGACAAAGATGAAAATACTTATGAATTTACTGAAATTAAATCATCTTTATTTGAAAATGATGATATTATTCTTGAATTTTCTGTTGGATTTAACCATAATTTGATTTTAACTTCCAATTCAAAATTAATTGGATTTGGAGAAAATTCTTATGGTCAATTAGGAACTGGAGATACAATAAACCAATCAATTCCAATTCAAATTGAACTTCCTAAATTAAGATTTAATGAAGATATTTCCAATTATCATCTTTATTGTGGTATTAGTCATTCATTTCTTTATTATTCTCCTTCTCCTTTTTCTAATCTTGAAGAAGATTTGATAAAATTATTTAGAAGAAAAGAATTTTGTGATATTTCATTTAAAACCAAAAATGGAGAAATAATTGAAGCTCATAAATTAATATTGAAATATAGATTAAATCAAAATCAAAATCAAAATGAAATTGAAAAACTTAAAGAAATTATTTCAAAAAAATCAATTAAAGAATCAAATCAAATATTTGAAATGATTTATTCAAAAACAAAAAACAAATCCAAAATTATATTTTGAAATTAAAGAAATTATAAATTCCAATGAAAAAATTGAAGAAACAATGAAAAGAATTTATTTAAATGAAAATGAAAAAAATTTTATAATTGAAAGAAAAGAAAAACAATATAAATTTCCTAAATTAATATTAATAATGAGAAGTGAATTATATCGAGGAATGTTTTTATCTGTAACAGAAGATAAATCAAATAAAGTTACAGATTATAGTGAATTAAGTAATAAATCATTTCAAATATTTGAATATTGGATTTATTCAAATCAAATTAAAGATGGAATTCAAATTACACAAGAAATTATTGATGAGTTAGAAAGAGGAATTGATTATTTTCAATTAAATCAAGCAAATCCAAATTTATTTGATTTATTAATTAAGAAATTTAATAATCAAAATTAAAATTAAAATCAAAATTAAAATTAAAATTAAAATTAAAATTAAAATTAAAATTAAAATTAAAATTAAAATTAAAATTAAAAAAATTAAAATTAAAATTAAAATTAAAATTAAAATTAAAATTAAAATTAAAATTAAAATTAAAATTAAAATTAAAATTAAAATTAAAATTAAAATTAAAATTTAAAATTTTTTGATTTTCATTTTTTTTCTTTTTTCAAAAAAAAATGTATGAGGAATATCAAGCAATAGTAATTGATAACGGAACAGGAACAATCAAGGCAGGACTTGCAGGAGATGATGAACCAAAATTCGTTTTTCCATCAATAGTGGGAAAACCAAAATATCGAGAAAATCACACAAAAAAAGAAATAAAAAAATTATATATTGGAGATGAAGCTATAGAAAACAAGGGATTTTCAACAATTAGTTATCCAATGGAAAAGGGAATAATAAAAAATTGGGAAGAAATGGAAGAAATTTGGGAATATATAATTTATGATGCTTTATCAGTTGTTCCTGAAGATCATCCAATTTTATTCAATGAACCACCTTTTAATCCAGAAAGAAATCGGGAAAAAATGGCAGAAATTATGTTTGAAAAATTTAATGTTCCAGCTTTTTATCTTGCAATTTCAGGAATTTTATCACTTTATGCATCAGGAAGAACAACAGGAATCACAGTTCAATTAGGAGATTCAATTTGTGATACAATGCCTATTTATGAAGGATATGGTTTGACTCATGCAATCAGAAGAAATAATTTAGCTGGAAGAGATTTAACTGATTATTTAATGAAAATTTTAAATGAAAGAAATTATTTTTTTGAAACTTCTTCAGAAAGAGAAATTGTGAGAGATATTAAAGAAAAAATTTGTTATGTTGCTTATAATTTCGATGAGGAAATGAATAAAGAACAAAAATCAATTGAATCAAATTACGAATTACCTGATGGAAATATTTTGACAATTGGAAACGAAAGATTCAGATGTCCTGAAGCCTTGTTTAATCCTTCTTTCATGGGAAGAGAGGAATATGGAATTCATGAATTTATTTTTGGTTCAATTATAAAATGTGATAATGATGTTCAAAGAGATTTATTTGGAAATATTGTTTTATCAGGCGGATCTTCTTTGTTTCCGGGATTTGCTGAGAGAATTGAAGCTGAAATGAGGATGTTAGCTCCTCCAAGTATGAGGATCCAAATTGTTGCTCCTCCTGAAAGAAAATATTCTGTTTGGATTGGTGGATCTATATTGGGTTCTCTTTCCACTTTCCAGCAAATGTGGGTTATACGAGAAGAATACGAAGAATTTGGTTCTTCGATTGTTCTCAAGAAATGTTTTGCAAATCAAAATTAAAATCAAAATTTAAATTTAAATCAAAATCAAAAATCAAAATTAAAATTAAAATCATTTTTTTCATTTTTTTCATTTTTTTCTTTTCAAAAATGAATGAAATTATATTTTTTGGTTTCAATCACTTCCCAAAGTTTACAGGAATTTCTAACGAAAAAATAACAAATCCAATTCAAATTAAACTTGAAAATGAAAAACAAATTAAACAAATTGTAGTTGGTGATTTTTCGATTCTCATTCTTTTCGCAAATGGAAAAGCAATAGAATATTTAAATGGAAAAAGCCAAGTTCAAATTGATCAAGAAACTGAAATTGAAAATATTCAAAAAGTAACTGCTGGACAGAGAAATTTAGCTATTTTAACAAAAGAAGGAAATGTATTTGCAAAAAGAAGTGCCAACTTGTTTTCTGAACAGACAAAATATTTTGAGGATATTTCATCATTAATTGAAGATACAAATGATAGAATAATTCAAGATGTTGTTTGTGGAAGAGAAGCTATTTACTTATTAACTTCAAATCAAAATGCTTATGGTTTTGGTCCAAATCAATTTGGTCAACTTGGTTGTGAATTACCAAAATCAACAATCAAGATGAAATCAAATGATGATTTTCTTCAGATTTTTTTCCCCGTTTTGAATTCTGATCCAAATCAACAAAAAGTTGGAATTGAAGATCAAAATGAAAAAGAAAAACCAATTTTAATGATGAAAAATGTTTCTAAAATATTTTCAGGAATTTCTTCAGATTGTGTTTTTCTTTTAAATTCAAATCAAGAATTATTTGGATGCGGAAGAAATCACACTGGTCAACTTGGATTAGGAGAATCAAGAATACAAGAAGAAATCAATAAATTAACCAAAATCCAAAATATTCCAAAAGGTAAAATAATTGATATTCAATGTGGATTTAAGCATTCAGTAATGTTGGTTGAAGATGAAAATGAAGATGAAAATCCAAAAAGAAAACTTTATTCATGTGGAGATTGGTTATTTCTTGGATTAGATAGAGAAAAAAAAAAAGAATTTACTGAAATCAAATCATCTTTATTTGAAAATGATGATAATATTCTTGATTTTTCTGTTGGAAATGAACATACTTTGGTTTTAACTTCCAAAGGGAAACTTATAGGATTTGGGCATAACTATTTTGGTCAATTAGGAACAATTAATAAAGCTTATGAATTAATTCCATTTCAAATTGAACTTCCTAAATTAAGATTTAATGAAAATATTTCCAATTATCACGTTTCTTGTGGATTTGATAATTCATTTCTTTATTATTCTCCTCTTTCTTTTTCCAATCTTGAAGAAGATTTGATAAAATTATTTAGAAGAAAAGAATTTTGCAATATTTCATTTAAAACCGAAAATGGAGAAATAATTGAAGCTCATAAATTAATATTGAAATATAGATTAAATCAAAATCAAAATGAAATTGAAAAACTTAAAGAAATTATTTCAAATAAATCAATTAAAGAATCAAATCAAATATTTGAAATGATTTATTCAAACAGAATAATAAATCCAATATTATATTATGAAATTAAAGAAATTATAAATTCTAATGAAAAAATTGAAGAAACAATGAAAAGAATTTATTTAAATGAAAATGAAAATGAAAATGAAAAAGATTTTATAATTGAAAGAAATGAAAAACAATATAAATTTCCAAAATTAATATTAATAATGAGAAGTGAATTATATCGAGGAATGTTTTTATCTGTAACAGATGATACTTCTAATAAAGTTACAGATTATAGTGAATTAAGTAATAAATCATTTCAAATATTTGAATATTGGATTTATTCAAATCAAATTAAAGATGAAATTCAAATTACACAAGAAATAATTAATGAAATTCAAACAGGAATTGATTATTTTCAATTAAATCAAACAAATCCAAATTTATTTGATTTATTAATTAAGAAATTTAATAATCAAAATTAAAATTAAAATTAAAATTAAAATTAAAATCAAAATTAAAATTTAAAATTAAAATTAAAATTAAAAAAAATTAAAATTAAAATCAAAAATTAAAATTAAAATTAAAATCAAAATTAAAATCAAAATTAAAATTAAAATTAAAATTAAAATTTAAAATTAAAAAATTAAAAATCAAAATTAAAATTAAAATTAAAATTAAAATTAAAATTAAAATTAAAATTAAAATTAAAATTAAAATTAAAATTAAAATTAAAATTAAAATTAAAATTAAAATTAAAATTAAAATTAAAATTAAAATTAAAATTAAAAATTAAAATTAAAATTAAAATTAAAATTAAAATTTAAAATTAAAATTTACAATTTTCAAAATCATTTTTTTCATTTTTTTCTTTTCTAAAATGAATGAAATTTTATTTTTTGGAAGAAATGAATTTCCAAAACTTTTAGAAAATAAATCAAATAAAATAACAAAATCAATTCAATTTAAATTTGAAAATGAAAATGAAAATGAAAATGGAAAACAAATTAAACAAATTTCATCAGGTTATTTTTCAATAATTTTCCTTTTTAAAAATGGAAAAGCAATAGAATATTTAAATGAAAATGAATTAAATCAAAATCCTGAAAAAATCCAAATTGAAGAAAATATTCAAAAAGTAACTGTTGGTTGGGAAAATGAAGCTATTTTAACAAAAGAAGGAAATGTATTTGCCAAAGGAAAAGATATTAATCCAAAAAATTCAAAAGAATTTATCAATATTTCATCATTAATTGAAGATAAAAATGATAGAATAATTCAAGATATTGTTTCTGGATCTGTTGCAATTTATTTATTAACTTCAAATCAAAATGCTTATGGAATTGGTTCAAATAATTATGGTCAACTTGGTTTTGATTCTAAAACACTTGAAAAAACAAAAAAACCAATTTTAATGATGAAAAATGTTTCTAAAATATTTTCAGGAAATACTTCAGGAACTGTTTTTCTTTTAAGTTCAAATCAAGAATTATTTGGATGCGGATATAATGGATCAGGCAAGCTTGGATTAGGAGAATCAATAAAAGAAACAAAAATCGATAAATTAACACAAATCCAAAATATTCCAAAAGGTAAAATAATTGATATTCAATCAGGATTTGATTTTTCAATAATGTTGATTGAAAATGAAAATGAAAATCCGAAAAGAAAACTTTATTCATGTGGATTTTATGAATACAATGGACTTGGCAAAAATGAATATACTTATGAATTTACTGAAATCAAATCATCTTTATTTGAAAATGATGATAATATTCTTGAAATTGTTGTTGGATGTTATCATACTTTGATTTTAACTTCCAAATCAAAATTAATTGGATTTGGAAATAATTCTTATGGTCAATTAGGAACTGGAGATATGAATTTCCAAAAAATTCCAACACAAATTGAACTTCCTAAATTAAGATTTAATGAAAATATTTCTAATTATCATATTTCTTGTGGAGAATTCAATTCATTTCTTTATTATTCTCCTTCTTCTTTTTCCAATCTTGAAGAAGATTTGATAAAATTATTTGAAAGAAAAGAATTTTGTGATATTTCATTTAAAACCAAAAATGGAGAAATAATTGAAGCTCATAAATTAATATTGAAATATAGATTAAATCAAAATCAAAATGAAAATCAAATTGAAAAACTTCAAGAAATTATTTCAAAAAAATCAATTAAAGAATCAAATCAAATATTTGAAATGATTTATTCAAACAATTTCAATATAAATCCAAAATTATATTCTGAAATTAAAGAAATTATAAATTCTAATGAAAAAATTGAAGAAACAATGAAAAGAATTTATTTAAATGAAAATGAAAATGAAAAAGATTTTATAATTGAAAGAAAAGAAAAACAATATAAATTTCCTAAATTAATATTAATAATGAGAAGTGAATTATATCGAGGAATGTTTTTATCTGTAACAGAAGATAAATCAAATAAAGTTACAGATTATAGTGAATTAAGTAATAAATCATTTCAAATATTTGAATATTGGATTTATTCAAATCAAATTAAAGATGAAATTGAAATTACACAAGAAATTATTAATGAGTTAGAAAGAGGAATTGATTATTTTCAATTAAATCAAGCAAATCCAAATTTATTTCATTTATTAATTAAAAAATTTAATAATCAAAATCAAATTGAAAAAGAAATTGGAATTGGAATTGAAATTGAAATTGAACAAGAAAAAGAACCAGAACCAGAAATTGAAAAAGAAAAAAGAGGAAAAGAAATCAAAATCAAGAAAAAATGTTATATTTTTTAAATAATCAAAATTAAAATTAAAATTAAAATCAAAATTAAAATTAAAATTTCAAATTCATTTTTTCATTTTTTTTCATTTTTTTCCTTTTCAAAAATGAATGAAATTTTATTTTTTGGTAAAAATTCTCATCCAAAACTTATCGAAAATAAACCATATGAAATAACAAAACCAATTCAATTTAAATTTGAAAATGAAAATGAAAATGAAAATGAAAATCAAATTAAACAAATTTCATCAGGTTATAATTCAACAATTTTCCTTTTTAAAAATGGAAAAGCAATAGAATATTTAAGTCAAAATGATTCAAAACAAAATACTTCAAAAATCCAAATTGAAAATATTCAAAAAGTATCTGTTGGTGACTGGAATGAAGGTATTTTAACAATAGAAGGAAAAGTATTTGCCAAAGGATATGATATTAATCCAAATAATCCAAAAGAATTTACCAATATTTCATCATTAATTGAAGATAAAAATGATAGAATAATTCAAGATGTTGTTTCTGGAGATCGTTCAGTTTATTTATTAACTTCAAATCAAAATGCTTATGGAATTGGTTCAAATAATTTTGGTCAACTTGGTTTTGATTCTAAAACACTTAAAAAAGCAGAAAAACCAATTTTAATGATGAAAAATGTTTCTAAAATATTTTCAGGAAATTCTTCATATTCTGTTTTTCTTTTAAATTCAAATCAAGAATTATTTGGATGCGGAAGAAATATTTCGAGTCAATTTGGATTAGGAGAATCAATAAAAGAAACAAAAATCGATAAATTAACACAAATCCAAAATATTCCAAAAGGTAAAATAATTGATATTCAATCAGGATTTGATTTTTCAATAATGTTGATTGAAGATGAAAATGAAAATCCAAAAAGAAAACTTTATTCATGTGGATTTTATGAATACAATGGACTTGGCAAAAATGAATATACTTATGAATTTACTGAAATCAAATCATCTTTATTTGAAAATGATGATAATATTATTGATTTTTCTGTTGGAAATCAACATACTTTGGTTTTAACTTCCAAATCAAAATTAATTGGATTTGGAAATAATTCATATGGTCAATTAGGAACTGGAGATATGAATTTCGAAAAAATTCCATTTCAAATTGAACTTCCTAAATTAAGATTTAATGAAAATATTTCTAATTATCATATTTCTTGTGGAGAATTCAATTCATTTCTTTATTATTCTCCTTCTTCTTTTTCCAATCTTGAAGAAGATTTGATAAAATTATTTAGAAGAAAAGAATTTTGTGATATTTCATTTAAAACAGAAAATGGAGAAATAATTGAAGCTCATAAATTAATATTGAAATATAGATTAAATCAAAATCAAAATCAAATTGAAAAACTTCAAGAAATTATTTCAAAAAAATCAATTAAAGAATCAAATCAAATATTTGAAATGATTTATTCAAACAATTTCAATATAAATCCAAAATTATATTCTGAAATTAAAGAAATTATAAATTCAAATGAAAAAATTGAAGAAACAATAAAAAGAATTTATTTAAATGAAAATGAAAATGAAAATGAAAAAGATTTTATAATTGAAAGAAAAGAAAAACAATATAAATTTCCTAAATTAATATTAATAATGAGAAGTGAATTATATCGAGGAATGTTTTTATCTGTAACAGATGATACTTCTAATAAAGTTACAGATTATAGTGAATTAAGTAATAAATCATTTCAAATATTTGAATATTGGATTTATTCAAATCAAATTAAAGATGAAATTGAAATTACACAAGAAATTATTAATGAGTTAGAAAGAGGAATTGATTATTTTCAATTAAATCAAACAAATCCAAATTTATTTCATTTATTAATTAACAAATTTAATAATCAAAATCAAAATCAAAATCAAAATCAAAATCAAAATCAAAATTAAAATTAAAATTAAAATCTAAAATTAAAATTAAAATTAAAATTAAAATTAAAATCTAAAATTAAAATCAAAATTAAAATTAAAATTAAAATTAAAATCAAAATTAAAAATAAAATCAAAATCAAAATCAAAATTAAAATTAAAATTAAAATTAAAATTAAAATCAAAATTAAAATTAAAATTAAAATTAAAATCAAAATTAAAATTTTTTTGATATTTTTTTTTTCATTTTTTTATTATTATTCTTATGAGTCATAGACCAAAACATTTAATTGAGAATATCCTGGATGATTGTCCAGTTCCAAAAGAAAATGAGTATATTGCACTTGTTATTGGTGTTAGAGGTACAAATGTAGTTCAAGTTCGAGTTGAAAAAATTGAAATGAAAGAAAAAGAAAAAGAAAAAGAAAAAGAAAAAGAATTAGAAGAAATACTTGTAATGGTTCCTAAGAAATTTAATAAAGTAATTTGGATTAAAAGAGGAGATTACGTCATAATCGATAGAATTTCTCTTCAAGATCTTGCAAAAGACCCAAAAGCCAAAGTTGTTGGTGTTATTTCAACAGTTTTATATAAGAAACAGATAAAACATTTAGAATCAATTGGAAAATGGCCTAAATATTTCCCATTGAAAGAAGAGAAGAAAATTGAAAGTGATGAAAGTGATGAAAGTGATGAAAGTGATGAAAGTGATGAAAGTGATGAAAATGATGAAAATGATGAAAATGATGAAAATAATGAAAATGATGAAAATAATCAAAATGATAATTCAAATTAAAATTAAAATCAAATCAAAATTAAAATCAAAATCAAAATTCAAATCAAAATTAAAATTAAAATCAAAATTAAAATTAAAATTAAAATTAAAATTAAAATTAAAATTAAATAAAAATGGAAAAAAAAATTATTAATTCTTTTTAAGGAAAATTTATTCTACTTTTTCAAAGAAAAAGCAAAAAGCAAAAAAAGAAAAAATCAAAATGGGGAAAATAGTTCCAAATTCAAACTCTTTCAATAATCATTGCAGTACTTCCACCACCACCATTACAAATAGCAGCACAACCAATTTTAGCATTTTTCTTATGAAGAACATTAATCAAAGTGACTAAAATGCGAGCACCAGAACAACCTATAGGATGACCCAAGGAAACAGCACCACCAAAGACATTGATTTTCTGCTTAGGAATTGAGAGGAGTTTCTGGTTCGCGCAAACAACGACTGAAAAAGCCTCATTAATTTCGAAAAAATCGATATTTTCGAGGGAATCAAAGGGAGACAAATCGAGAGCTTTCTTGATTGAAAGGGAAGGGGAAGTGGGAAATTTCTCTGGTTCCTGGGCAGCATCAGCGAACGAGATGATGCGAGCAAGAATAGGAGCGCCGAGCTTTATTGCTGTGGCTTCAGACATGAGAACAACAGCCGCGGCACCGTCACTTATTGTACTTGCGTTTGCGGCGGTTATTGTTCCATCTTTTTTAAACGCGGTTCGCAACACTTTTAACTTCTCTTCGTTGAGCTTTGTGTACTCCTCATCTTCTGTGATTGTTATGTATTTCTGTTCTTCATTTGTGCGTTTGGGAAGGGGAATTTTGACTGGGATAATTTCGGTGTCAAACATTTTGGATTCGAAAGCTTGCTTTGCTTTCTTATAACTTTCAATTGCATAAGCGTCTTGTTCCTCACGGGTGATCTTCATCTCTTCTGCGCAAAGCTCTCCAGCGAGTCCCATATGGAAGTTATTGAAGCTATCCCAGAGCCCGTCTTGGATCATGCCGTCGACAATCTCTTTGTTTCCCATTTTGACATTTGAAAATCCGTTGCGATCAAGATAATAAGGCACATTACTCATCGATTCCATTCCTCCTGCAACAACTACATCTGCGCCTCCAAGCATGATTTGCTGCGCTCCTAACGTCACCGCTTTCATTCCTGATGAACATACTTTATTCACAGTTGTACATGGCACTTTTGACGGGATTCCTCCGCCAAGTGCTGCTATTCTTGCTGGTCCTTGTCCAAGATTTGCGGGCAGAACATTCCCAAAAAATACTTCGTTCACTTGATCTCCTTTGATGTTCGCTTTTTCTAATGCTCCTTTTATCGCTATTGAACCTAATTCAGTTGCTTTTAATTTTGAAAGAACTCCATTAAATCCTCCTATTGGCGTTCTAACAGCACTTACAATCACAACAACGTTATTTTTGTTTTCCATTTTTTTTAAAAAAAAAATTTTAATAAATTGAGAAAAATGAAAAATAATTTTCTCATTTCAAAATTTTTTTTTCATTTTTTTTTTCATTTTTTTTTTTAAAAAATGTCAATTCGTCTTCAATCTGATTGGAATAAAGGAAATTCTTTTTGGGTTCAATGCTCAAAACTTAATGGAACTCAAACTATTTATTCTGAATTAAAATTAAATGAAAATCAAGAATATCAAGATTTAAAAGGAATTTTTACAACTGAAAAAATTGGAAATAAAAAAAATCTTCTAAAAATCAAATGCAAGGAAAGCAAATACGAATCCGAAACAACATTTCAAGGAGCAATAAAAGAATATGGGAAAGTCCATGGGACAGAACCTAAAAAGCAGGCAATTTTATCGATAGATATTTCGCCACAATCACAATTGACGGTTTCTGGAAGCACAAACGGGAGCCTTAAGGTTTTCGAGACAGAAACCGGGGAGATCCGAAGGGACCTTGTGGGTCATATCATGGGAGTTAGTGTGGCGAAGTTTTTCCCCAGCGGACAAGTTGTTCTAAGCGGAGGAGAGGATTTCCGCTTGAGAATATGGGATATAAGTGACGGCGAATGTGAAGCCGTTTTTGTCGGTCATAAAAGCAGAGTCAATGCTGCTGCGTTTATTGAGAGAGGCAGAAATATTCTCAGCACTTCTAATGACGGATCTTCCCGTCTCTGGAACTCCGGTACTGAGCAGCAAATTGCTTTGTTTTCAAGAAATAATTTTTTCAATCAAAATTCTCCTTTTGCAAATTTTGATGTCAGAAATTTTGATTGTTGCGTTTCTCATCTTGATGCTCAGAAATACCCCTCTTTGTTCCGTTATAATTCTAATCTTGTTTTGGATCAAAATGAGTTTGGAACTGATGGGAAAATCTTGTTTGTTTCTTCCAATAAAGGAAATGTGGATGTTTTTGATGTTAGAAATAAAAAGGAAATTTGGAATCTTATGTTAACAAGTGAAGATTTCAAGAATCAGAATCAAAATTTAGAAAAACTTGAAATGGATTGTGTTAATTATGATATGAATTGCGTTAATTTTCTTCCTGATTCTTTTACTGTTGTTTCTGGATGTGAAAACAAATTGGTTCAATGGGATTTACGAACTGGAAGAATATTATCTATTGATTATGTTGGTTCTCTTGGGAATTTACAATCAATAAAACCAGTTATTTTTTCCAATCCAAATTTAAAAGAAAAAGAAAAAGGAAATGAAAAAGAAAAAGAAAAAGAAAAAGAAAACGAAAACGAAAAAAACTGTCAAAATAATTCTCAAAATTCTCAAAATGGGGAAAATATTCAAAATAATCAAACTGGATTATGGATTTCTTCTTCTGATGGTGAATGTTTTTTATGGGATTTAGTTAATAAGAAAAGAATTTTTAGTTTAAGTGGAGCTGATTATGATTCAATTAATTCTTTTGCTTTTAATCAAAATAAAATTGTTACAGGTTCTAAAGATGGATTTATTAGGATTTATAATACAAAATTATTTTAAAAAAATTAATAAAAAAAAATAAAAAAAATAATGAGTCATCAATTATAAAAATGATGATTGGAAAAAACAAATAAGAAAATCCAAGTGTAAAAAAATTTTTTTTTTCTTTTTTATTTTAATTTTTTTAATTTCATTTTTTCTTTTTCTTTATTCCTTTAAAAAATAAATTTAAAAAATTAAAAAAAAAAAATGCTTTCTCCAATTAAACCAACTTTTTTTTTAAATAAAAAAAACAATTCTCTCTTACAATCAAATTTTAATGTAAAAAATTAAAAATTAAAACTAAAAATAAAAAAAATTTTTTTTTACTTTAAATTTAATACAAAAATAAAAACAATAAATTATTATTTTAAACATTGATCTTTTAAAATTTAAAATTCAAAAATAAGAAAAAAAATAAAAAAAAATTTTTTTTTTACTTCAAATTTTAAATTAAAATTAAAATTAAATATTTAAGAACAACAATACAGATTTAGAATTAAAGTTAAAAAATATCAAAAATGAAGAAAAAAACAATACAAATCTTAATTTAATTTTATAAATGAATTTAATAAATGAATTTTATAATTTAATTTTAATTTAATTTTATAAATGAATTTTAATTTAATTTTATAATTTAATTTAATTTTATAAATTAATTTTATATATTAATTTATATATGAATTTTATAAATGAATTTTAATTTAATTTTATAAATGAATTTTATAAATGAATTTCAATCTAATTTAATAAATGAATTTTAATTTTATAAATGAATTTTATATATTAATTTTATATATTAATTTAATATATTAATTTATAAATGAATTTAATTTTATATATTAATTTATATTTATAGCGCTTCATAAAAACAGGTGCAAAAAGAATTTTAGAACATCCAGTTCTCGAAATACCCCAAAGAAAAGAAGTATCTTTCCAATGGAACGGAAAAATTCTATATGGATATGAAGGAGAGATGCTTTCATCAGCCTTAATCGCCAACGGAGAAGACATTTTCGGATTCCACTACAAAGACAAATCACCACAAGGAATTTTCTGTGCTAACGGACAATGCTCACAATGCATGGTTACCTGCAACGGAGTTCCAGTGAAATCATGCATGACACCCTTGAAGGAAGGTATGGTTGTGAATTATGCAGCACAAGTTCTTCCTGAATTCCGAGAAAAACTTAACTTGAAAGACGCGCCCAAATCCGAAATTGATGTTTTGATTATTGGAGGAGGACCATCTGGACTTTCCGCTGCTTGCGAACTTGGAAAAAAAGGAGTCAAAACTCTTCTTATTGATGACAAGGATCGATTGGGAGGAAAATTAGTTCTTCAAACACATAAATTTTTTGGATCAAGTGAAGAATGCTATGCAGGAACAAGAGGATATAAAATTGGAGGAATTTTGACCAAAGAAGTTGAAAAATACTCGTCAGTTCAAGTTGCATTGAATTCAACGGCTGTCGCTGTTTTCTCTGATAAATACGTTGGAATCGTCAGCAATGGAGAATACAAACTTGTCAAACCCAAAAAGCTTCTTGTTGCTGCTGGAGCTCGTGAGAAATTCCTTTCTTTCCCTGGAAATACTCTTCCTGGTGTTTATGGAGCTGGTGCTTTCCAGACTCTTGTCAATAGAGATCTTGTCCGTTCTTCTAATAAGGTTCTTATTGTTGGTGGTGGTAATGTTGGTCTTATTGGTGGTTATCATGCTATTCAAGCTGGTATTGAAGTTGTTTGTTTGATTGAAGCTATGGATCATTGTGGTGGTTATAAAGTTCATGAAGATAAATTGAGAAGACTTGGTGTTCCTATTTTGACAAGACATACCATTGTTGGTGTTACTGGAAAGGATCATGTTGAGAAATGCACTATTGCTCAATTAGATAATAATTGGAAAGTAAATAAAATTAAATTAAATTAAAATAAAATTAAATTAAATTAAATTAAATTAATTAAAATTAAAATTAAAATTAAATTAAAATTAAAATAAATTAATTAAAATTAAATTAAATTAAAATTAAAATTAAATTAAAATTAAAAATTAAAATTAAAATTAAAATTAAAATTAAAATTAAAATTAAAATTAAAAATAAACTAAATTTAAAATTAAAAATAAATTAAATTTAAAATTAAATTAAATTTAATTAAATAAAATTAAAATTAAATTAAATTAAATTTAAAATTAAAATTAAAATTAAAATTAATTTATATTAAATTAGATCATCCCAGGAACTTATAAAACTTACGATGTAGACACAGTCTTGCTTGCTGTAGGTCTCGAAGAATGCAAAGAATTCTACAAAAAAGCTCAAAATTACGGAATTGATGTCTTCTCAGCAGGAGATGCTCAAGAAATTGCAGAAGCTTCAGCTGCAATGTTCACAGGAAAAATTGAAGGAAGAAAAATTCTTAAATCATTAGGAATTGATATTGAAATACCAGAAGATTGGGATGAAAAAGTGAAAGTTTTAAAAAGCAAACCAAAAGACACAGATGAAAAACACATCACAGAGTTAACCGAAGGAGTATTCCCAGTATTCCATTGCCATCAAGAAATCCCATGCAACGCTTGTGTAGCGGGATGTTCATTAGGAAACATTTCAATGGGAGAAGAAAATGACATCAAAGATCCACCAATTTTCAGAGGAGATTGTGATGATTGCAACGGATGTCTTAGATGCGTAACAGTATGTCCTGGATTAGCTGTCACTTTGGTTGATTTCCGAGAAGACGCCGAATTTCCTACAGTCACATTTCCTTATGAAGTCTGGAGAAAGGATGTTGAAATTGGCAAAATGGTTCCTATTATGGATGAAGCTGGTTTGATGCTCGGAAAATTCAAAGTGGAAAATGTCCAACAACGCGAACGAACTTTGTTGGTTTCTGTTAAGCTTCCAAAAGATATTGCTAAAAAAGCAGCTTCTGTTTTTACTCGCGAAATAAAACAAATTCCTGATCTTTATGAAAAATCTAAATTCCCTGATGAATCTATTGTTTGCCGTTGTGAAAGAGTTTCCGCAAAGGAAATCAGAGACTCAATCCGTTTAGGTGTTACTGATATGAACCAACTCAAAGCTGCTACTAGAGCTTGTATGGGTGCTTGCGGATCTAAAACTTGTTTCTCAACTATTAAAAGAATCTTTAGAGAAGAAGGTATTCCAAATGATAGAATTACTGACAGAGTCGAAAGACCTTTATTCGTTGAAGTTCCTCTTGGCGCTTTTGCTGGAATGAATCTTTAAATTCTTCTTTCTAAGTTTTTTTAAACAATTTTTTACTTTTTTCTTTTTCTCTTTTTTTCTTTTTCTTTTTCTTTTCTTTTCAGTTTTTTAGGTTCGTTCAATTAACTCATTGACTTTTTTTTTTCAATTTTACTTCTATTACTTCTATTTTTCTTTTTTTTCTTTTTCTTTTTCTTTTTCTTGATTTCTCAAAACTTTTTTTTTTTCAAAACTTCTTTCCAAAAAAAAATTTCAATTCTCTTCTTTTTTGATTTAAATCAAGAATAAATTTTTCATCAAATTTAATTTAATTTTAATTTAATTTCAATTCTCTTCTTTTTGATTAAATCAAGAATAAATTTTTCATCAAATTTAATTTTAATTTTAATTTTAATTTTAATTTCAATTTTAATTTTAATTCTTCTTTTTTTGATTAAATCAAGAATAAATTTTTCATCAAATTTAATTTTAATTCTAATTTTAATTTAATTTTAATTTAATTTTAATTCTTCTTTTTGATTTAAATCAAGAATAAATTTTTAATCAAATTTAAATTTAATTCAATTTTAATTTTAATTCTTCTTTTTGATTTAAATCAAGAATAAATTTTTCATCAAATTTAATTTTAATTCTAATTTTAATTTTAATTTAATTTTAATTTTGATTCTTCTTTTTGATTTAAATCAAGAATAAATTTTTAATCAAATTTTATTTTAAATTTTAATTTAATTTTAATTCTTCTTTTTGATTTAAATCAAGAATAAATTTTTCATCAAATTTAATTTTAATTTTAATTTCAATTCTCTTCTTTTTGATTTAAATCAAGAATAAATTTTTCTTTTTTGATTTAAATTAAGAATAAATTTTTAATTAAATTTAATTTTATTTTAATTTTAATTTTAATTCTTCTTTTTGATTTAATTAAGAATAAATTTTTCATTAATTTTAATTTTAAATTGTTTTGTTTTGTTTTGTTTTGTTTTGTTTTTTATTTTGTTTTTGTTTTGATTTTGTTTGGAATAAAAGAAAAAGAAAAATAAAAAAAAAGATTGAATTAAAAAAAAAAAGATTGGAAATTAATAAAAAGAAAATTGTTCATTTCCATTTTCCATGTCTTGGTTTTGATGGATAAGGCCTTTTGTGATGATAATGCCTGTCTCTAAAATCATAATCATCATAATCATACTCATTTTCATTCTCTTTGACAATTTTCCTAAATCCTTCATATTCAGTGTTTTTAGAATTTGGAAGAGAATTTCGATCAGGATTAAAATCAATAAAATAAACAGTTGATTCTGAAGAATCATAAGTTATAAGACTTGGAGAATAAGCATAAAAATGAGCCTCAAACAAAGAAGAAATTTGTGAAGCACAATAACGGAACAATGATAATTCAATGTATTTATCAAAAATCTTAGTTGATTCATTCAATCCCATTTTTTCAATTTGTTCATTTATTATCCTCTTTGCAACTGTCCAATGCGGAGCAAAAACCCACGCTTCTTGGAAATCAATAAAATTCGAAACCATCTCCATATATCTTCCCGACTCAGTTTCTTTCAAATACTTTTTCGTTGTTTCTTGATTTTCCATTGAATCATTGAAATAATAAGAATAAAACGTTTTTAATCTCATTCGGGCAATATAAAAGAAATCATGAAGAGCTATTTGCTCCTGGATAGATAAAGGCTCATATCCCAGCAAAAGCTTGCCAACAAAAGGATGAATTCTTCCGTTGAGAATACCAAGAACACTGGAAACAACAACCCTGAATTGTTTTGTTGGGAAAACATTTGTCGCATGCAACGGAACTTGCACAGCCTTTTTCCAACACTGATCCAAATACCGATTGTAAAAGTCTTTGTCAGGCGAGCAAAACGGAGCCTGATAAGTCTGCACAATATGGTTGCGAATGAGATTGGGTACAACAATGTTGTTGGAAACGAAACTAGCAAGATCAGGCCGAGAAAGGATTATCGGCGATCCAAAATAAGTTCCAAGAATCCGAACTTTTGCTGAGAAATTATGGAAAGTAATGCAAGCATAGCAGGGTTTTCTGATATTCATTGAAGCACGTCCAATATACTTGCCATTGCGAGCAAAGGAAACAGAGCCTTCTTCAGCGTTGTAGATAATCGTGATTAAATCGTTTTTTTGCAATGGATCTGTGAATGGGGATTCATGATTGCTCAACAAAATATCTCCGTTATCAAGTAATCCACAGGATCCAGGCAGAAATCCCACAGGAATGAGTTTGTCAAGTTCGCGATCTGTGAGGCTTTCTTTCTTGTGCTTCTTCTCATCATCATCATCTTCTGGCTTTTTCTTTTCATTTGTAATTTCACTTAATCTTTGTGATATTCCAATTGAAATTGAATGAGAAACAACAAACTTCTCAATCATAACTTCCCATATGCATATTCCCTTTTGAGGGAAAGGATCCATAGAATAAATTGTGAGACATTCTGCGTTTCCAAAGTTGTTTTTGGGGGTTAGTACAAGATCATATTGCGAATTGGATCTCGGATGTTGTAATTGATTAATTTCAACTGAATTCTCATTTCCAATTAAATCAAATAAAGGATTAAAATGACAATATTTCATTTCCTCCTTTTGCGGATCTCCTTCAAGAATCGAGTCAATTAACCGCATTTGGTTGAGTTGTGATAATCTTCCAAATGAAGAAACCATCCCAAATAACGCTTCAATCACAGAATAACGAACCTTGTTATACATGAAATGTCCAAATTGTTCTAATTCTTTTGCATTTTTTGGTTCGTTTTTTCGGAAATATTTTTCTTGATCCGTAATTTCCTTCATTTTTAACTTCGCTAACTCGCGCAATTGCTCAATCATTTCAGGTTTCAACTCAGTAAGATATTGTGCGTGTTGTTTCTTCAGGAATTTCTTGATGTTCTTCTCAGTTTTTTCGATAGTTTCTTCAAGTTGTTTTCTTGACTTCTTCCGCTCTTCTTCATTCTTATCAAGAGATAGATCATCAAAAACAGGAGGTGTTCTCTCCACAATCGGTGGATTGAATATTGCTCCTATGCTTTTTGTGAGTGTTGATGTATCCAGGTTCAGATCTTCGGGTTTTTCAGGTAATTTTTTTGAGTATGTTCGATGATATGGACTTCTTGGAGGTTCGATTGGCACAAATTCAAACCCAAATTCTTTAGAAATCATCATTTCTTTCCGAAAGATTGATTTGTCCATTTCAGGTGCTGAAAATTCAGAAAGTTTTTCAATTGCTTCAGATTCAGACTCTTGGATTTCTACTGAAGAAGTTTCTGATGAAATTGAAAAATCAGGTGGAGGAGGTTGTTCCACTTCAAGTTCATCCTGTTTTGGAGTTATCATTCTATCAACATCCTCCTCCATTTCTTTTGTTTTAGGAATAATAGATCTTTCTTTTCTTAATTCTGATGTCATTTCTAGTTTTCTTGAAGGAGCTAAAGGTGCAGCCATAGTTTTGAAACCTCCACTTATCATACTTTTTGCATCTTGTCTTGCACTAAAAAATTCTGTTGGTTCTCGTTCTTTTTCAAGCATTTTTTTACCAGAAATTTTTGATCTGCTTTCTATGTGCAGATCCATATCTATATTCCTACTCAAATCTATTTTCTTACTCATTTCTGTCGTATCCATCTCCATATCCATCATATCCATAACTGCATCTGGTTCTTCTAAAGATCTTTGCATTTTTCTTGATTCTTTTTTCTCTCTTTTTTTTTCCTCTTGTCCAATTTTTTCTTTTGCTGCTTTTTGTGGTTTTGGTTTTGATTTTGGTTTTGCAGATTGCTTAGCTTTTCTTCCTCCAAAACTAAATCCTTTTTTTTTTTTTGATTTCATAGCATAAACTCCATCATCCTCATCCATCATCATCAAATTAGCTGATTCCTTATCCATTGACTTTTCCATTGGTCTATAAGAATCCTCAATAGTTGGATCATAACCACCGCCATAACTGTCGCCAATATCGAGTAAACCTGAATCTTTTAATGCTGATGATTTTGGCATTTCATCAAACATTAAATTTTCCATCATATTCATTTCTGGTATTTGAGGTTGAATTTGTTGTTGAGCTTGTATTTGTCCAAGAAATTCATGTGTTTGTATTGGTTGTGATGAAAATGATGGTTGAATTGGTGGTGTTGGTGGTCCTGCTCCCATTGGTGGTGGTGGTCCTCTCATTAGTGGTGGTCCTTCTCCTGCTACTGGTGGTGGTGGTGGTCCTCCTCTTGTTGGTGGTTTTGGTGGTCCTCCTCTTGTTGGTGGTTTTGGTATTCTTCCTCTTCCTTTTAATTTTAATTTTAATTTTAATTTTGATTTTGATTTTGATTTTAATTTTGATTTTAATTTTAATTTTAAATTTAATTTTAATTTTAATTTTAATTTTAATTTTTGATTTAATTTTAATTTAAATTTTTATCCGATTTTGAAAATGAATTTTAATTCTAATTTTAATTTACCAGTTGTTGTTGTTGATGATTTACGATCTTATTTTTGTTAAACAAATTTTAAAAATTAAAATTAAAATAAAAATTAAGATTAAAATATAAATTCAAATATTTATCCTTACGTTTTGTTCTTTTTGAAATACTCTTTGATTTATCCTTTTTTTTCCATACTGATTTACTTTCTTCAAAAGCAAAACTTTCTTCTGCTTCTTCTTTTTTTTCTTTTTCAACTTCGAGATCTCCATCAGACCAATCAGACTCATCTTCACTATAATCAACATCCTCATCATACATAGTGCGACGAGCACCTAAACTTGTTTTCAAAAGTGACATTAGATCTTGAGGTCTTTCATCTTGAGCTTTTTTTTGATCTCGATCTGCTACTTTTGTTAATCTTGTTCCTTTTCGAATTTGATCTAATAACTGACTTCTACTTTGTGGTTCTCCTTCTCTTCTATCTATTTCTTTTTTCCCCAATGGAAATTGATAAGGTGGTGGTCTTGATGGGTATTTAGGCGGTGGAGGTATTTTTGGATGATGAATTATTTGCTTTTCAGATTTTTCAATAATTTCCTTTTTTCTTTTTTGAAAAATTTTGCGAATATTTTTCCTCTTCTTTTCGCGTCTTTCATTTACAACCTGATCAAAATCATTCTGGGTTTTCAAAATCAACGGTTTCAATTCAACACGCATTTTTTTGTCGATTTGCATTTGGATTTTCTGTTGAAAATCTAGAGATATTTGCTTGTTCATCTGCGACTCCAAAGCTTGTTGATATAAATTCAACCAAGATTCCTTTTGAGAAAATGTGCCTGCAAGCTCATCAAGTTTATCATGAAGAGGACGACTCAAAGAATCAGCGGGATACATATTATAAGAGCTCATTCCACCAGTGTTTTTATTATGATAATAATTTTCTTCCACAATCACTTGCACTTTGTCAATGAAAAAAAATCCCAAATGTTCATTATAACCGGGTCCAGTTGCCAAAAAGAACATTGATAATAAGTCGTTTTGTTGGAATAAAGAATATTTCTCGCACCGTCTTAACTCTTGATATCCAGGTGCTGTTGGACCCGTTTTCACTTGATTTTTCACAACCGTTGACACGATCCAAACGTCAGGATCATTTTCCACTGCATAATTTAACAGAAGTGTCCGATCGGCAGACCGCGCAAGTGCAAAGTATTTGATTCGATTCACATCAACGATTTTCCCGTCATCCATTTGCATTTCTGTTTTGGAGATTGGATCGAATGCTACGTTCAAAATAAATCCTGAAAACGTGATAATTGCAAGAATATTGAAAACAAAAAACCCAAATAAAATCACTTTTCCAAGTGTTGAATAACTGCTTAAATCTTGCACTTCTCTGTGGAGCATTACTCCAATGCCTGAAATAGCCAATACAAGCACAATACAGAAAAATGTGATATATCCTATTAAGTATGCCTTTGTATCCAATAGCATCACTTTTGTTCCATCTTTTTTACGGAAAAATAATTTTGTTCGGAGTTGATCCAAAAGATTGATATTTGCAATAACAACTTCTTTTCTCATCATAACAGAATAGAATATTACAAGATAGAATAAACACACTAATACATATCCTACAATACATCCTATTGTTATTTTGAGATCGATCCCAAGAATGTCATTTAATGTGTGCCAAAGACTGTATGTAACAAATCCCTGCATGATTGTTATTAAGCAAAATATTACAAAGAATGTGTATCTTGTTTCTTTCTATTTTTTTTTTAAATTTTCAAATTATTTTCATATTTTCATGTAAATTTTCAAATTTGAAATGAATTTTATTTTTTCAAATAAATTTACTTTATGTGAAAATCTCACAAGTTTCTTGAAAAATGTTTCTTTTTTTAATATCACTTTTTTTGTTGGCATTAAAACTAAAAATGGTCCAAATCCCATTGTAACTGCAGAAAACTAAATTTTTTTCCAAATCCAAACAAACAAAATTTCTATTATTATTCTTATTCCTCTTTTTTTAAAAAAAATTTTTAAAACAAACAAGAAAGCATGATCTCATAAATATATCCATTGCTGAAGTTCCTGAATATTGAGCAGCTAATGAAAATGTTGTTCCTGCAAAATAGTATGCAATTGAAATAAAAGAACCTGCCAAACTAAAATATTTTATATATTTTAGATATTTTATATATTTTAGATATATTATATATTTTAGATATTTTAGATATTTTATATATTTTAGATATTTTAAATATTTTATATATTTTATATATTTTATATATTTTAGATATTTTATATATTTTATATATTTTATATATTTTAGATATTTTATATATTTTATATATTTTATATATTTTATATATTTTATATATTTTATATATTTTAGATATTTTAAATATTTTATATATTTTATATATTTTATATATTTTAGATATTTTAGATATTTTATATATTTTATATATTTTATATAATACAGATATTTTATATATATTAGATATTTTATATATATTAGATATTTATATATATTATAATTTTAAATATTTTAGATATTTTATATATTTTATATATTTTTATATTTTTAGATATTTTATATATTTTAGATATTTTATATATTTTAGATATTTTATATATTTTATATATTTTATATATTTTATATATTTTATATATTTTATATATTTTATATATTTTAGATATTTTAGATATTTTAGATATTTTAGATATTTTATATATTTTATATATTTTAGATATTTTAGATATTTTATATTCCTTGTTGATTATAATTTGCTAATTGGGAATATTTTTCTTTCAAATTTACCTTCTAGGTCTATTACAACTCCATTCAAAAGTTTTTTGAATATAACTTTTTGCAGTTCCTAAAACTGTGCTTAAAACAACTAAAACCGTTGAAACAGCAAGATTATTTTGAACTGAATCTGCAAAATTTGTCATATATTTTAAAAAGAATTTAAATAAAAATTTGAAAGAAAATTTAAATTAAAAAAAAAGAAGAAAGATAACGAAAATAACAAATAAAAAAATAAAAAAAATGAAAAAAAATAAAAAAATAAAAATGAGAACCAAAAGAAAAAATTAAAAAAAAAAGAAAAAAAAATTTATTTTAATTCATATTTTTTAATATATATAATAATTTATATGAAAAAAATATTTTTTATTTTAATTTTTTTTTTTCATTTTTTTTTTAAATTTTTTTTCATTTTTCTTTTTTTAATTTTTTTTTTGGATTAAAAATGGAAGTTATTAAAAGAATTATTCCAGGAGCTTTAGATAAGGAAAATATAGGTAAAATAAAATAAATAAAATAAATAAATAAAATAATAAATAAAATAATAAATAAAATAATAAATAAAATAATAAAATAAAATAATAAATAAAATAATAGGAGCTCTTGATTGGGGAATACAAAATCTTGTGGCTTATGCTGCAAGAAATACAATTGTGATTCTCAATCCACAAACTATGCAAGTTGTACAAACTTTAGATGGACATAAAGCAAATATTAAATCAATTAAATGGTATTTTTATTTTATACCATTTTTTTTTAATTGTTAATTTATATCCATTTGATTTTATTTTTTTTATAAAAAGGACTCGTAATATTTTTAATAGAGAAATCACTGATGAATATCAATTACTTCTTGCTTCTGGTGATAAAGCAGGATATATTATTTTATGGGATATTTTTCTTGGAAAAGTATATTATTTTTTAAAATTAAAATTAAAATTAAAATTAAAATTAAAATTAAAATTAAAATTAAAATTAAAATTAAAATTAAAATTAAAATTAAAATTAAAATTAAAATTAAAATTAAAATTAAAATTAAAATTAAAATTAAAATTAAAATTAAAATTAATATAAAATTAAAATTAAAATTAAAATTAAAATTAAAATTAAAATTAAAATTAAAATTAAAATTAAAATTAAAATTAAAATTAAAATTAAAATTAAAATTAAAATTAAAATTATATTAAAATTAAAATTAAAATTAAAATTAAAATTAAAATTAAAATTAATATAAAAAAATTAATATAAAAAAAGGCACTTGGAACAATATTTTCAGATATTGCTCAGCATAGTCCTGTTTATGCAATGGAGTGGATTGGTCAAAATCCTTCATATTTATTTACATTTCATTTTCCTTCAATATTTACATTATGGTCAATTAAAAAATTTCCTTATCAAAGACCAACAAAAGTTTGGGATTTGGAATTAGCACAAAGAATACAATCAATATCTTTCAATCCTTTTCATGACAAAGAACTTGCATTTTGCACAGAAGAAGGATCTTTGTTTATAATTGAAGGTTTATAGAAAATTAAAATTAAAATTAAAATTAAAATTAAAATTAAAATTAAAATTAAAACTAAAATTAAAATTAAAATTTAAAATTAAAATTTAAAAAAACAGATTTTAATACATCAGAAAAACCAAAGAAAATCCAATACAAATTTCGAGTTGATACAACAAAATCAGAACAAAAACCAGAACATAAACCAAAAAAATCAACAACACCAAAAAAACAAGTTGAACAACCAAAAACAAATACTTTAAGACAAATCAAATATTCAACAACACACAAAGATATGCTTTATTTTCTTTTTCCAAGAGAAATTTTCATACTTGATTTAACAATAAGTCAATCTGTTGGATATACAGAAATACCCCAAACAAAATATTCTTTATCAGAAATGATTTATTTAAAAGATTCACAAAAATCTTTTGTTTGTCTTCATGAAGATGGAAGTTTAAGTGGTTGGATTCAAGAATCAAACTCAAAAATGTTTTTTCTTCAAATATCTTCCTTTTCAGATCAATTTAGAATTACAAGAAGTGGGAAATTTGGAGCTTTACTTACAACAGGAATAGTTCCTTCTCCAATTAAACCAAATACTTTTATAGTAGTTTCATTAGATGGAAAAGTGTAAACAATATTTTAATATTAATTTTAATATTAATTTCAATTTTAATATTAATTTTAATTTTAATTTAAATATTAAGTTGGAAATGGAATTTTGATACTCAAAAAATTCAATTACAAAATCAAGATGTTTCACATTCTTCAATTGAAGCCACAAGTGCTCTAGAACTAAAAGAAGTTCTTGAAAATTCTTCTGCACAAACTTCAGCAATTAAAGTTTCTGGAAATTCATCTAATTCACATTTAATTGCAATTGGGAAAAAATCTGGAATTATTTTAGTATAAAAAACAAACAAAAAAAAAGAAGAAAAAACATTATTTTTTTCTTATCGTAAATTTAAATAATTTAGATTGGTGATTTATTAACAGGTGAAATTATTTCTTCTTTTCGAGTTCATCCAAATCCTGTTGAACAAATAATTTGGATTTCAGAAAATTCTTTGATTTCTTATAGTCTTGAAAAGTATTTATATTTATTTTAAATATTTATATTTATATTTATTTTAAATATTTATATTTATATTTATTTTGAATATTTATATTTATATTTATTTTAAATATTTATATTTATATTTATATTTATTTTAAATATTTATATTTATATTTTGTTTTTTAGATTACCTGATAATTCTTTTATTAATTGCTCAATTATTTTGGATATTCACACTGGAAGACAAAAATTATTTCGTTCAGATATTGTTAATGAAGATGATTATATTAAAGGAATGAGACTATCACCCTCAAAAAAATATTTAGCAATACTTTTTAATGAAAGGTTGATTTTTCTTTGTTTAATTTAATTGGAAAATTTTTTGAAAGAATTTAATTAATTCAAAAAAAAAAAACAATTTAATTAATTCAAAAAAAAAAAGACCTTTTGAAATTTGGAATTTAATAACAATGAGTCGTTTACCAACTCTTGAGCATCAAATAATTCAAGATTTACAATGGAGAAATAGAAACAAAACTAGAAGAGAATATTTCTGTTTTTCATGCAAAGGACAATGTATATAAATTTTAATTTTAATTTTAATTTTAATTTTAATTTTAATTTTAATTTTAATTTTAATTTTAATTTTAATTTAATTTAATTTAATTTTAATTTTAATTTTAATTTTAATTTAATTTTAATTTAATTTTAATTTAATTTTAAAAAATTAAGCTATAATATTTCAATATTGTGTTGATGGGTCTTTACTTAAAAAGAAAAAGGAAATGCCATACACTTCATCTTTAGGAATTATTTCTCACATTTCATGGATTAATCGGTACAAAAAAAATTTTGAAAAAAAAAAAACTTATTTTATAAAATATTTAAAAATTCTTTTTGTTTTTCTTTTTCTTTTTGTTTTTGAAATAGGAATTTTGTCATTGTAAATTCATCAGGAGTTATTTATCTTTTCGATTCTTCAATGAAAAAACCTATTCCGTTAAATGCAGGATTGAAACCTATTATTAAAGTGATTTCCAATCATCAAAAATCAGAATTTTGGACTTTGCTTGTTTTATATTCAAATGGAGAAACAGAAATATATGATTTAGAACATAAAACCAAAATCAGTTCAGATTCAAAACAAAATCACTATTTATCAGTTGATATTGATTGGATGTCAACAACTCATCCTATTCTTGGTATATATTTTATATATTCATATATTTATATTTCATTTTTTATATTTATTTATATTATATTTAGCTGCAAATGATGGATCAATAAGAATTTTTAACGAAACAAGACAAAATTGTCACCATAATTTTCAACTTGAACCAAAACCAAAACTTCATAGTCCATATTTACTTTCATTAGAAAATGGATTAAGACTTAAAATTTGGATGAAATTCGGACTTAATACTCATTCAAATACTGAAAATCATCCAAAATTACTATCTATCGATAAAAACACAATGGATCCTATTGAAAAAGAATTGCTTTCTTTCCCTGATTATATTGTTCCTCGCAAATTATTCTCCAAATTGCAAAACTCTGATACTCCAACAAGATGCATGCTTGTTGAAAAATTCTATTCAAATAAAAAAGAGGAAAAGTTTTGGCGTTTGGCTTTATTTTATTTAAATAAGTATTCATCAGATAGAAAGAATGTAATTAAAAATCAAGAAGATAAAATTGAAGAGAAAATTGAAGAGAAAATTGAAGATAAAACTGAAGATAAAATTGAAGATAAAATTGAAGAGAAAATTGAAGAGAAAATTGAAGAGAAAATCGAAGATAAAATTGAAGAGAAAATTGAAGAGAAAATTGAAGAGAAAATTGAAGAGAAAATTGAAGATAAAATTGAAGATAAAACTGAAGATAAAACTGAAGATAAAATCAATCTTCTTTTATCAGATGGAATTTATCGAAATGAAAAATCACTCAGAAATAGCATGAAAGAAAAAGCTGAAATGACCGAAAATAATAGAAACAATAGATATCCATTGGCTCAGAAAGCATATCAAGAATATGTTTATTTAAATGAACAAAATCGAGCTTTGGAAACACTTTTCTACACTCCACATGATCATCCCGACTTCTTTCCCAACCTTCTTAAATCAGCAATAATCTCAG
Source organism: Anaeramoeba ignava (assembly GCA_028826165.1). NCBI lineage: Eukaryota > Anaeramoebidae > Anaeramoeba > Anaeramoeba ignava. The sequence continues at coordinate 107,480 of JAPDFW010000060.1, forward strand.
CAGCAATATCTCCCGAACTCTTTACACAAACAGTACTTCGCATATCCAACTCTCTTGCAGAACAGAACCGCATTGTGGAAGCATCAAATATCTTATGCTTAACTGGACAAACAGAACTTGCTTGCGATTTACTGCAAATTAACGGTTTCTGGAAAGAAGCTTATTTCATTGCCAAACTCAATCTTCCTCAAGACAGAATACAATTCTTTTTATCAAGACACGCAAACTATCTTGTTTCTCAAAATCGCCATTTTAAAGCTATAAAAATTTATCTCACAATCGGTTATTTTGTAGAAGTTCTTAAACTTCTTAAACAGGTTCAACATGATGATACTGCTGGTTTGTTTCTTATGGCTTGTCAGGAATATAATCTCCTTCAAGAAGATTCTCCTTTGGTTTCCAAAACTGATTCAAAAAACCAAAACAGTTTAACTGTAAAGGAAATTCGCCAAATTGTTAATCTTGCAATGATTCAATATCTTGAATCTCTTGGATTAACTCAATTTTCTCATTCTTATGAACATCATATTGGTGCAAAAGTTTTTAGTCAAAAATCCGATAAAAAGAATGTTTCTCATAATTAAATTTAAATTAATTTTAAATTAATTTAATTCTTCTTCTTGAAAAGTAAAAAAAAATTATCTTTTTCAATTTAATTAAATTTTTGTCAAGTTGACAAACCAATTTAAACATTTTTTTTTGATTTTTTCTTTTTTCTTTTCTTTTTTTTCTCTTCTTTTTGATCTAAAATGAAATTTGGAGGAATATTTTCTTTGTTTTCTTCTTCATATTTATATTTATTTTTATATTTATAATTATCATTTTTTTCTAAAGGAAATTCTTCAAATAAAATTTTTCTTGATTTTGGAATTTTTTCTTGATTTTTTTGAAGAACTTCATTAACTAAAAAAAAAACAACAAAAAGAAAATTAAAAATAAAAACATTTAAAGAAAAAAAAAAAGAAAAGATTTTTAATTTACTTTTTGGATCTTTTTCTTGATCTTTTGAGTCCATAATATATTTATGTTTTTTCTTTTTAAAAACTACCATTTTAGACATTTTTTCTTTTTTAATATTTTCTTTCTTTTTTTTTGGAATAAAAAAATGATTAAAAATTTTCAAAAACAAAAAAAACAAAAACAACAAAAAACATGAAAAGATTTGTTTTCTGGAAGATCAAAAAATAAATAAAAATAAATAAAAATATAGAAATAATGTTTCACTTTTCTAAATATAATTAATTTGTAATACATTTACTATCTTTTTTCTTTGGTTTTACATCTTCATAAAAAATATGAGCAATTTCTTTTAAAACAGTCTCTAATCCTTTTTGTCTTAATGAAGATATTTCAATATATTTTGAAGCACCAATTTCTTTAGCTAAAACTATTCCTTGTTCATGTGTTATAAAATCTTGATTTTTTGATTTAAGTTTTTCTTGAGTTTCTTTATCAAATCTTAAATCTGATTTTGTTCCAATTAAAATCCTTTTTGCATTTGGGAGATATTGTTTAATTTCAGGAACCCATTTTTTAAGAATATTTTCATAAGAAATTGGAGATGCAATTGAAAATATTAAAAGAAATACATCTGTTTCAGGATAAGATAATGGTCTAAGTCTATCAAAATCTTCTCCTCCAGTTGGATCCCAAAATTCTAATGTTATATTCTTTCCTGAAATATTAAAATCTCCTCTGTAATTATCAAATACTGTTGGAATATATATATCTGGAAATTTTTTATCAATTATTGTCATATAAAGAGAAGTTTTTCCAGTTGCTCCATCTCCAGCATTAAGAATTTTTAAAGGTTTCATATTTTAATCAAAATCAAAAAATGAAAAAAATGAAAAATGAAAAAATGAAACAAAAAAATATTTCTATTTTGATTTTCATTTCTATTTTCATTTCTATTTCTATTTTGATTTTAATTTTGATTTTGATTTTGATTTTGATTTTGATTTAGGTTTAGATTTTATTTTTCCTTTAAAAAGAATAATTGAAAAATTGAAAATAAACCAAAAAATAAAAATAAATAAAAATAATCCAAAATAATAAAAGAAATATTGTTCCATTTTCCTAAATATAATTAATTTGTAATACATTTACTATTTTTTTGCTTTGATTTATCTTCATAAAAAACACAAGTAATTTCTTTTAAAACAGCTTCTAATCCTTTTTGTCTTAATGAAGAAGTTTCAATATATTTTGAAGCACCAATTTCTTTAGCTAAAACTATTCCTTGTTCACGTGTTATAAAATCTTGGTTTTTTGATTTAAGTTTTTCTTGAGTTTCTTTATCAAATTTTAAATCTGATTTTGTTCCAATTAAAATCATTTTTGCATCAGGAACATGATGTTTAATTTCAGGAACCCATTTTTGGAGAATATTTTCATAAGAAATTGGGGATGCAATTGAAAAAAATAAAAGAAATACATCTGTTCCAGGATAAGATAATGGTCTAAATCTATCATAATCTTCTCCTCCAGTTGGATCCCAAAATTCTAATGTTATATTCTTTCCTGAAATATTAAAATCTCCTCTGTAATTATCAAATACTGTTGGAACATATATTTCTGGAAATTTTTTATTGACAACTGTTATATAAAAAGAAGTTTTTCCAGTTGCTCCATTTCCAGCAGTAACAATTTTTAAAGGTTTCATATTTTAATCAAAATCAAAAATGAAAAAATGAAAAAAATGAAAAATGAAAAAATAAAACAAAATATTTCTATTTTAATTTTGAATTCTATTTTCATTTCTTTTCATTTTATTTTTGATTTTAATTTTAATTTGATTTTGATTTTGATTTTATTTTTGATTTTGATTTTGATTTTGATTTTGATTTTTGAATTTGATTTTGATTTTAAATTTGATTTTGATTTTAATTTTGATTTTGATTTTGATTTTTCATTTTGATTTTGATTTTAATTTTGATTTCGATTTGATTTTGATTTTAATTTTTCATTTTCATTTTGATTTTGATTTTGATTTTCATTTTGATTTTCATTTTCATTTTGATTTTAATTTTGATTTCGATTTGATTTTGATTTTGATTTTTATTTTCATTTTCATTTTGATTTTATTTTTCCTTTAAAAAGAATAATTGAAAAATTGAAAATAAATCAAAAAATAAAAATAATCCAAAATAAGAAAAGAAATATTGTTCCATTTTCCTAAATATAATTAATTTGTAATACATTTACTATCTTTTTTCTTTGGTTTTACATCTTCATATATAACATGAACAATTTCTTTTAAAACAGTTTCTAATCCTTTTTGTCTTAATGAAGATATTTCAATATATTTTGAAGCACCAGCTTCTTTAGCTAAAACTATTCCTTGTTCACGTGTTATAAAATCTTGGTTTTTTGATTTAAGTTTTTCTTGAGTTTCTTTATCAAATCTTAAATCTGATTTTGTTCCAATTAAAATCATTTTTGCATCAGGAACATGATGTTTAATTTCAGGAACCCATCTTTGGAGAATATTTTCATAAGAATCAGGGTATGCAATTGAAAAAAATAAAAGAAATACATCTGTTCCAGGATAAGATAATGGTCTAAGTCTATCATAATCTTCTCCTCCAGTTGGATCCCAAAATTCTATTGTTACATTTCTTCCTGAAATATTAATTTCAACAGTGCATTCATCATATGCTGTTGGAACATATATTTCTGGAAATTTTTTATGGTGAACTGTCATATAAAAACAAGTTTTTCCAATTGCTCCATTTCCAACACCAACAATTTTTAAACGTTCCATATTTTAATGAAAAAATGAAAAAATGAAAAATGAAAAAATGAAAAATGAAAATAAAATATTTCTATTTTCATTTCTATTTCTATTTTCTATTTTGAATTTGATTTTGATTTTGATTTTGATTTTGATTTTGATTTTTGATTTTGATTTTGATTTTGATTTTGATTTTAATTTTGATTTTGATTTTAATTTTGATTTTAATTTTCATTTCTATTTTCATTTCTATTTCTAATTTGATTTTAATTTTAATTTTGATTTTAATTTTGAATTTGATTTTGATTTTGATTTTAATTTTAATTTTGAATTCTATTTTCATTTCTATTTTCATTTCTATTTCTAATTTGATTTTAATTTTGATTTTGATTTTGATTTTGATTTTGATTTTGATTTTGATTTTGATTTTGATTTTGATTTTGATTTTGATTTTGATTTTGATTTTGATTTTGATTTTTATTTTGATTTTGATTTTAATTTTGATTTTAATTTTAATTTTAATTTGATTTTGATTTTGATTTTTATTTTGGTTTAGATTTAGATTTTATTTTTCCTTTAAAAAGAATAATTGAAAAATTGAAAATAAATCAAAAAAGAAAAATAAATAAAAATAATCCAAAATAATAAAAGAAATAATGTTCCATTTTCCTAAATATAATTAATTTGTAATACATTTACTATCTTTTTTCTTTGGTTCTACAACTCCATATATAACATGAACAATTTCTTTCAAAACAGTTTCTAATCCTTTATGTCTTAATGAAGATATTTCAATATATTTTGAAGCACCAGCTTCTTTAGCTAAAACTATTCCTTGTTCACGTGTTATAAAATCTTGATTTTTTGATTTAAGTTTTTCTTGAGTTTCTTTATCAAATCTTAAATCTGATTTTGTTCCAATTAATATCCTTTTTGCATTTGGAAGATAATGTTGAATTTCAGGAACCCATTTTTTAAGAATATTTTCATAAGAAATTGGAGATGAAATTGAAAATACTAAAAGAAATACATCAGTTTCAGGATAATATAATGGTCTAAGTCTATCAAAATCTTCTCCTCCAGTTGGATCCCAAAATTCTAATTTTACATTCTTTCCTGAAATATTAAAATCTCCTGTGTAATTATCAAATACTGTTGGAACATATATTTCTGGAAAAGTTTTATTGGCAACTGTTATATAAAAAGAAGTTTTTCCAGTTGCTCCATCTCCAGCAGTAACAATTTTTAAAGGTTTCATATTTTAATTAAAAATGAAAAAAATGAAAAAAATGAAAATAAAAAGTGGAACAAAAAAATATTTCTATTCTTTTCTTTTCTTTTCTTTTCTTTTCTTTTCTTATTTTGAAATTTGATTTTAATTTAAATTTGATTTTAATTTGATTTTGATTTTAATTTTGATTTTATTTTTGATTTTGATTTTAATTTTGATTTTAATTTTGATTTTAATTTTGATTTTGATTTTGATTTTGATTTTAATTTAAATTTGATTTTCATTTTGATTTTGATTTTGATTTTGATTTTATTTTTCCTTTAAAAAGAATAATTGAAAAATTGAAAATAAACCAAAAAATAAAAATAAATAAAAATAATCCAAAATAATAAAAGAAATAATGTTCCATTTTCCTAAATATAATTAATTTGTAATACATTTACTATCTTTTTTCTTTGGTTTTACAACTCCATATATAACATGAACAATTTCTTTCAAAACACTCTCTAATCCTTTTTGTGTTAATGAAGATATTTCAATATATTTTGAAGCACAAATTTTTTTAGCTAAAACTATTCCTTGCTCATGTGTTATAAAATCTAAATTTTTTGATTTAAGTTTTTCTTGAGTTTCCTTATCAAATCTTAAATCTGATTTTGTTCCAATTAAAATCATTTTTGCATTTGGGAGATATTGTTTAATTTCAGGAACCCATTTTTGGCGAATATTTTCATAAGAATATGGAGCTGTAATTGAAAAAAATAAAAGAAATACATTAGTTTCAGGATAATACAATCTTCTAATTCTATCGAAATCTTCTCCTCCAGTTGGATCCCAAAATTCTAATGTTATATTCTTTCCTGAAATATTAAAATCATATCTGTAATTATCAAATACTGTTGGAATATATATGTCTGGAAATTTTTTATTAACAACTGTTATATAAAAACAAGTTTTTCCAATTGCTCCATCTCCAATACCAACAATTTTTAAAGGTTTCATATTTTAATGAAAAAAATGAAAAAAATGAAAAAATGAAAAATAAAAAGTGGAACAAAAAAATATTTCTTTTCTTATTTTTTATTTTCTTTTCTTTATAAAAATAATCCAAAATAATAAAAGAAATATTGTTCCATTTTCCTAAATATAATTAATTTGTAATACATTTACTATCTTTTTTCTTTGGTTCTACATATCCATATATAACACGAACAATTTCTTTCAAAACAGTCTCTAATCCTTTTTGTGTTAATGAAGATATTTCAATATATTTTGAAGCACCAATTTCTTTAGCTAAAACTATTCCTTGTTCATGTGTTATAAAATCTTGATTTCTTGATTTAAGTTGTTCTTGAGTTTCCTTATCAAATCTTAAATCTGATTTTGTTCCAATTAAAATCATTTTTTGTTTTGCAGTATAATTTTGAATTTCAGGAACCCATTTTTGGCGAATATTTTCATAAGAATCAGGAGATGTAATTGAAAAAAATAAAAGAAATACATCAGTTCCAATATAATATAATGGTCTAAGTCTATCATAATTTTCTCCTTCAATTGGATCCCAAAATTCTATTGTTACATTCTTTCCTGAAATATTAAAATCATGAATATACTTATTAAATACTGTTGGGGTATATATATCTCTAAAATTGTTTTGGGCAACTGTTATATAAAAAGAAGTTTTCCCAGTTGCTCCATCTCCAACAATTATAATTTTTAAAGGTTTCATATTTTAAATCAAAATCAAAATAGAAAAAAATGAAAAAATAAAAAAGTGGAACAAAAAAATATTTTTTTTTTCTTCAAATTTATTTTTTTTTTCAACAGTATCAATTTTTTTTTTTCATTAGATTAATTTCATATAATTATTCATTTTTTATTTTTCATTTTTCATTTGATTCTGTTTCAGAAAAATTCACTAAAAGATCGATTGATAAATCTTCAATTTCTTGATCTTCTCCAATTACAATTTTTTCAAGAGGAGATAAAGATTTCATCACATCAATAAAATCCAAAAAATATTTCCTAAATTTATGACATTTTTAATTAAAAATAAAATTTTCAAAACCAAAAAATCAAAAAAATCAAAAAAATCAAAATCAAAATCTTTTTTTAAATCAAATCAATTTGATACCTTTCTTTTCTTAAATAATCCAAAATAATTTTGTCATTTTTATAAATATTTAAATTTATCCGATTTGTTTCTAAAGAATCTAAAGCTAATTCCATAAAAGATTTCCTAAAAAATGAAGAATTAAAAATAAAAAATTAGAGAGAAAAAAACGTGGAATTTTTTATATTTTTTTTTTGCTTTTTTTTTCTTATTGATAAAAGGAAATTGAATGTGGAAAGTTTTATACCTTGAACAACCAAGCATACTTGAATCAATTTCCATTTCTTTTAAACCATTTGTAGTAATAATTTCCAAAAATTGATTTCTAGTTTTATTTTCTGTTTCAATAAATTCTTTTAATTGTTGATTTGCTGATTCCAAATCAATTTTTCTAATTTTATTCAAAGACGAAAAATAATTTAAATCTTTGCTTAACATTTAAATAAAGAAAAAAAAAAGGGAAATTAAAAAAAATGAATTTAAATTTTTTTCTCATTTTTTCATTTTTTCATTTTTTCATTTTTCATTTTTCATTTTTGATTAAAAAAAAATATAAAATGATTAGAAGAAATGTTAGATTGAGAAAAGAATATCTTTATAGAAAATCACTTGAAGGAAAAGAAAGAATTGAATATGAACAAAAAAAAATGTTAAAAGAAGCTTTAGAAGAAGAAAAACCAATTTCAAAAGATATTGCAGAACGTTATGAAGAATTACATAATAAAATTGAAGGAGATGATGAATATACTGGCAGAGGTTATTATTACTTTTAAATTTTAATTTTTAATTTTTAATTTTTAATTTTTAATTTTTAATTTTTAATTTTTAATTTTTAATTTTTAATTTTTAATTTTTAATTTTTAATTTTTAATTTTCAAAATAGAACGTTTAAGTATTGATGATGAATATATGAATTCAGGAATTACAGATCCAAAAGTTTTAATTACAACATCTCGTAATCCTTCTTCTCGTTTATCTCAATTTGCAAAAGTAAATTTTTTATTTTTTAATTTTTTAATTTTTAATTTTTTATTTTTTATTCAAAATAAAAAAATATAGGAAATTAAATTAATTTTTCCAAATTCTGAACGTATTAATAGAGGAAAACATGTAGTTCATGAAATAACACAAGCATGTCGTGCAAATGAAATGACTGATTTAATATTACTTCATGAACATCAAGGAGAACCAGGTAAACAAAAATTAAAATTAAAATCAAAATTAAAATTAAAATTAAAATCAAATTAAAATTAAAATCAAATTAAAATTAAATTAAAATTAAAATCAAAATTAAAATTAAAATTAAAATCAAAATTAAAATTAAAATTAAAATCAAATTAAAATTAAAATCAAAATAAAATTAAAACAAAACAAAACAAATCAAATCAAAATTAAAATTAAAATTAAAATTAAATCAAAATTAAAATTAAATTAAAATCAAATTAAATCAAATTAAAATCAAATTAAAATAAATTTGAAATTTAAAATAAAATTAAAAATTAAATTAAAAATAAAATCAAAATTAAAATTAAATCAAAATTAAAATCAAATTCAAAATTAAAATCAAAATTAAAATCAAATCAAAGTCAAATTAAAATCAAATCAAATTAAAATTAAAATTAAAATTAAAATTAAAATCAAATTAAAATCAAATTAAAATTAAATCAAATTCAAATTTAAAATCAAAAAGATGGAATGATTATTAGTCATTTTCCTTATGGACCAACAGCATATTTTGGATTAATTAATACAGTTTTAAGACATGATATCAAAGGAGCAGAAAAAATGTCAGAAACTTATCCACATTTAATTTTCCACAAATTCACAACAAAAATTGGAGAAAGAGTTCAAACAATTTTAAAATATTTATTTCCAGTACCAAAAGATTCAAGTAAAAGAATAATCACATTTGCAAATGATCAAGATGTGATTTCATTTAGACATCATATTTATAAAAAAGAAGATAATGAAATTTTATTAAAAGAAATTGGACCTCGTTTTGAAATGAAATTATTTTGTATTAAACTTGGAACTGTTGAGATTGAAGAAGCAGATAAAGAATATATTGTTCATCCTTATATAAATTCAAAAAAGAATGTTCTTTAAAAAACCAATTAAAAAAAATAGATTTTTTTTCATTTTTTCATTTTTTCATTTTTTCATTTTTTCATTTTTTTCATTTTTAAAAATAAAAATAAAAAATGCAAGTTTATCAATTTAAAAAAGAATTTTTTAAAGATCAAGTAATTCAATTTGAAATTATATCATTAAGTGAACAAAGTATTTTAATTATTATTCAAAATACTGATTCCAAAATAACTTCTTTATCTGTTGGAATGAAATTTCCTGAAAGTGAAAAAACAAGTACATCTTTAATTCCTTTTGGTTTAAAAATGGATGATTTTGAACAAGGTTTATCTGAAAGATTAGCTTTAAGAATTTCAAAAGATCAAAACAAACCAACTCAAATTTTTGTTTCTTATAATATAGAATCTTTACAATCTTTGGAATTAATTGATTTACAAATTTTTGTTGAAGAAACATTGTTAAAATATTTTCTTGAAAAAGGAATTATAAAAGGAAAATCGAATTCAAATGAAAATTCAAATGAAAATTTAAATGAAAATTTAAAATAAAATTCAAATTCAAATTCAAATTTAAATTCAAATTCAAATTCAAATTTAAATTAAAATGAAAATTCAAATTAAAATTCAATTTAAAATTCAAATTTAAATTAAAATTAAAATTAAAAATAAAATTCAAATTCAAATTCAAATTTAAATTAAAATGAAAATTCAAATGAAAATTCAAATGAAAATTAAAATTAAAATTAAAATTCAAATTCAAATTAAAATTCAAATTTCAAATAATTCAAATTTCAAATAAATTCAAATAAAATTTTAATTCAAAAAAATTCAAAAAAATTCAAAAAAATTCAAAAAAATTCAAAAAAAAAAGTTTCATTTAAATCATTTCTTGTCAGAATCCTTTTTAACAGACTTAAATTTTTTATCAGATTTTGTCATATGCTCAGGATCTAAACTATTAATTGCTCCTATCAAAGAATAATAAACAGCATTAAGAAAAGTTTTTGGAATAAGAGAAGCATCAGTTCCTTTTTTAACAATTCTTTTAAAAAAACCATGTTTTTGATCGTTATCTGAAGTTGTATAACTATCAACAATTTCATTAAAACCACTTGAAATTTCTTTCCAAGCTTTTTTAAATCCTTGTTTCATATTTGAAGGTTGTTCAGCTGAAACCATTGAAATTCGACTAAATTTATCGTTTTTTTTAATCAAATCTAAAGCCTTTTGAGAAAAATCCGTAAATGCAACTCCAGTTTCAAGTCCTTCAAGTAAAATTGCTTTTGTTAATGATTCTGTGCCTTTCCAAATGCCTATTAAAACACTTCCTCCTGATCGATATTGATCTACTGGTTTTTTGATAAATTCTTTTAATCCTTTCCCAATGTTTTTAAATGATCCAATTACTGGTAAATATCCTGCAACTGATAAAATTCTTCTTTTCTGTTTGAGAGATTTGATATAATGGTTTTTTAATTCTTGAGCTAATTCATCAAGTCCATTTTGCTAAAAATTTTAATTTTTAATAAAAGAAAGAAAGAAAAAAATTTTTTTTTTTGAGTAAAAAAGTGGAACAAAATTATTTTTTTTATGATAATTATAATTACACCTATAATTTTAATTCCTGGTACTTTCAAATATACATCATTAATCTCTGCTGCGATTTCTCCTTGTAAAGTATATGTCAAACAAATTTCAAATTCCAAAGCATTAATTGAAAATTCCTCTATTTAAAAGAAAAAAAGAAAAAGAAAATTTTTTTGATTTAATTAGAAAATTTGTTTTTGTTTGAAGAAGGAAAAAGAAAAGTGAAATGTTTACGGATAAACGGTTTTGGTTTTTTCACTTCGAGATATTCAAATGTTTTCGGATATCGAAAAGAGAAGAAACGAGTGATAAAATCAAGAACTCTCATATCAAGATTCAAACGAAGTGGAAGAATAAAAAGACTCATTCTCCATTCTTCTGTTGCTTCTTTGATTTGGGTTTGCGATTCTGGATTTGGATAAATTGCTGAAAACATAAAGTGGATCAAAGATCGAAACTTGTCTTTTGGCAAACCATGATGGTATCTATAGTTGAATAAAGTGAAATATTGACTAGATGAGATGTGATCAAGAATTTTCATTTCTCCAACATTGAAATCAAGTGCAAATTTGAACAAGGATTTGCGCGGAAAGAGAAAGAAAGTGCCGTGAATGTTATTCAGATCAAATTCTAAATGATCTGTTGAAATAATTGATTGCTTTTCAATTTTTAATTCTTTTGCTTTCTCGTTTTCTTTGTTTAAATTTGCCTCGTTTTCTTCATTTGGATAATTATAAATTTTAATTGAAAACTCATTTCTTTCAATCATTTTGCTTCTGCTATTTCTTAATTCTTTCAGTTTTTCGTTTTTCTTTCTTTCTTTTTGCAGCACAAAATCATATCCATCAAATAAATTAACTTTTGCAGATAAATTTGTGAATTGAATAATCACTTTGGCATTTTTCCGATATTGATCAAGTTCTTTTTCTTTTTCGGGTGGCCATTGACTTGGGAGATTTAAATAATCGCGAAATGTGACTCCAATATTATCAATAACTTCTTCCTCATTCCAGTTTACAATAAAATTCTCGGATTTGATAGTTTTAATTGCTTTATTTTCTTGTATTTTATTAATTGATTCAAATAATTTGATTTCTTGATTAAAATTCTTTATTTTTTGATTTTTGATGAATAAATTTTCATTTTTTTCATTATCATTATCATTATCATTATCATTATCGTTATCATTATCATTATCGTTATCATTATCATTATCATTATCATTATCATTATCATTATCATTATCATTATCATTATCATTATCATCATTTTCTAAATCAGAATCATCATTAAGTGGCTTTCCGTTTTGTGGTTGAATTTCCGGAACAATTGGTCGATATTCTTCTGGAAGATCTACTAAATAGTTCAAATGATCAATAACAGAAATGATTGCCTGAAGAGAATCACATCTTAAATTAACTTCCAATGTTTCATTATTGATATTCGCCTTTAAAAATGATCCATTTTGATTTTGATTTTGATTTTGATTTTGATTTTGATTTTGATTTTGATTTTGATTTTGATTTTCTTTTTTCATTTCCAAGTCGATTGTAAGTTTGGGTAATGACATCACTTCCACAAAATCATATAAATCTTGATAATCAAAACATTTATATAAATTATTCAATCTTTCCTTTTGTTGATTTGAGATGTAGAATTTTAGTTTTTCTAGTGAAATTGAAATGGATTTTTTGGAAGATAAACTCATGATTTTTTGGAATAAATGAAAAGATCCAATTCGAATCAAAGCATTAAAATTAGCATTTTCTGGTGAATAACAAATATAACTATTGCTTATAGTAATCATTAAATGCAATGCTTGTGATTTCATATTCACTTCTTTATTAATTAATTGTTGTGAATTTGATTCATCTGGAAAATCATCGTTAAAATTTTGATTTTTTTTGAATAATATTTCTGATGATTTTTTGGTAATTAAAGATGAGATATTGATCACTCTTTGAAGTGTTTCAGGTCGAATAACATGCATATATTGTAAATTTTTCAATTTTAAAGACACAATTGATTCTGATGAAAAATCTTTTTGGGAAATCATTTTGGGACTTTTGTTTTCAATAAAGAAAAATTTTATCATTTTTTGTTCAGATTTTAAAGATCCAGATTGTGCTTTAGAAAGGATAACATATTTATTTTCTTTGTTTTTTGAGCTTTCATCATATTCTTCATCTTCAAAAGCAAACTCTTCGGTTTGTAAACAAAAATAATTACATTTTTCTTTGTAAATTTGAGATGCAAAATATATTTGAGTGCTGAAAAAAGAAAGTAGAAAAGAATGTTTTCTTGGAATTAAAGCAGTTGGAAATTGTTTCTGAGAACTTTCTGAAATTGAAATTAAAAATTCATCAAATGTAATAAACATGGAAAGTTTAGTTGGTAAAAATTTCAATTCATTTTCATTTTCATTTTCATTTTCTTTTTGATTTTCTTTTTGATTTTCTTTTTGATTTTCTTTTTGATTTTCTTTTTGATTTTCTTTTTCTTTTTCTGGTTTTGATTTAAATATTTTGTTTTTAATAATTGAAAAAAAATCAATCAGAAGCAAAATTTCATTTGTTGTAAAATTTAATTCAATATGAGGAAAATTGAAATCAATCGAAATTAATGAGTTTTGAAGTAAATATCCATGGAAACTAATTCTATTCTTCTCATTCATAATTGAAAATCCAGGATATTTCCCATAAAATTTACTTGCTTGTTCTTGTTCTTCATCTTTATGTCTTGCAGGTTCAATTTGTTGATTTGAAGTAAATTTGTTGAAATAAATATTAATTTTTGCATTATTTCCTTCTCCATTTCTATATGTTGTTGATGTAATTAAGAAATTATTTTCTGGTGTAATTTCGATTTCGGAATTATTTGTATTTGATTGATTTTCTTGTGTATTTTCCAAGTTTGGATCTGGTTTATATTCTCTTATTTCTTGACTTAAATTTAGAATATCGTTTTCCAAATCGTATTTGTGATTTTTGTTGGTGTTATTAGTATTATTGAATAAAAAGGATTTGTCTTCAAATTCATCACTAATAGTTAAATCTCTTAATTTTGATATATTTCCTGATAAACTGTGGAATTCAAAAAGGATATGATGTCTAACATCTTCTGAAGTAATTTCTACTTTTTTTAAATCCAATACAAATTGAAGTTCCTCATTTATAAATACTATCACTGAAAATTGAAAGATATCCCCTTTAATATGAATTATTTTTTTGGTTTTTTCTTGGTCTTCATTATAAAAATTATAGCTATCATCTTCAAAACTGTCAGATCGTTTTTCTTGATCAACTTGTGAGTTTTTTTTCATATTTTGAATAATTGGTTGAATTTGGGTCCAAATCTTCATTATCCAGATTATAATTGATGATTCGATAAAAAATTGCAAAGAATCACTTGATATTTTAATTTTGGATTCATTTGATTTTGGATCATCAATAAATTCAAAATGGAAACGAATTTTAAGCTTGTCATCATTTTGATTTCTTTGAAATTGAATGATTTCATGTTTTTTTTGTTTGTTGAATTTGAAAGAGTATGCTGAAAAATTAAAATATGCTAACGAAATTTTGAAAAGAAATTCCATTCCTTGTTCTAAATTAATATGAATTTTGGAGAATTTGATTTTGAAATAATTATTTAATTTAAGTAATTCCTAAAAATCGAAAAAGACAAGAAAATATTTAAATTAAATTAAATTAAATTAAATTAAATTTTAAAATTAAAATTTTTTTTTTTACATAAGTTATGCTTTTTTCATCAGTAAAACAAATAACAAATTTGGATATCGATAAATCCAAAAGAAATTTTAAAGATTTTTGTTTTTCATTTTGTTTTTCAAAATCTTCTTGGTTAAAACTATCTAATGAATAAAAACTTGACATAGAATTCATTTGTGAGAAAGACATATTCATTTTTTTCATTTGCTGTTTTTCAATAAAATCCATTATAGCATCAATATCATCATCACTAAATGCTGGCGATTGTGATTTTTGATTTTGATTATCAGAATCTGATGAAAAACTTTCAAATTCATCAGAATCTAAATTTTTGTCAAGATTTATTTCTTGATTTATTTCTTGATTTATTTCTTGATTTATTTCTTGATTTATTTCTTCGTTTGATTCATCAAAATCAATATTATCATAAATTGAATCATCATCATAAATTTCACTTTCATTTTCACTTTCATTTTCATTATCATTTTCATTTTCATTTTCATTTTCATTTTCATTTTCATCTAAATCAATAGACTCATTTTCATTTTCTTCATATTTCGTTTTAGATATTTCTTTCTTCTCCTCTTCTATATATTTTTTAAATTTATCATGCCTGTTTTTTTGATTGAATTGATTTCCAATTTGATTTAAAATGAGCAAAAATAACTTTAAATTTTGTAAATTAAGTAAAATTTGAATTTTCCCAAATGAAATTGAGATACGAGTTGGTGATTTCAATTTGGAAAAGAAATTTTTCTCTTTGATTTCTTTTTTTGGTTCTTTAATTGAAAATATATCAAGTTTAGTTGGCTTTTCTTGAATTGTCAAAATCTTTTCGAAATTTTGAGAATTAATATTTGAATCAATTTTGAAAGACATCTTTTTTGTTTGTTTGTTTGTTTTTTTTTTTTGATTTAAAATTATAAAATTAAGAATTAGATTTTTTCAAAATAAGCATATTAAAAATATTAAAAATAATAATAATATACTTGAATATTTATAATTTCAATATTTCTTGAAATTGATCCTTTTGAATTATTTTCAGAATTTTCTTCTGTTTCAAATGATAAATCAATTTGATCCAAATTATTATTCTTTAAAAGTAAATATTCAGAAAAAGTTGATTGTTTTAAGAAAATTGATTCAATTTCTAATTTAAAATAAGCATTAAGATCAGATGAAAAATTTAATGATTCTAATCCAGTTGAATCTTTTTCAATAATTAAAGTAAATTTTTCAATTTGAATAGTTGTATTGCTAATTAAATTTTTGATAAATTTTTGAAAGAAACCAGGTTCTTGTTCAATTATTTTTTTATTTTTATTTTTATTTTGATTTTTATGATTTTGATTTTTTAAATCAAATTGAAAACTTGATAATTTTAGATGAATAAATATTTTTTTCACTTGAATTTCACATTTTTCAAAAGTTAAAGGAATTGAAGCTTTAATTTTTCCAATTGAACCATTTATCAAAATAAAAGGAAGAGATAAATCTTTTAACTTTTGATTTATTGTCTAAATGTAAAAAAGTTTTTATTAATTCATTTCAATTTTTCATTTAGCAAAAAATATATATAAAAAATATAAATTTTTTTATTATAATTACATCAACTGATAATTCAACATTTTCTAAATCAAGTGTAAAATCTTCTCTTGTTATTATTGGTTTACAATTATTATAATTAATTCCTTCACTTAAATAATCTCCTGCAACAAAACTTATTAAATAAGCTAAAATTCTGTTTGGAGATTTTAAAACTCTTTCTTTAAAAAAATTTATTAATGAATCCATAATAAAAAAAACTGAAAAAAACTGAAAAAAACTGAAAAAAAAAATGAAAAAAATGAAAAATTTTTTTTCCCATTTTTTCAATAATTTTTATTTTAATTTCAATTTTAATTTCAATTTTAATTTCAATTTTAATTTTGATTTTGATTTTAATTTCAATTTTAATTTCAATTTTAATTTCAATTTTAATTTCAATTTTAATTTTGATATTGATTTTAATTTCAATTTTGATTTTGATTTTGATTTCAATTTTAATTTCAATTTTAATTTTAATTTTAATTTTGATTTTAATTTTGATTTTAATTTTGATTTTAATTTTAATTTTTATTTCAATTTTGATTTTAATTTTAATTTTAATTTTAATTTTGATTTTCATTTAAATTTTGATTTTGATTTTAATTTTAATTTTGATTTTGATTTTAATTTTAATTTTAATTTTCTTTTTCATTTTCATTTTGGTTTTAATTTTGATTTGAATTTTCATTTTCATTTTCTTTTTGATTTGTTTTGATCTTGATTTTCATTTTAATTTCAATTTTCAATTTAATCTCGGTTTTGATCTTGATTTTCATTTTCATTTTCATTTTCATTTTCATTTTCATTTTCTTTTTCTTTTTCTTTTTCTTTTTCTTTTTCTTTTTCGTTTTGATTTTTGTTTTGATTTTGATTTTGATTTTGATTTTTATTAGTATCTTCTTGATTTGTTAATTGTTTATTTCTTTCTTCAGTAAGTTCATTAATAGTAACAGTAGCCAACTTTTCAAATTCATCATCAAAAACTTCATTAGAAACAAGATTAACAAAATTGTTTAGAGAAGAATGAGAATTTTGAGGAGAAATAAGAGAAGATAAAGAAACAACAACAACAGAAATATTATCTAAAGATCCTCTATTCAAAGCGATATTTCTAAGTTTGACAGCAATAAGATTTGGATCCAAATGAGAATTATTATTAACAATATCAACAGCTTCTTGGTCAGAAATAACATCCCAAATACCATCACAACCCAAGATAATATGCTTTGTTTCTGGTGTGATTTCAAATGTTGTGATTTCGGGATCTGATGAAAAAAATGGTTGAAAAAGTATATCTCCAAGTCCTCTTGAAACTCCAAGAACTCCGTTAATTCTTCCATCTTCTGTTACTGAACCTCCTATTTCAAGTATTCTTTTTCTTTCTTCTACATCTGTTGGTTTATGATCTCGTGTTAATCTTATTCCAACTCCATTCTTGTTTAAAACTGCTCTGGAATCTCCACAATTAATTATATGACAAATTTTAGATGTTAGTAACGCAATAACAACTGTAGTTCCACTTTCTTCTCGTATGTTTTTGAATAGAATATTGAATTTATTGAAAATTTGTGAAATTTTTTCTTTTAATTTTTCATCTTGATTAAAAATTTGATTTTCTAATTGATTTTCTAATTGATTTTCTAATTGATTTTGATTTTCTAATTGATTTTCTAATTGATTTTCTAATTGATTTTGATTTTCTAAATGATTTTGATTTTCATTTTCATTTTCATTTTGATTTTGATTTTGATTTTCATTTTGATTTTCATTTTCATTTTCATTTTCATTTTGATTTTCATTTTGATTTTCATTTTGATTTTCATTTTGATTTTCATTTTGATTTTCATTTTCATTTTCATTTTGATTTTGATTTTGATTTTGATTTTGATTTTTATTTTCATTTTGATTTTGATTTTCATTTTCATTTTGTGAAGGAAATATTTCATCAACTATTTTGGATATTTCTTTGGAAATTAACAAAGATGCATAATTTGAACAATGTCTTCCACCATGACCATCATAAACACCAATAAAATCAATACTTAAATTCTTTCCAATATCACATTGAATATCAATTGCATCTTCCATTCCTGGTCTTCTTCCCCAAATTTCTGAATATCCAACTCCATGAAATTTACTTTTAAGATTAAATGCTTTTCCATTACATTTAGGAAATAAATTAGTATCATAATCAAAAATAAGTTCATTAAGATTTGGGAAGAAAGTTCTTGCTTTTAATAATTCACCATTTTCCGAATATATTTGAAATTTTGTTAATTTATCTTGGAATTCATGTTCAATTGTATTTCCTTCAAGATGAACAATTTCTAATGTAGGATGATTTGAAAGTATTGAAAGATCTAAATTATTTGCATTATTATGAGAAATTTTCAAGCATTGGAATATTCTTAAATCTTTTAAATCTTTTAATTCTTCTGATGAAATTTTCGAAATTTTGTTGTGCGAAAGATCAAGTTCTTTTAATTTTTGTATTTGAGATAAGTTTTGTGGGAATTCTTGAATCAAATTAAATGAAAAATCAATTTTAATATTCCATAAATTTGGAAAATAAGACATTTCAGCAAAATTGTTTGGAATTTTTTGGATGTTATTATTGCTTAGATTTAAAAACGAAATTTTTGGAAAGTGACCAAAAGAATCAGGAATTTGAGGAATTGAATTTGAACTTGCATCAAATTCCCTTAAGTTACGAAGACATATTAAAGCAAATGGGAGTGAATTTAATTCACAATTTGAAATGGATAATTGTTCAAGTGATTTACAACCAAGAATTTCTCGAGGAAAATTTACAAATCTAAATAAAAGCAAACAAATTTTGGTTTTAGGTTAAATTTCATTTTAAATTTAAATTTCATTTTTAATTTTATTTTCTTACTTGTTTTTTGATAAATTTAGTACAACTAAATTACTCAAATTTGAAAATGATTTTGGTAAAATTTCTAATTGATTATTTGCCAAAAGTAATTTAAATAATTTCATTTCCCCAAAATTTGATGGAAGTTGTGATATTTGATTTCCAGTTAAATCTAATTCGAAAAGATTTGGAAGATTAACAAGGCAATCTGGAAATTCTTGAAGATTGTTCTTTTCAATAGATAAAGATGCGAGTGTTGTTAAATTTGCAAATGAAGATGGAAGTTTTTCAAGTTTGTTAAAACGTAAAACAATTTGACTTAAAATCGGAAGATTATTGAAAAAGTTTTCAGGAAAAGAAGTGATATTATTTTCAGTTAAATCAAGTGAAACTAATTTTGGAAGATTAAGTTGTAAAGGAACAAGTTTTTTTGTTTTAATTTGATTTTCATTTTCAATTTCTTTTTTAATTTGATTTTCATTTTCATTTTCTAATTGATTTTGATTTTCATTTTCATTTTGATTTTTTCATTTTGATTTTCTTTTTCATTTTCATTTTCTTTTTCATTTTCTTTTTCATTTTCCATTTTACTTTCGCTCGTTAAATTAATGTTGCAATTAGTCAAATATAAGGTTCGAAGTTCAGGTAAATTTATAATTGATATTGGAAATTCTTGTAAATTATTATAAGATAACCCAAGTTCACTAAGAGAAGTTAAGTATTGAAAAGAATCAGGAATATTTTGAATATTGTTATGTTGAAGATGAATAGTTTTAAGACTGGAAAGACCTTTGAAATCATCATGAATATATTGAATTCCATTCCATTTTAAAGAAAGTCTTTGTAATTTTGTTAATTGGTGAATTCCATTAGGAATTTCGATAATTTTATTTGAATTCATAATCAATGTTTCAAGATTTGGAAGATTGCAAATTGAAAGAGGAAAATGAACGAATTTATTATCAGTTAAAGTGATTCTTTTTAAGGATTTTAAGTTTGCAAAAGAATCAGGAAGTTCATGTAAATTATTTGATTCCAAATCAAAAGATTCTAAAGAAACTAAGTCGCCAAAAGAAGAAGATATTTTGGATATTTTATTGTGAAAAAAAGTAACTGATGTCAATGCTGTCAGTGATTTATAATCAAGATCAGGTAAACTTTCAATTTTGTTTTTGAACATTTCTAGCGTTTGTAAATTAGTTAGTTTTACTAAATCAGGAGGAAATTTTTCAAAGTTATTGAAATTAAGAATCAAAAATTTAAGAGATTGAATTTTAGTTAAATTTTGTGGAAGAGAAGTTAATTCATTTGAACTGAGATTGATTAATGTCAATGTTTTCTTTTTTGTTAATGCTATTGGAAGTGTTGTTATTTGGTTTCCTTGTAAAATTAATATTTTTAAGTGAGGATATTTGCTTAAATCTTCTGGTATTTTTTTGAGGTTTTGGTTCACAAAAGTTAATCTTTCTACATCAAATTTTTTTGGTGTATTCCCCATTATTATTTATTATTAAAAATTATTATTAAAAAATTATAAAAAAAAAATGAATTTAAAAATAAAAAAAATTATTTTTTTTTTCTCCTTTTATTATTTTTTTTTGGATTTTCTCCCTTTTTGTTATTTATTTATTTTTCTTTTTCTTTTATTTTTATTTTATTTAAAGAGAATTTTGTCAAATTTAAATTTCCAAATTTGTTTTTGTTTTTGTTTTTGTTTTTGTTTTTGTTTTTGTTTTTGTTTTTGTTTTTGTTTTTTTCGATCTTTTATTTAAGATCATTTTTATTTCTTTTTTTTTTTTTATTCATTTTTTTTTGTTTTCTAAAATTAAAAATAATTAATAATGATTAAGAATTCTTTTGCTTCAAATTGGAAAGAACAAAAAAAATTAATCCAAAATTCCAATTTCTTTTCACCAAATCAAATAGAAGAAAAAATAGATCAATTCAATCTTCTTTCAATTAGACCAATTAGTATGCTTTCAAAAAATGAAAAAAAAAGAGATCAAAAACAAAAAAAACATCAATTTATTAGACCTCATACATCTTTTGGGAATCGACCTAAAAATCAATTCCAAAATTCAAAAACAAAATCCTTTTCAAAAGTGGAAAAAAAAATGACTGAATCTCAAGCTCTTCTTAATTGTGTTTTTGATCAAAATTACCGAATAATCCCTTTTAAATTTCAAATGTTTTATGCAAAAATTTCTCCTCATTCATTTTATCAACTCGATCCAGTTTCCAAAAGGGAAATCATTAATCAAAATAAATATGCAGTTATATCTCGAAAAGGAATCACAATTTATGAAAATAAAATGTCTGAATTTGTTCCCATTAAAATATGGATCAAAGAAAAATATAGTTTTAAATTAATATCCAAAATTCCAACTTTCAAAAATTTTTTTCTTCATCGATTTTTTGGGATTCTTCTTAAAAATTCAAGAAAGGAGAGATTTCAAAGAAAAAGGAACAAAATTTCCAAAAGTCCACTTTTCAGAAATTTTTTGTTTCGAGATTTTTTGGTTAGAATCAATTCAATTTGTATCAATAAGATTGTTCCAACTCCTCTTTTCACAATTCAAAATCCACAAAATGCTTATTCAATTGAGAAAATATTGCAAACTCAAGAAACTCAAACAAAAATTGTGAAAAAAGAAATGAAGAATATACTGCAAGTAATCCATCAAATCATTTTGGAAACAATTAGAAAAATTAGTGATCCGAAAAGATCCAAAATTGATGAAAAAATGCTTGAAAAATTTGAGAAAAGAAATCCAAAAAAAGATCAAATTATCAAACAATTTGAAGAGAAAATTAAAATGGAAAGAGAATTAGCAAAACAAATTAATGAGGAAATTTATTATTTGTCAAAATTTATTAGATTAGTTGATTTTTTAGTGTTTGATTCTTTGCAAAAAGCAATTGAAAATGGGATTAATCAAATTGATGAAATTTTGATCCAAAAATTACTTTCCATTTTCAAAGTTGAAGTTGAAATTCCTTTTCAATTCCAAATTTCAGAAATTAAATCACAAGTTTTGGGAATGGTTTTAAACACTTCAAATGAAGTTCTTTCTTTACCAAGAATAAGAAAAAAAGAGGAATTCAAAGATTTTTTCTCAGTTAATCAAATTGAAAATGAAGAAATTGATTTTGGATTAAAAAACAAAATTGAAAAAATTTTGAAACGAATTGATTCAGAAAATTTCCAAAAGAAATTTTAAGAGAAATTGAGGAAAAAAAAAAGAGGATCAAAATTTGATAATTGAAAAGGTAAACAAACTTCCAAATGAATTTGGGAAGATAATTTTTTTTAGTTTTGAGAAATTAAAGAATGAAATTAATCAATCAATCAATTTAAATAAGAATAAGAATAAGAATAAGAATAAGTTTTTTTTTTTTTGGAATTTCAAATTTAGAACAAAAAATGAAAAAAAAAAAAAACAAATAACAATCTGAATTAGAATTAAAATTAAAATTAAAATTAGAATTAGTTTTTCAATAAAGATTCAATAACAGATTCAGTGGCATTATTAGGAGCAGGATTTAAACCTAAAATGTTGCAAAGAAGAATATATAAGTTCAAGTTATCAAAAACAGGTTGATTATATTTATCAACAAAAGCAGGACCATGAGCCATGAAAATACCAGTCATTTCTGGATAAAGAAATGGATTAAAGCCATGATTTCCACCTTGAAACCAATCAGGATGAGCTGAGAATTGGGGATGAGTTGTAACAGACCAACCCAAAGCAGCAATACCAATTATTGGAGTTATTCTGACACTATCATTATAATGAAGATCAAGAGGTGTTTCCTCTTTACGATAAACAGTGTAATTTGGATGGACATTATGCAAAGCATTATAAACAAAATCCTCTTTGCCAACACTAGGTAAAATGGCTGTAATTGGAGACCAATCGATGATTGTTGCGTCGTATTCTGTATCTTGGAAATCTTCCAGATTGAGTGAGTTTTGGATTAAATTCAAGTTCAAGTCATGGAATTTATTATAACTGTATTCTTGCGGAATACTTTTTGTTGAAATGTTAAGATAATCATCCAAGAAAATTACTTGTGAAGTTGATATTGTTGCCATTCCGTGATCTGATACAACTATTAGATTAATTTTATCAAAAATATCACGTTCTTTTAATCCGTCTATTAATGTTCCTATTATTGTATCATCGTATTCTACTGCTGATATTACTTCTGGAGAAAGAGGTCCATGAAGATGACCTTCTGTATCAACGTTTTCAAAGTAAAGTGTAATTAAATTAGGTCTTTCTGATTCTTTTATATATTTTTTTACAAATTAATTAAAGATGAATTTATGTTGAAGTTATAGATGAAAAATTAAAATTATAGAAGATTTATACGAGGTAAATCAATCCAGTCTAAAACTTTTTGAACTCGATCTTGATAAGGAACGCTTTGGTTATAAATTTCATAATAAGTTGGGCGAAAATCCTGAATTTTAGCCTTTTTTTTTTTAAAAAAAACAATTTAAACACAATTTAAATATAATTTAAAATATAATTTAAATATAATTTAAATATAATTTAAATATAATTTAAACAATTTAAACAATTTTAAATATAATTTAAAACATAATTTAAATATAATTTAAATATAATTTAAACATAATTTAAACATAATTTAAACAATTTAAATATAATTTAAATATAAATTAAATATAATTTAAATATAATTTAAATACAATTTAAACAATTTAAACATAATTTAAATATAATTTAAACATAATTTAAACAATTTAAATATAATTTAAACAATTTAAATATAATTTAAAACAATTTAAATATAATTTAAAATAATTTTAAACATAATTTAAATATAATTTAAACATAATTTAAAACAATAATTTAAATATAATTTAAATATAATTTAAATATAATTTAAATATAATTTAAATATAATTTAAATATAATTTAAATATAATTTAAATATAATTTAAATATAATTTAAATATAATTTAAACATAATTTAAATATAATTTAAAAACATAATTTAAATATAATTTAAACATAATTTAAATATAAACAATTTAAACAATTTAAAACACAATTTAAATATAATTTAAAACATAATTTAAACAATTTAATTTAAATATAATTTAAACATAATTTAAAACAATTTAAATATAATTTAAATATAATTTAAACATAATTTAAATATAATTTAAATATAATTTAAATATAATTTAAACACAATTTAAAACAATTTAAAACAATTTTAAAACAATTTAAAAATAATTTAAACAATTTAAATATAATTTAAATATAATTTAAATACAATTTAAACAATTTAAACATAATTTAAACAATTTAAACAATTTAAAAACAATTTAAAAATAATTTAAACAATTTAAAAACAATTTAAACAATTTAAACACAATTTAAACAATTTAAACAATTTAAACAATTTAAACAATTTAAAAACAATTTAAACACAATTTAAATATAATTTAAACATAATTTAAACATAATTTAAATAATTTAAGCATAAATTCCAATAGTTACTTCAGATCCAGGCCAGAAATAGCAACCAGTTTTATAACCTTGTAATTCATTAGTTACCCAAATTGGTTCTCCTAACCACCAATAGGATTCTAAAGATTCATTTGTACCCATTACGAAAGTTTTATTAATAATTGGATCGAAAAAAGTATTTGCAACTATTCCATTGTATTCAGGATATAATCCAGTGACCATTGTATAATGTGAAACAAAACTAGGAATATTTGAAATAATAATTTTAATTTATATTTTAATTTTAATTTTCATTTGTATTTTAATTATAATTTTAATTTGTATTTGAATTCGTATTTAAATTTTAATTATAATTTTAATTTGTATTTGTATTTGTATTTAAATTTTAATTTGTATTTGTATTTGTATTTGTATTTGTATTTGTATTTGTATTTGTATTTGAATTTGTATTTGTATTTGTATTTGAATTTTAATTTTAATTTGTATTTAAATTTGTATTTGTATTTGTATTTGAATTTGAATTTGAATTTGTATTTTAATTTGAATTTGTATTTGAATTTGAATTTGAATTTGAATTTGAATTTGTATTTGAATTTAAATTTGTATTTGTATTTGTATTTGAATTTGTATTTGTATTTGTATTTGAATTTGTATTTGTATTTGTATTTGAATTTAAATTTGTATTTGAATTTTAATTTTAATTTGTATTTAAATTTGTATTTGTATTTGTATTTTAATTTTAATTTTGAATTTGTATTTGTATTTGTATTTGTATTTGTATTTGTATTTGTATTTGTATTTGTATTTGTATTTGTATTTGTATTTGTATTTGTATTTGTATTTGTATTTGTATTTGTATTTGTATTTGTATTTGAATTTTAATTTGTATTTGAATTCATAAAATTGAATATTTTAAAAGAATTATTAAAGAATTATTAAAGAATTATTGAAATTGTAATGTACGTTTTGCTTGGAAAAGGAGGCCTAAATCCATCAGAACTTATTTGACTTTTAATTAAATCAAGATTAGGAGTTTGACAATAATTAGCATAATCCCAACGAAAAGCATCAATACTTATCAAAATAACAGATTTTTCAAAACTAGGAGGCATTGAAATTGTTGAAGTATCTTGAGAAATATGTTTATTTATAACCAAAGAAACAACAATAACTGAAACAAAAAGAAAAGCCATTAAAATTGTTAATTTAACAACTAATGGAAATTTCCCCTTTTTTTTTGCTCGATCTTCTATTGTTATTGATTTCTCTTGATCCCTTCCAAGCAATTTTTCTTCTTGTTCGCTATTCGATGAAACTGCATTTGCAATTTGTTCAACTTCTTCATTTGAATTAATTTCTGGATAAATTGGTTTTGACATTAAAGAAGGTAAGAAAAATAAAAAATAAAAAAATGAAAAAAAAATATTCAAAAAAAAAAATTATTTTTTCATTTTTTTTCTTTTATGTCTTCTATTTCTCATCATAAACTTTATAATCTTCTTGTAGAGAATTATAACGCTAGACTCCTTATTCTTGATTTGAGAGATCCTATTAAATTTAAAGAGAAATGTATTCCTTTTTCTTATAATGTTTTGAATGAAAAAAAAGGAACAATAACAGATTCAATTATAAATAGTTATCAAAAAAGACTTATTGAAATTGAAAAGATAGAAAGGATTATTTTAGTAACAGATGAATTAGAAAATGAATTAGAAAATAAATTAGAAAATCAATTAGAAAATCAATTAGGAAATCAATTAGAAAATAAATTAGAAAATAAATTAGAAAATCAATTAGAAAATCAATTAGAAAATCAATTAGAAAATAAATTAGAAAATAAATTAGAAAATGAATTAGGAGATGAATTAGAAAATAAATTAGAAAATGAATTAGAAAATAAATTAGAAAATCAATTAGAAAATAAATTAGAAAATGAATTAGAAAATGAATTAGAAAATGAATTAGAAAATAAATTAGAAAATCAATTAGAAAATAAATTAGAAAATAAATTAGAAAATCAATTAGAAAATAAATTAGAAAATCAATTAGGAAATAAATTAGAAAATAAATTAGAAAATGAATTAGGAGATGGATTAGAAAATCAATTAGAAAATGAATTAGAAAATGAATTAGAAAATAAATTAGAAAATGAATTAGAAAATGAATTAGAAAATGAATTAGAAAATAAATTAGAAAATAAATTAGAAAATCAATTAGAAAATCAATTAGAAAATGAATTAGAAAATCAATTAGAAAATGAATTAGAAAATAAATTAGAAAATCAATTAGAAAATCAATTAGAAAATCAATTAGAAAATCAATTAGAAAATGAATTAGAAAATCAATTAGAAAATGAATTAGAAAATGAATTAGAAAATGAATTAGAAAATCAATTAGAAAATCAATTAGAAAATCAATTAGAAAATCAATTAGAAAATCAATTAGAAAATCAATTAGGAAATAAATTAGAAAATAAATTAGAAAATCAAAATATAAATGAAAAATATAATTTAATTATAACAAAATTCCTCAATAGATGGAAAAAAGAAATTTCAGAAAATCAACCTGAAAAAACAAATATAATTAAATATCTCAATGAATTAACTCCAAAAGTATTTATTCTTGAAGGAGGAGTTGAAAGTTTTGAGAAAAGTTTTAGTAAATTATGCCGATTAGATAAAATGAAATTTTTTCATGGATGGACACTTGATTCAAAACCAGATTCAACAATTCCAATGAGTATGGATTTTCCCAATGAAATTATTCCAGATTTCTTGTTTTTAGGATGTTGGGAAGGAGCAAGAAACCCAGTAGTAATTGAAACATTACAAATCAATAAAATTGTTAATTGTTGTGCTGGATGTTCAAATAGTTTTGAAAAAGATCCAAAAATTCAAGTTAATTATTTGAATATTGATATTGAAGATGAAACAAGTGTTGATATCATTCAATACATTGAAACTGTTTTTGATTTTTTGGAATCCGCTCAAAATCAAAATCAAAGGGTTTTTGTTCATTGTCTTGCCGGAATTAGTCGTTCAAGTTCTTTTGTTATTGGTTACTTGATGAGAAAATTCTCTTGGGATTTTGAAACAGCAAAAAAATTTGTTAAAGAAAAAAGACCTGAAATTCGTCCAAATCGTGGATTTGAAAATCAACTTAGAAGATTTGAGAAAATTAATAAAAAAATCAATTAAAAAAAATTTTTTTTTTCATTTTTTTTTTTCATTTTTTTTCTTTACAAAAAATAATAAAATTAATTTAAATTTAATGGAGGATGAAGAAAGAAAATTTAACGCAGAAATTTGAAACATGATTTTCAAATGATTAAAATTATTCTTGGCTGACTCCATTTAAATTAAAAATTTAAAAATTAAAAAAATTAAAAAAATTTTTTTTTCTTTTTATTTTTTTTCTTCAATTAAAGAAATTTGTAAAAGAAGTAAAGAATGATCAGTTGCATCATTTTCAATCATATCAAAAGAATCCAAAGTGAATTTTGAGTTAATTAAGGAATTCTGGATAAAAATATAGTCAATTCTTGTTCCAATCCAACAAGAAAAAGCATCAAGTTGATTTGGATGAATAGCTTTCCAAGAATCAATATAATTGAGATTTGAAGTGATTTCCTGATAAATATCATAAACAGGAGATTCCCAAGAATTTTTAAGTCTTGTCTCAAAAATTTGGAGGTTTTTCTTTTTGGAATAATCTGATTTGGAACTAAGTGAGTTGAAGTCACCAATTAAAAAATGTGGAACAATTTTATTTTCCGTTAAAAAATTGTTCATTATTTTCACCTGTTCAAGTCGAGTTTGTTCTGAAATATGATCGAGATGAAGAACGCAAAAGTTAAAGTTTTCATTTTCCAATTTAATTGAGACAATTCCAAAGCTTCTTTTTTGGAAATTTTTGACTTTTAATTTTTGGAAAGCAATTTTTTGTGATTGGAATTTTTTTTTGACTAAAATTGCGTTTCCGAATTTCTTGTGGTTTGCTGAGAAGAAAAAGTAGTTGCAATCGAGTTGTTCTGCGAGGTGTTGTAAGACCACAACTGGTTCTTTTTTGTTTTCTATTTTGTAGTGATCTGGATGATAAACTTCTTCTAAAGCGAGAATATCGATATCTAATGGTTTTAAAAGGTCTAAGAATTGTAGGAATGAGTAATGATTTGATTTATCTCTCCAACCGTGAGCGTTTAGTGATGCTATTTTAAAGGATTTTTGTTTTTCCATTTTAATAAAAGAAAAAAATGAAAAAATGAAATTTAGAACTTTTGATTTTAATTTTGATTTTAATTTTTGATTTTGATTTATATTTAGATTTAGATTTAGATTTATATTTAGATTTAGATTTATATTTATATTTATATTTAGATTTATATTTAGATTTAGATTTAGATTTAGATTTATATTTTAATTTATATTTAGATTTATATTTATATTTATATTTAGATTTTGATTTTGATTTTGATTTTGATTTTGATTTAGATTTTGATTTTGATTTTGATTTTTGATTTTGATTTTGATTTTGATTTATATTTAGATTTAGATTTATATTTATATTTAGATTTAGATTTATATTTAGATTTATATTTAGATTTATATTTAGATTTAGATTTAGATTTATATTTAGATTTAGATTTATATTTATATTTAGATTTAGATTTAGATTTATATTTATATTTAGATTTATATTTAGATTTAGATTTAGATTTAGATTTAGATTTAGATTTATATTTAGATTTAGATTTAGATTTAGATTTATATTTAGATTTATATTTTGATTTTGATTTTGATTTATATTTATATTTATATTTATATTTAGATTTAGATTTAGATTTAGATTTTGATTTAGATTTAGAACTTTGATTTTGATTTTGATTTTGATTTTTGATTTATATTTATATTTATATTTATATTTAGATTTAGATTTATATTTATATTTATATTTATATTTAGATTTTGATTTTGATTTTGATTTTGATTTTTGATTTTTGATTTAGATTTTGATTTTAATTTTTAATTTTAATTTTAAGTTTGATTTTTGATTTTGATTTTAATTTTAATTTTAATTTTGATTTTGATTTAGATTTTAGATTTATATTTATATTTAGTTTAGATTTATATTTATATTTATATTTATATTTTGATTTAGATTTATATTTAGATTTAGATTTAGATTTAGATTTAGATTTAGATTTATATTTATATTTATATTTAGATTTATATTTATATTTATATTTAGATTTATATTTAGATTTATATTTAGATTTAGATTTTGATTTATATTTATATTTAGATTTATATTTATATTTATATTTATATTTATATTTAAATAATTGATTTATATTTATATTTAGATTTATATTTAGATTTAGATTTAGATTTTGATTTATATTTATATTTATATTTATATTTAGATTTAGATTTAGATTTAGATTTTGATTTAGATTTAGATTTAGATTTAGATTTAGATTTATATTTATATTTAGATTTAGATTTATATTTATATTTATATTTAGATTTTGATTTTGATTTAGATTTAGATTTGAAATTTAAAAAGAATGTGAGATTTATTATGATTTTTTTGATTAAACAAGTAAAGATTATTTTTCTGTTAAGAAAAAATTTTTCAAAAAAAGACAAAAGAAAAGTATAAAGTAAGGAACATAAAAAGAAAAAAAGAAAAAAAGATAAAAAGATAAAAAGATAAAAAAGTAAACATTAAATGATGAAGCAATTCTTTTTCTTTTTTTTTCTTTTAGGATGAGAATCATT
This sequence comes from Anaeramoeba ignava, assembly GCA_028826165.1. Lineage (NCBI taxonomy): Eukaryota > Anaeramoebidae > Anaeramoeba > Anaeramoeba ignava. The sequence continues at coordinate 137,714 of JAPDFW010000060.1, forward strand.
ATCAATAGAATTATTCAAAGCTTTAAATTTTCTAATTTCCCTAACACATTGAAAGAAAGCCATGTCAACATTTTCTCTAGTTTTAGCACTAGTTTCGATAAAAGCGCATTGAAAAAGAGAAGCGAGGTCTTTAAGCTCATCAGAAGAGACTTTCCTTCTTTGAACGAGGTCCTTCTTATTGCCAACGATAACAATAGGAGCGGTGTCACTTTGCTTAGTTTTCAAAATATGTTCTTTAAACGTTGTAACTTCATCAAAAGAGTCTCGAGTGTCAACGGAATACACAACGAGAAATCCATCTCCTGAACGGTAATATGTGTCTCGCATAAGCGCAAATTCTTCCTGTCCTGCTGTGTCGATTATCTCAAGCATGCACGTTTCTTCGTCAATTTCTACTTGTTTTTGATAGAAGTTTTCGATCGTTGGCTCGTATTCTTCTACAAATTTAGAGTGCACGAATTGAAGTGTAAGTGCAGATTTGCCAACTCCTCCTCCTCCTACTACTACAAGTTTGTAGCTTGGCATTTTTTTGATTTAAAAAATTTCAAAAAAAAAAAGCGAAAAATGAAAATTTTTTCTTTTTTTTTTTTTCTTTTTGTTTTTTGTAATTTTAATTTTGTTTTGTTTTATAAAAAAGAGATTTATTAAAATTTATTTTAAATAAAAAAAAAGGAGAAAAAAAATTAATCAAAAAGGAGAAAAAATATAGATTAACATTTATTTAACAATTTAATTAATTTTTATTAATAAATCAATATAAAATATAATATTCAATTCCGATATAAAACAGATATAAAATCAATCTAAAATAAAATAAAAATAAAAAAGTGGAATAAAAAATATAATTTATTTCTAATTTGAATTTAAATTTATTTTTATTAATAAATCAATATAAAATATAATATTCAATTCCGATATAAAATAGATATAAAATCAATCCAAAATAAAAATATAAAATAAATATAAAATAAAAATATAATTTATTTCTAATTTGAAATTAAATTTAATTTTTATTAATAAATCAATTCAAAATATAATATTCAATTCCGATATAAAATAGATATAAAATCAATTCAAAATCAAATTAAAAATAAAAAGTGGAATAAAAATATAATTTATTTCTGAATTAAATTTAATTTATTTTTATTAATAAATCAATTCAAAATAAATATAAAATAAAAATATAAATTATTTCTAATTTTAAATTTATTTTATTTTTATTAATAAATCAATATAAAATATAATATTCAATTCCGATATAAAATAGATATAAAATCAATTCAAAATAAAATAAAAATAAAAAGTGGAATAAAAATATAATTTATTTCTGAATTGAATTAAATTAATTTTTATTAATAAATCAATATAAAATAAATATAAAATAAAAATATAATTTATTTAAATTTAATTTATTTTTATTAATAAATCAATATAAAATAAAAAGTGGAATAAAATATAATTTATTTCTAAATTAAATTAAATTAATTTTTATTAATAAATCAATATAAAATATAATATCTAATTCCGATATAAAATAGATATAAAATCAATTCAAAATAAAAATAAAAAGTGGAATAAAAATATAATTTATTTCTAAATTAAATTTAATTAATTTTTATTAATAAATCAATATAAAATATAATATTCAATTCCGATATAAAATAGATATAAAATCAATCCAAAATAAATTAAAAATAAAAAGTGGAATAAAAATATAATTTATTTCTAAATTAAATTAAATTAATTTTTATTAATAAATCAATTCAAAATATAATATTCAATTCCGATATAAAATAGATATAAAATCAATTCTAAAATAAATTAAAAATAAAAAGTGGAATAAAAATATAATTTATTTCTAATTTAAATAAATTAAAATTAATCACATAAAATATAATATTCAATTCCGATATAAAATAGATATAAAATCAATATAAAATAAAAATAAGGAATAAAAATATAATTTATTTCTAATTTAAATTTAATTAATTTTTATTAATAAATCAATATAAAATATAATATTCAATTCCAATATAAAATAGATATAAAATCAATTCAAAATAAAATAAAAATAAAAAAGTGGAATAAAAAATATAATTTATTTCTAATTTGAATTTAAATTTATTTTTATTAATAAATCTATTTCTGAATTTAATTAATTTTTATTAATAAATCTATTCAAAATAATTCATTTTAATTCTGTATTTATTATTATTAAGAAAAAAGAAAATAGAAAATTGACTTGTTTTAAAAAAAAAAATTTTTTTTTTGTTCTTTCATTTCTTTGTGGAATCAGAATAAGCATCTAACAAAATTTGTAAAGAAGGAGGAATATTAGAAGAATTCTGAATAGAATTAGAATTATGTGAATTGGATTTCGAATTCAAATTGCGAAATTGTGAATCATTCAAAGAAAGTAAATTATTAGAATTTTGGTTCTGATTTGAAATATTATTGATTCCAAGAGTTTCAAGCAAAGAAGGCAACAAAGTACGGTTTGCAATTGAAAAATTACTGGTATTTAAAGAAGAAAAAGAGGGATTATTTAGATCGGCTTTCTCGTTTTTATTGAAAAAGGGAGAAAGTGATTGAAGAACCAAATTTTTGGGATTTTTTGGATCATTTTTTGGATCGTTTTTTGGATTATTTGGATCCAAATTATTTGGGTCAAAATTTTGGGGGTTAAATGTATCATCAACGGATTTTGAGTCGATGTTCAGCATATAAGGATTGAGAGGAGATTGTGTTGAATTTTGTGTTTTTGTGTTAAATTGCGATGAAGTCTGCGAGGTGTTGCCGTACAGATCAAGTAAAACTTGCTGGATTTTTTGAGATGAAAGATCCGAAGGAGTGTTTGAGGATTTCTTGAGCTGGTGGAGAAGCGAGCCGATCTGGGACTGCTGGTCGCTGGGGTTTTTGTTCAGTATCGATGTCAACTGGTTGTTCAGATCGCTTAATTTATTTGTTATTTCGTCTTTGGAGTTTTGCGCGCTCGTTGTTGATTGCGCAATTGGATTCAATAAAAGAGAGTTTGCTGTTGTTGATGTTGTTTGTTGGGTGTTGAGCGCTTGTTGCAATGCGCGTAATGTGTTTATTTCAGGATTAGTTTGAGTTGTTATTTGTTGCTGAGGAAAAATCCCGCTCAGAAGCGGATAATTCAGGGTGTTTTGTGTGAGTAAGTTTTGTGTGGGATTCAGCAACGTCTGTGAGTTCATGAGCATCGGGCTCAATAAAGCCGCTGTGGTTTGGGTCGGGTTTTTCAGAAGCAATTGCAGGAAGTCTTGTTGGATCATTTTGATCCCATTTTCTAGCGTGATTTTGTCCAATCTGTCCATAGGCTTCTCTGTCCCGTTTATATACAAAGAAATCGTCTCTGTCGCGTTGTTCATTCGCCCTGCAATTATTATATATCTAAATCCCTTGTCGAGCGCATGCTCAATTGCTCTTTTCACTGTGTTTCTCTCGTCGGAAATGTAAAGTTCAAGAGGAACGTTTGACAAAATTTGGTTTGCTCGTATTTGCTGCGCGATTTTGTCTCCATATCTGCGCAGAGTAGGACTGGATACAATTACATAAATAGCATTCTGTCGATTTTCCCTATTTTCCGTTAAATTATTGCTTTGTTCGTTTTTATCGTAAATTAAACGGTCGCCATAAAAAGTTGTTTTTCTTTGTCTTCCATCAAAATCATCAGCATCATCATAATATCCGAACCCACGATCACGATCACGATCACGATCACGATCACGATCTCTATTTCGATCACGGTCGGATTCGTATTCAGCAGATCGCCACTCATCGCGGCGGTAATGCCGTCTGTAATCTCGGTCTTCTTTATAGTCGTGGTAGCTTGACCTTCTGTGGTCTTTATTCTGATACTCTCTTCTTCGATGGTTTGATCGAGAATCTCTTCGATTGCTCAGTTCAACGTGAACATGCTTTCCTGCAACAGAAAGACTATGCTCGCCATCAACCGCATCTCGTGCGGATTCCGGTTTTTTAAATTGCAAAAACCCATAGCTTTCTTTGAAAACAATTTCTTCCACTTCTCCATATTTCGAGAATATTTCCTCAATCTCTGTCTTGTTTGTTTTTTCTGTTGCTAAATTTCCAAGGAAAATCCTGGCATCATCGCGACTGTAATCACGGCTTTCTGCTTCTCTGTGTGATTCATATGTTCGGTGTCTCCCGTGTTTCTCGTGATTGTCGTCATAATCATGGTGCGTTTTTTTCTCTGTTTTGTAATCTTTACTCTCACTTCGGTGGCTTTCGTGCCGCGATTCATATGATTTCTCGTGACTGTGCCGGTGTCGATGTTCTCGTGAATGCGATCTTGTCGTATTTTTATTGCTCTCGTTGTTATTTCCTTCTTTATATGTAGTTTCTTTTTCTTTTTCTTTTTCTTTTTCTTTTTCTTTTTCTGTTTCTTTTTCTTTTTCTTTTTCTTGATTATTTTTGTCATGATTATCCTCAGATATTTCGTTTTTGAGTTCTTTTTTTTTATATTCTGGATATTTTTTATATTTATAATTTAAATATTCGAGATCATGATTTTGATCTTTAATTTGATTTAAATTTTCATTTTGATTTAAATTTTTATTTTGATTTAAATTTAAATTTTGATTTTGATTTAAATTTTCTTGATTTTGATTTAAATTTTCTTGATTTTCTTGCTTTTTATATTCTTTTTCCCATTGTTCATGCTCTTGAAGTTGTCTTTCTAGCTTTTCCTCAAGTTGTTCTATTTCTTTCTGTCGTTCTCTTTCTTCATTTAAACTTTTTTCCTTTTCAAATTGCAAGCTTGATTCAGATTCAGATTTTGATTTATATTCATAATCAGAATCCAGCCCCGCTTCATTTGTTGATCCAAAAACAAAATCTTCATCCTCTTCACTATGATTTTTAACGCTCTTAAGATTCTTGTTTGTTTTTTGCTTTGTCCGTTTATTTTTATTCTCATTTTCATTTGTTTTTCTTTTTTTGTTTTTTTTGCCTTTTTTGTTTCCGTTTTTTTCTTCTAAAGCCATTTGCCATTCTTTTCTTGAATTATTTTCATCAATTGATAAGAATTCCTGATTTGTATCTTGTGTTGTTTCCATGTGTTCAGGCGACTCATAACTTTCTGCTTCATAATTAAGTTCTATTTCTTCCTCAATTTTTTTTATATTTTCTTTTTGTTTGTTCATTTTTTTTTCATTTGTTTCATTTTCTTTTTTTTGCTTTTCTTTTTCTTTCTCTTTCTCTTCAGTTTCTTTTTCCGTTTCTTGTTTTTTATTTGTTGACATTTTATTTGAAAAAAAGAAAAATGAAAAATGAAATTTTTATTTTTAAAAAATTTTTTTTTATTTAAAAAAAAAAAACAAACTTGACTTTTAAATTTTTATCAAATCTTTTTTAAAAAAAAATTTTGTTTTTGAAATTTCAAATTAGATTATGTTTTTTTATTATTATTATTAATAATAATATTTTAATGATTAAATTTCTTCAACAACATGTTTTTTTCGTTTTTTTATTTTGTTTAGAATTATCATTTGAAAGAACTACAGAATTATTTGTTTCATTTCCACTTTCATTTTCACTTTCATTTTCATTTGTATTTTGATTTGGATTTTGATTATTTTTATTTTTATTTTTATTTTTATTTTTATTTTTTTGCAATTTTCTTTCTTTCAATTTTTCTGCAATCATTTCAAAAATATTTTTAACATTTGTTCCATCTTTTGCGCTTGTTTTTGAAAAATTTTGAACTTGTTCTTTAAAAATGGACTTTTTATATTATAATTAAATATTTATAAATCAAATATTTATAAATTAAATATTTATAAATTAAATATTAATAAATTAAATATTATAAATTAATTATTTCTAAATTAAATATTTCTAAATTAAATATTTATAAATTAAATATTATAAATCAAATATTATAAATTAAATATTTCTAAATTAAATATTAATAAATTAAATATTAATAAATTAAATATTATAAATCAAATATTATAAATTAAATATTTCTAAATTAAATATTAATAAATTAAATATTAATAAATTAAATATTTCTAAATTAAATATTATAAATTAAATATTTTTAAATTAAATATTTATAAATTAAATATTTATAAATTAATTATTTCTAAATTAAATATTAATAAATTAAATATTAATAAATTAAATATTTATAAATTAAATATTTATAAATTAAATATTTATAAATTAAATATTAATAAATCATTTATAAATTAAATATTTTATAAATTAAATATTTATAAATTAAATATTTATAAATTAATTATTTCTAAATTAAATATTTCTAAATTAAATATTTCTAAATTAAATATTAATAAAAATTAAATATTTATAAATTAAATATTATAAATTAAATATTTATAAATTAAATATTATAAATTAAATATTTATAAATCAAATATTTATAAATTAATTATTTATAAATTATTTCTAAATTATTTATAAATTAAATATTTATAAATTAAATATTTATAAATTAAATATTAATAAATCAAATATTTATAAATTAATTATTTATAAATTATTTTAAATTATTTATAAATTAAATATTTATAAATTAAATATTTATAAATTAAATATTAATAAATTAAATATTTATAATTAAATATTTATAAATTAAATATTTATAAACTAAATATTTATAAACTAAATATTTATAAATTAAATATTTATAAATTAAATATTTATAATTAAATATTTATAAATTAAATATTATAAATTAAATATTTATAATTTAAATATTATAAATCAAATATTTATAAATTAAATATTTCTAAATTAAATATTATAAATTAAATATTTATAAATTAAATATTTATAAATTAAATATTATAAATTAAATATTTATAAATTAAATATTTATAAATTAATTATTTATAAATTAAATATTTCTAAATTAAATATTTATAAATTAAATATTTATAAATTAAATATTTTAAATTAATTATTTCTAAATTAAATATTTCTAAATTAAATATTTATAAATTAAATATTTATAAATTAAATATTAATAAATTATTAATAAATCATTTCTAAATTATCTATAAATATCATTTAATTTCTTGATGCTTTTTACATCAATTTCTTCTTGAACATTTTCAACTTGATCTGGAAGATCACATTTATTTCCTACAACAATAATTAATGAATCTTCATCACAATTATTTTGAATTTCTCCAAAATAATATTCAAGTTCTTTAATTGATTTTTTTGAAGTTAAATCAAAAACAAGAATAAAAGCATTTGCATTTCTTTTTTTTTTTTAATATCAAAAAGTGGAACAAAATTTAATTTAATATTGAACTTAATATCGAACTTAAAATTGAACTTAAAATCTAAAAATTAATTCGAAAATCAAATCAAATAAAATTACTTATAAATTGAAGAAGAAAGTTGCATTCTATATCTTTCTTGACCAGCTGTATCCCACTAAAAATCAATATAAATTTAACAAAAAATTTAATTTAAATCCATTATTTATAAAAGAAAGCAAAAAAATTTTTTTTTTATACAATTTGAAGTCTAACTATTTTATCATCAATCATAACATCTTTTAGTTTCTATTTTTGAATTTTAAATTTCAAAGAGAAAATTTTTTTTTGTTTGTTTTAAATTTTAATCAAAAAATAATTTCCAAAAAAAATAATTACAAAATCAACTCCAATTGTTGGAATAGCTTTTGGAACAAAAGTGTCATCCTTAAATTAAAATTCCAATTAAATTTTCAAATAAAAAAAGGTTTATAAAAAAAGAATAAAAAAAAAAATTCAATAAATAAATCAATCAATAAATACAACATATCTAGTTATTAAACTTGTTTTCCCAACTCCAGAATCTCCAATAGCAACAACTTTAAATAAATAATTATAACTCATTAAATTAAAAAAAAAGGGAAAAAAAATGAAAAAAGTTTTTGTTAAAAAAAAAATTATTTTTCATTAAAATTAAAATTAAAATAAAAATAAAAATTAAAATAAAAATTTTAAATTAATTTTAAATTTTCATTTTAACAACATTTTTGTTTCGTTCGGTTTTCTTGTTCGTTTTCTAAAGAAATTATTTTTGATTGTTGATTTCTTTCATTTTGTAAATCAAATGAATTAATATTTTTATTTAAATGATGTTTTGGTTGATTTTGTTTAAATTCTTTTGCAGTTTCATAAAACAATTCATCAACATTTTTTCCATTTTTTGCACTTGTTTTAAAAAATCTAAACGGTTCATTTTTGAGAATATTCTAATCAAAATAAAAAATAAAAAATAAAATAAAATAAATTCCCTAAAAAAAAAATTTTTTTTGTTCCACTTTTTATTTTGAAACAAAAAATTTTTTACTTCCAATTTTTCTTTCAAATTTTCAATTTTGTTTTCAATAAGATCACTTTTATTCCCAACAATAACAATTAAAGGATCTTGAATATGACTATTTTCAATTTCTTTTAAATAATCACCAATTTCTTTCAAACTATTTTCATTTGTTATATCAAAAACAATCAAAACAATATCTGCATTTCTTTATATTTTTTAATTTATAATTTATAAATTTTTTTGTTCCACTTTTTGGATTAAAAATTTTTGATTTCAAATTAAATTTACTTATAAATTGAAGGAAGAAATGAATTCCTAAATCTTTCTTGACCTGCAGTATCCCACTTTTTTTAATTGAAAATAAATGAAAATAAATTAGAGATATTTTCAATTTTTTTCGGAAATAAATTTTTACAATTTGAAGTCGGATTGTTTGATTATCTATTTCAATATCTTTTGTTTTCTATTTTTTTATTTTAAAATTTTTTTTTTTTCATATTTTTTTTTTTGTAAAAATATTATTTACAAAATCAACTCCAATTGTTGGTTCTTTTTCGAAATTAAAAGTGTTATCCTTTTATTAAAGAATTTTAAATTGAAAAAGTGTTTAATTTTCTGATTTTTTTTTCTTTAAAAAAGAAATTTAAATAAATTAATTAATAAATACAACATATCTATTAATTAAACTTGTTTTTCCAACATTTGCACTTCCAATAATTATAACTTTAAATAAATAATCAAAACTCATTTTTTTAAAAAAAAAGGAAAAAAAAATGAAAAAAATGAAAAATTATTTTTTAATTTTTATTAATAAATTTTTCATTCCACTTTTTTATTTATATTTGATTTATTTTGAAATTAATAAATTAAATTATTTTCAATAAAAAAAAAGAATAAATTTTTATTTGATTGTTTTTTTTCTTAAAGGAAATAATTTTAACAACACTTTTTTTGAGATTGAGGTTTATTTGTAAATTTTGGATTTTCTGCATTTTGTAAAATAATATTATCCGAATTTTCTTCTTCTTTTTTTGGATTGTTTGGTTGATTTTCTTTAAATTTTTTTGCAATTTCATAAAATAATTCATTAACATTTGTTCCATCTTTTGCACTTGTTTTAAAAAATATAAATTTATCACCATTTAAAATTTTCTTTATTTAATTTTTAAAATTAAAATGAAAGAAGAAAATTTTTAATTTTTTTTTGTTCCACTTTTTTTTTTTAAAATTAAAATTAAAATTAAAATTAAATTTAAAATTTTTTTACTTTTATTTTTTCTTCAACATTTTCAAGTTGTTCTTCAATAAGATCACTTTTATTTCCAACAATAACAATTAAAGGATTTGTTCTACAATTATTTTCAATTTCATTTAAAAAATCACCAATTTTATATAAACTTTCTTCTTTTGTTAAATCAAAAACAATCAAAATAATATCAGCATTTCTTTATAATTTTTCAATTTATAAATTTATAAATTTTTTTTTAATAAAATGAATTATTTTGATTTAAATTTATAATTTACTTGTAAACTGAAGATGAAAATGAAATTGAATTTCTGTATATTTCTTGGCCTGCAGTATCCCACTTTGTTTTAAAAAATTAAATAATTAAATTTAAAATTTAATAAAAAATAATTTAATTTTAATTTAAATTTAAATTTATTTACAATTTGAAGTCTAACTATTTTTCTATCAATTTCAATATCTTTTGTTTTCTTTTTATTTTCAATTTTAATTATTTTATTTTTTAATTTTTTAAATTTAATTTTAAAAAAATTTTCATTTTAAAAATTTAAATTTGTTTTTGATAATAAAATATTATTTACAAAATCAATTCCAATTGTGGTTTGGTTGCGAGGAGTAAAATTATCATCCTTTTTTTTTAATGATTTTGTTATTAAATTTTGATTTTTTAAATGGAAAAAAAAACAGGAAAAAAATGTTTAATTTTCTGATTTTCCTTTTTAAAAAAGAAATTTAAATAAATTAATTAATAAATACAACATATCTTATTATTAAACTTGTTTTTCCAACATTTGCACTTCCAATAATTATAACTTTAAATAAATAATCAAAACTCATTTTTTTAAAAAAAAAGGAAAAAAAAATGAAAAAAATGAAAAAATTATTTTTTAATTTTTATTAATAAATTTTTTATTCCACTTTTTTATTTATATTTGATTTATTTTGAAATTAAATTCTTTTCAATAAAAAAAATTCAATAAAAAAATTCAATAAATTTTTATTTGATTGTTTGTTTTTTTAAAGGAAATAATTTCAACAACATTTTTTTTGAGATTTAGATTTATTTTTATCATTTGGATCTTTTTCATTTTGTAAAATAATATTATTATTTGAATTTTCTTCTTCTTTTTTTAAATAATGTTTTGGTTGATTTTCTGTAAATCTTTTTGCAATTTCATAAAATAATTCATTAACATTTGTTCCATCTTTTGCACTTGTTTTAAAAAATATAAATTTATCACCATTTAAAATTTCCTTTTATATTTAATTTTTAAAATTAAAATGAAAGAAGAAAATTTTTAATTTTTTTTTGTTCCACTTTTTTTTTTTAAAATTAAAATTAAAATTAAAATTAAATTTAAAATTTTTTTACTTTTATTTTTTCTTCAACATTTTCAAGTTGTTCTTCAATAAGATCACTTTTATTTCCAACAATAACAATTAAAGGATTTGTTCTACAATTATTTTCAATTTCATTTAAAAAATCATCAATTTTATTTAAACTTTCTTCTTTTGTTAAATCAAAAACAATCAAAATAATATCAGCATTTCTTTATAATTTTTCAATTTATAAATTTATAAATTTTTTTTTAATAAAATGAATTATTTTGATTTAAATTTAGAATTTACTTGTAAACTGAAGATGAAAATGAAATTGAATTTCTGTATATTTCTTGGCCTGCAGTATCCCACTTTGTTTTAAAAATTAAATAATTAAAAATTTAAAATTCAAAATTTAATAAAAAATAATTTAATTTTAATTTAAATTTAAATTTATTTACAATTTGAAGTCTAACTATTTTTCCATCAATTTCAATATCTTTTGTTTTCTTTTAATTTTAATTATTTTATTTTAATTATTTTATTTTTTAAATTTAATTTTAAAAAAATTTTCATTTTAAAAATTTAAATTTGTTTTTGATAATAAAATATTATTTACAAAATCAATTCCAATTGTGGTTTGCTTGCTAACAGTAAAATTATCATCCTTTTTTTTTAATGATTTTGTTATTAAATTTTGATTTTTTAAATGGAAAAAAAAACAGGAAAAAAAATGTTTAATTTTCTGATTTTTTTTTCTTTAAAAAAGAAATTTAAATAAATTAATTAATAAATACAACATATCTTATCATTAAACTTGTTTTTCCAACATTTGCACTTCCAATGATTACAATTTTAAATAAATAATCAAAACTCATTTTTTTAAAAAAAAAGGAAAAAAAATGAAAAAAATGAAAAATTATTTTTTAATTTTTATTAATAAATTTTTTATTCCACTTTTTTATTTATATTTGATTTATTTTGAAATTAAATTCTTTTCAATAAAAAAAATTCAATAAAAAAATTCAATAAATTTTTATTTGATTGTTTGTTTTTTTAAAGGAAATAATTTCAACAACATTTTTTTTGAGATTTAGATTTATTTTTATCATTTGAATCTTTTGCATCTTGTAAAATAATATTATTTGAATTTTCTTCTTCTTTTTTTAAATAATGTTTTGGTTGATTTTCTTTAAATTTTTTTGCAATTTCATAAAATAATTCATTAACATTTGTTCCATCTTTTGCACTTGTTTTAAAAAATATAAATTTATCACCATTTAAAATTTCCTTTTATATTTAATTTTTAAAATTAAAATGAAAGAAGAAAATTTTTAATTTTTTTTTGTTCCACTTTTTTTTTTTAAAATTAAAATTAAAATTAAATTTAAAATTTTTTTACTTTTATTTTTTCTTCAACATTTTCAAGTTGTTCTTCAATAAGATCACTTTTATTTCCAACAATAACAATTAAAGGATTTGTTCTACAATTATTTTCAATTTCATTTAAAAAATATTCAATTTTATATAAACTTTCTTCTTTTGTTAAATCAAAAACAACCAAAATAATATCAGCATTTCTTTATAATTTTTCAATTTATAAATTTATAAATTTTTTTTAATAAAATGAATTATTTTGATTTAAATTTATAATTTACTTGTAAACTGAAGATGAAAATGAAATTGAATTTCTGTATATTTCTTGACCTGCAGTATCCCACTTTTTTTTAAAAATTAAATAATTAAAAATTTAAAATTTAATAAAAAATATTTTAATTTTAATTTAAATTTAAATTTATTTACAATTTGAAGTCTAACTATTTTTCCATCAATTTCAGTATCTTTTGTTCTCTTTTTATTTTCAATTTTAATTATTTTATTTTTTAATTTTTTAAATTTAATTTTAAAAAAATTTTCATTTTAAAAATTTAAATTTGTTTTTGATAATAAAATATTATTTACAAAATCAATTCCAATTGTGGTTTCTTTGATAAAAATAAAATTATTATCCTTTTTTTTAATGATTTTGTTATTAAATTTTGATTTTTTAAATGGAAAAAAAACATAAAAAAAAAGGAAAAAAATGTTTAATTTTCTGATTTTTCTTTAAAAAAGAAATTTAAATAAATTAATTAATAAATACAACATATCTTATTATTAAACTTGTTTTTCCAACATTTGAATTTCCAATAAGTATAATTTTAAACATATAATCAAAACTCATTCTTTTAAAAAAAAAGGAAAAAAAAATGAAAAAAATGAAAAATTATTTTTTAATTTTTTTTAATAAATTTTTCATTCCACTTTTTTATTTATATTTGATTTATTTTGAAATTAAATTCTTTTCAATAAAAAAAATTCAATAAAAAAATTCAATAAATTTTTATTTGATTGTTTTTTTTTTAAAGGAAATAATTTTAACAACATTTGATTTGAGGTTGAGGTTTATTTGTATCATTTGGATTTTCTGCATTTTGTAAAGTAATAATATTTGAATTTTCTTCTTCTTTTTTTGGATTGTTTGGTTGACTTTCTTCTGTAAGTTTTTTTGCAATTTCATAAAATAATTCATTAACATTTGTTCCATCTTTTGCACTTGTTTTTACAAATTTGAATTCTCTTCCTTTTAAAATTTCCTTTTAAAATTTTGTATTTGAATAAAAAATAAAATTGAATAAATTGAATAATAAATTAAATAGTTTTTTATCTCTTTTTTTTTAAATTGATTTTTTTTGTTCCACTTTTTTTTTAAATTTAAAATTAAAATTTTTTTTACATTTATTCTTTCTTCAACATTTCCATTTTCTTTTTCAATAAGATCACTTTTATTTCCAACAATAACAATTAAAGGATTTGTTCTACAATTATTTTCAATTTCATTTAAATAAGAACCAATTTTATTTAAACTTTTTTCTTCTGTTAAATCAAAAACAATCATAAAAATATCAGCATTTCTTTATAATTTTTAAATTTATAAATTTATAAATTTTTTTTAATAAAATGAATTATTTTGATTTAAATTTATAATTTACTTGTAAATTGAAGATGAGAATGAAATTGAATTTCTGTATATTTCTTGACCTGCAGTATCCCACTTTTTTAAAAAAATTAATTAAAAATTTTTCACTTTTTTTAATTTAAATTTTTTAATTTTATTTACAATTTGAAGTCTAACTATTTTTCCTTCAATTTCAACATCTTTTGTTTTCTTTTAATTTTAAATTTTAATTAATTTTAATTTTAATTTTATATAATAAAGAATTGTTTACAAAATCAATTCCAATTGTGGTTTTTTTGCTAAAAATAAAATCGTCATCCTTTTTTTTTAATGATTTTGTTAATAAATTTGATTTTTTAATTAATAAATAAATTAATAAATAAATACAATATATCTTTTAATTAAACTCGTTTTTCCAACGTTTGCACTCCCAATAATTACAACTTTAAATAAATGATCAAAACTCATTCTTTTAAAAAAAAAGGAAAAAAAAGGAAAAAAATGAAAAAATTATTTTAATTTTTATTTATTAATTCTTAAATTTCAACAACATTGATTTTGAGGTTTAGATTCATTTGTATTTTTTAAATTTTCTATATTTTTTAAACCAAAATTTTCTTTTTCTTTTTTTAAATGATGTTTTGGTTGAGTTTCTTTAAATGTTTTTGCAATTTCATAAAATAATTCATTAACATTTGTTCCATCTTTTGCACTTGTTTTAAATAATTTCAATTCTCTTCCTTTTAAAATTTCCTTTTAAAATTTTGTATTTGAATAAAAAATAAAATTGAATAAATTGAATAATAAATTAAATAGTTTTTTTATCTCTTTTTTTTTAAATTGATTTTTTTTGTTCCACTTTTTTTTTAAATTTAAAATTAAAATTTTTTTTACATTTATTCTTTCTTCAACATTTCCATTTTCTTTTTCAATAAGATCACTTTTATTTCCAACAATAACAATTAAAGGATCTATTCTGCAATTATTTTCAATTTCATTTAAATTAGAACCAATTTTATTTAAACTTTCTTCATTCATTAAATCAAAAACAACTATAAAAATATCTGCATTTCTTTTTGATTTTTCAATTTGATTTTTTAAATATAATTTTTTTCAATTTAAATTATTTTGATTTAAATTTGAAATTTACTTATAAATTGAAGATGAGAATGAAATTTGAAATTTTTCTTGACCTGCAGTATCCCACTTTTTTAAAAAAATTGATTAAAAATTTTTCACTTTTTTTTTTTAATTTTAATTTTTTTAATTTCATTTACAATTTGAAGTCTAACTATTTTTCCTTCAATTTCAACATCTTTTGTTTTCTTTTAATTTTAAATTTTAATTAATTTTAATTTTAATTTTTATATAATAAAGAATTGTTTACAAAATCAACTCCAATTGTTGATTTTTGGAAAGGAGTAAAAGTATCATCCTTTTTTTAATAATTATTTTATTAATAAATTTATTAATTAATTAATAAATTAAAAATTAAATACAATATATTTTTTAATTAAACTTGTTTTTCCAACTCCTGCTGCTCCAATAAGTATAACTTTAAACATATAATCAAAACTCATTTTTTTAAAAAAAAGGAAAAAAATGAAAAATTAAAAATTCAAAATTCAAAATTTTTTATTCCATTTTTTTTGATTATTTATTTTTCAATTTAATAAATTAAATCCTTTTAAAAAAAAAAACCTCTTTTTTACTTTGTTTTTAAATATTATTTTTTTTTAACAACATTTTTTAGATTTAGAATTTTGTCTTTCAGGATTTTCAAAAACAATATCTTCCAAAACAATGTTTTCTGAATCATTATTTTCGAAATCATTATTTTCGAAATCAATATTTGCAATTAAATGATGTTTTGGTTGATTTTCTTTAAATGTTTTTGCAATTTCATAAAATAATTCATTAACATTTGTTCCATCTTTTGCACTTGTTTTAAATAATTTCAATTCTCTTCCTTTTAAAATTTCCTTTTAAAGTTTTGTATTTGAATAAAAAATAAAATTGAATAAATTGAATAATAAATTAAATAGTTTTTTATCTCTTTTTTTTTAATTTGATTTTTTTTGTTCCACTTTTTTTTTAAATTTAAAATTAAAATTTTTTTTACATTTATTCTTTCTTCAACATTTTCAATTTGTTCTTCAATAAGATCACTTTTATTTCCAACAATAGCAATTAAAGGATTTGCTCTAGTATTATTTTCAATTTCTTTTAAATAAGAACCAATTTTATTTAAACTTTCTTCATTCGTTAAATCAAAAACAACAATATCAATATCTGCATTTCTTTTTATTTTTTAAATATAATTTTTTTCAATTTAAATTATTTTGATTTAAATTTGAAATTTACTTATAAATTGAAGATGAGAATGAAATTTGAAATCTTTCTTGACCTGCAGTATCCCACTTTTTTAAAAAAATTGATTAAAAATTTTTCACTTTTTTTTTTTAATTTAAATTTTCATTTACAATTTGAAGTCTAACTATTTTTCCTTCAATTTCAACATCTTTTGTTTTCTTTTAATTTTAAATTTTAAATTTTAAATTTAAATTAACAAAAAAAAAAAGCAAAAATATTTTCCGTTTTTTAATTTTTATATAATAAAGAATTGTTTACAAAATCAACTCCAATTGTTGATTGGCAATTAAAATTAAAAGTATTATCCTTTTTTTTATAATTAATTAATAACAAAAATAAAAGAAATTAAACTTTAATAAATAAATTAAAATAAATAAATACAACATATCGATCAATTAAACTTGTTTTTCCAACTCCTGCTGCTCCAATAATTACAATTTTAAACATAAAATGAAAACTCATTTTTTTAAAAAGAAAAGAAAAAATGAAAAATAAATTTTCGAAATTTTTTTTATTCCAATTTTTTATTTTAATAAAATAATAATAATAATAATAAATTTCTTTTTTTTTTTTCAACAACATTTTTTTTTAGATTTAGAATTTTGATTATCAGAATCTTTTAAAACAATAGTTTTAGATTGTTGATTTTGTGGTTGATTTTCTTTAAGTTCTTTTGCAATATCAAAAAATAATTCATTAACATTTGTTCCTTCTTTTGCACTTGTTTTAACAAATTTGAATTCTCTTTCTTTTAAAAGATCCTTTTATAAATATAAATATAAAAATAAATTTAAATTTAAATATAAATATTTTATATAAATATAAATTTAAATATTTTTTCTACTTCAATTTTTTGTTCAACATCTTCAATTTGATTTTCAAGATCACTTTTATTTCCAACAATAGCAAATAAAGGATCTTTTTTAGAATTATTTTCAATTCCTTTTATAAAATCATCAACTTTGCTTAAAGAATCTTCATATGTTAAATCAAAAACAATTATAACAACATCTGCATTTCTTTTTGATTTTTAATTTTTAAATATAATTTATTTCAATTTAAATTTGAAATTTACTTATAAATTGAAGATGAGAATGAAATTTGATATTTTTCTTGACCTGCAGTATCCCACTATTAAATTAATTTTAATTTTAATTTTGATTTTGATTTTGATTTTGATTTTGATTTTAATTTTGATTTTGAATTTAATTTTGATTTTGATTTTAATTTTGATTTTAATTTTGATATTAATTTTAATTTTTGATTTTGATTTTAATTTTAATTTTAATTTTCATTTTAATTTTAATTTTAATTTTAAATTAATTTTGATTTTAATTTGAATTTTAATTTTAATTTTAATTTTGATTTTGATTTTGATTTAAATTTTAATTCTAATTTTAATTCTAATTTTAATTTTAATTTTGATTTTAATTTTAATTTTAATTTTAATTTTGATTTAAATTTTAATTTTGATTTTAATTTTAATTTTAATTTTGATTTTTAATTTTAATTTTGATTTTGATTTTGATTTTGATTTTAATTTTAATTTTAATTTTAATTTTAATTTTGATTTTGATTTAATTTTGATTTTGATTTAAATTTTAAATTTAAATTTAATTTTAATTTTGATTTTAATTTTAATTTTGATTTTAATTTTTGATTTTGATTTTGATTTTAATTTTAATTTTAATTTTGATTTTTAATTTTAATTTTGATTTAAATTTTAATTTTGATTTTAATTTTGATTTTAATTTTGATTTTAATTTTAATTTTGATTTTAATTTTGATTTTAATTTTAATTTTAATTTTAATTTAATTTTAATTTAAATTTTAATTAAATTTTGATTTTGATTTTAATTTTTGAGAAATAGTTTGTTTTTTCTTTTACAATTTGAAGCCTAGTTTTTTTATCATCCATTTGAATATCTTTTGTTTTCTAATTAATTTTTTTGTTATTTCATTTTTAAAAAGAAAAAATTAATAAAAAAAAAAGCAAAAAAAATTTAGTTTATTTTTTAATAATAAAAATAATTTACAAAATCAAGTCCAATAGTTGTAGTGCTATCATGAACAAAAACATTATCCTTTTTTATTATTATTTTTATATTTTTACATTTTTAACGAAAAAAGAAGAAAATATTATTTTAATTTGATTGTAAAATTTCGAAAAAGAAAATTTGAATTAAATTTGAATTAAAATTAATTAATAAATAAATACAACATATCGATTAATTAAACTTGTTTTTCCAACTCCTGCTGCTCCAACAAGAACAACTTTAAAAAGAAAATCAAAACTCATTTTTGAAAAATTAAATGAAAAAAAAAGAAATGAAAAAAAAATGAAAAAACTTTTTTTTGATTTCAAAAATATTTTTTCCTTTTCAAAAAAAAAAAAAAAAGTGGAATAAAAAATAATTTGATTTTTCTTTAATTTTTTCAATATAAATTGTCTTCAATTTCTTTAAATTTTTTTTTCACAAATTCCAATTCCTTTTTTTTTCTATTTGTTTTTATAAAGACTGAAAACTGGAGGTTTGAATTTGAATGTTAAATTGTGAGAATTTGAAGATGTTGTTATTTTTAAATCTCCATTTTCTAAAATAGTTATATTTGTTTCTTTTTCTTTTAATTTTTCTTTTAATTTTTCTTTTTCTTTTTCTTTTTCTTTTTCTTTTTCTTTTTCTTTTTCTTTTTCTTTTTCTTTTTTTTTTGAACGAAAAGGATTTCTAAATTGGAATCCTCTTCTTGGTTTAGATTTATTTGTATCATTTGAATCTTCTGCATCTTCCAAAATAATGATTTGTGAATTATCTTGTTCAATTTTTGGTTGATTTTCTTTAAGTTTTTTTGCAATAAATTCAAATAATTCATTAACATTTGTTCCATCTTTTGCACTTGTTTTTACAAATTTGAATTCTTTTCCTTTTAAAATTTCCTTTTAAAATTTTGTATTTGAATAAAAAATAAATTGAGTAAATTGAATAATAAATTAAATAGTTTTTTATCTCTTTTTTTTTAAATTGATTTTTTTTGTTCCACTTTTTTTTTAAATTAAATTTTTATAAATAAATTTTTAATTAAATTTACTTTGATTTTTTCTTCAATATTTTCAATTTGATCTTCAATAAGATCACATTTATTTCCAACAATAACAATTAAAGGTTCTGTTCTGAAGTTATATTCAATTTCTTCTATAAAATCATCAACTTCTTTAAGAGTACCTTCAACTGTTAAATCAAAAACAATTATAAAACAACCTGTATTTCTTTTTAATTTTGATTTTAATTTTAATTTTGATTTTGATTTTGATTTTGATTTTTAATTTGAATTTGAATTTGATTTTGAATTTGATTTTAATTTTGATTTTGATTTTAATTTTGATTTTGATTTTGATTTTAATTTTAATTTATATTTTGATTTTGATTTTAAATTTGATTTTGATTTTGATTTTAATTTTAATTTTGATTTTAATTTTGATTTTTATTTTGATTTTGATTTTAATTTTGATTTTAATTTTGATTTTAATTTTAATTTTGATTTTTATTTTGATTTTTATTTTGATTTTGATTTTGATTTTGATTTTGATTTTGATTTTTATTTTGATTTTGATTTTGATTTTAAATTTGAATTTGAAATAGATTTACTTATAAATTGAAGAAGTAAACGGAATTCTATAAGCTTTTGAACCTGAAGTATCCCACTTTAAATTAAAATTAAAATTCATTTATAAAATTAAAATTAAAATTAAAATAAATTAATTTATAAAATTTAATTAGAAAGAAAAATATAAATTTATTTACAATTTGAAGTCGAACTTTTTTATTATCAATTTCTAAATCTTTGGATATCTATTTATTTTTGTATTTAAATTGGAAAAAAATTTTTTGTTATAAATTTTGGAATTAATTTATAAATTTATTTTCAAAATTATTTCAGAATTTAATTAATTAATTTTAAATTATTTATTTACAAAATCAACTCCAATATTTCTAGGTCTAAAAGCTTCAAACATTCCATCCTATTTTTTAAATTAATTTTATTAATTAAAAATTGAATAAATTATTTTTTAAATTTGTAAATTAATTAATTAATAAAATAATAAAAGAAATAAAATAAATATTTACAACATAGCGATCAATTAAATTTGTTTTTCCAACTCCTGCTGCTCCAACAAGAACAACTTTAAAAAGAAAATCAAAAGTCATAATAGAAAACAAAATGAAAGAAAAATAAAATGAAAAAAAAAATGAAAAAAGTTTTTTTTCCGATTTTGATTTTATTTTTTGGTTTTAAAAATAAAAATAAAAGAAAAATAAACCAATTTTTAACAACATCCTTGTTTTTTTTGTTTTATTTGTATTAAATCTGAATTTTTAATAACTTTTGATTGACTTAAATTATTTTCATTTTGATCTAAACCAGTATTAATTTTTTTATGATGAAGATGTTTATTAACTTCATTTTTTTCTTTAAGTTCTTTTGCAATTCCATAAAATAATTCATTAACATTTGTTCCATCTTTTGCACTTGTTTTAAAAAATCTCAATTCTTTTCCTTTTAAAATTTCCTTTTGAAATTTTGTATTTGAATAAAAAATAAAATTAAATAAATTGAATATTAAATTAAATATTTTTTTATATTTTTGTTTTTAAATTGATTTTTTTTGTTCCACTTTTTTTTTAAATTAAATTTTTATAAATAAATTTTTAATTAAATTTACTTTGATTTTTTCTTCAATATTTTCAATTTGATCTTCAATAAGATCACATTTATTTCCAGCAATAACAATTAAAGGTTCTGTTCTGCATTTATTTTCAATTTCTTTTATATAATAATCAACTTCTTTAAGAGTACCTTCAACTGTTAAATCAAAAACAATTATTGCTATATCTGTATTTCTTTTTGATTTTGATTATGATTTTGATTTTGATTTTGATTTTTGATTTTTGATTTTGATTTTAATTTTGATTTTGATTATGATTTTGATTTTAATTTTAATTTTGATTTTAATTTTAATTTTGATTTTGATTTTAATTTTAATTTTAATTTTAATTTTGATTTTGATTTTAATTTATTTTGATTTTAATTTTGATTTTTATTTTGATTTTAATTTTAATTTTAATTTTAATTTTGATTTTGATTTTAATTTATTTTGATTTTAATTTTGATTTTGATTTTGATTTTGATTTTGATTTTGATTTTGATTTTGATTTTGATTTTTATTTTGATTTTGATTTTGATTTTGATTTTAATTTTGATTTTGATTTTATTTTGATTTTGATTTTGAATTTGAATTTTAATTTTAATTTTGATTTTAATTTTGATTTTGATTTTGATTTTAATTTTGATTTTGATTTTGATATTTTGATTTTGATTTTGATTTTGATTTTGATTTTAATTTTGATTTTGATTTTAATTTTGATTTTGATTTTAATTTTGATTTTGATTTTAATTTTAATTTTGATTTTGATTTTGATTTTAAATTTGAATTTGAAATAGATTTACTTATAAATTGAAGAAGTAAGTGGATTCCGATATTGTTCTTCACCTGCAGTATCCCACTTTAAATTAAAATTAAAATTAATTTATAAAATTAAAATTAATTTATAAAATTAAAATTTAATTAGAAAGAAAAATATAAATTTATTTACAATTTCAAGTCGAACTTTTTTATTATCAATTTTTAAATCTTTGTATTTCTATTTATTTTTGTATTTAAATTGGAAAAAAATTTTTTGTTATAAATTTCAGAATTTAATTAATTAATTTTAAATTATTTATTTACAAAATCAACTCCAACAGTTGTAGGTCTAAAAGCTTCATAGATTCCATCCTATTTTTTAAATTAATTTTATTAATTAAAAATTGAATAAATTATTTTTTAAATTTGTAAATTAATTAATTAATAAAATAAAAGAAATAAAATAAATATTTACAATATATTTAATAATTAAACTTGTTTTTCCAACTCTTGGGCTTCCAATAAGAACAACTTTAAAATTAAAATCAAAACTCATAATAGAAAACAAAATGAAAGAAAAATAAAATGAAAAAAAAAATGAAAAAAGTTTTTTTTCCGATTTTGATTTTATTTTTTGGTTTTAAAAATAAAAATAAAAGAAAAATAAACCAATTTTTAACAACATCCTTGTTTTTTTTGTTTTTTTTGTGTTAAATCAGAATTTTTAATAACTTTTGATTGATTTAAATTATTTTCATTTTGATCTAAACCAGTATTAATTTTTTTATGATGAAGATTTTTATTAAATTCTTTTTTTTCTTTAAGTTCTTTTGCAATAAATTCAAATAATTCATTAACATTTATTCCATCTTTTGCACTTGTTTTAAAAAATCTCAATTCTTTTCCTTTTAAAATTTCCTTTTGAAATTTTATATTTGAATAAAAAATAAAATTGAATAAATTAAATAATAAATTAAATACTTTTTTATCTTTTTGTTTTTAAATTGATTTTTTTTGTTCCACTTTTTTTTTAAATTAAATTTTTATAAATAAATTTTAATTAAATTTACTTTGATTTTTTCTTCAATATTTTCAATTTGATCTTGAATAAGATCACATTTATTTCCAACAATAACAATTAAAGGTTCTATTCTGCAATTATCATCAATTTCTTTTATATAATAATCAACTTCTTTAAGAGTACCTTCAACTGTTAAATCAAAAACAATTATTGCTGTATCTGCATTTCTTTTTGATTTTGATTTTGATTTTGATTTTGATTTTGATTTTGATTTTGATTTTGATTTTGATTTTAATTTTGATTTTGATTTTGATTTTGATTTTGATTTTAATTTTGATTTTGAATTTGATTTTGATTTTGATTTTAAATTTGATTTTGATTTTGATTTTGATTTTGATTTTGATTTTGATTTTAATTTTGATTTTGATTTTGATTTTAATTTTGATTTATATTTTGATTTTGATTTTGATTTTGATTTAGATTTTAAATTTGAATTTGAAATAGATTGCTTATAAATTTAAAGAAATTTGGATTCCGATATTTGTTCTTCATTCAGTATCCCACTTTAAATTAAAATTAAAATTAAAATTCATTTATAAAATTAAAATTCATTTATAAAATTAAAATTTAATTAGAAAGAAAAATATAAATTTATTTACAATTTCAAGTCGAACACTTTTATTATCAATTTCTAAATCTTTGAATTTCTATTTATTTTTGTATTTAAATTGGAAAAAAATTTTTTGTTATAAATTTCAGAATTTAATTAATTAATTAATTTTAAATTATTTATTTACAAAATCAACTCCAACAGTTGTAGGTCTAAAAGGTTTAAACATTTCATCCTATTTTTTAAATTAATTTTATTAATTAAAAATTGAATAAATTATTTTTTAAATTTGTAAATTAATTAATTAATAAAATAAAAGAAATAAAATAAATATTTACAATATATCTAATAATTAAACTTGTTTTTCCAACTCTTGGAGTACCAATAAGAACAACTTTAAAATTAAAATCAAAACTCATAATAGAAAATAAAATGAAAGAAAAATAAAATGAAAAAAAAAATGAAAAAGTTTTTTTCCGATTTTGATTTTATTTTTTATTAAAAAAAACAGAAAGAAAGAAAAGCAATTTTCAACAACATTTGTTAATTTTTTTTTATTCGTACGTTTTTTCAATTAATTTGAAAAATAAAAGAAAAATAAACCAATTTTTAACAACATCCTTGTTTTTTTTGTTTTATTTGTATTAAATCTGAATTTTTAATAACTTTTGATTGATTTAAATTATTTTCATTTTGATCTAAACCAGTATTAATTTTTTTATGATGAAGATGTTTATTAAGTTCTTTTTTTTCTTTAAGTTCTTTTGCAATAAATTCAAATAATTCATTAACATTTATTCCATCTTTTGCACTTACTTTAAATAATTTGAATTCTTTTCCTTGCGAAATTTCCTTTTGAAATTTTATATTTGAATAAAAAATAAAATTAAATAAATTAAATAATAAATTAAATACTTTTTTATCTTTTTTTTTTTAAATTGATTTTTTTTGTTCCACTTTTTTTTAAATTAAATTTTTATAAATAAATTTTTAATTAAATTTACTTTGATTTTTTCTTCAATATTTTCAATTTCTTTTTCAATAAGATCACATTTATTTCCAACAATAACAATTAAAGGATCTATTCTGCAATTATCATCAATTTCTTTTATATAATAATCAACTTCTTTAAGAGTACCTTCAACTGTTAAATCAAAAACAATTATTGCTGTATCTGCATTTCTTTTTGATTTTGATTTTGATTTTAATTTTGATTTTGATTTTGAATTTGATTTTGATTTTAATTTTGATTTTGATTTTGAATTTGATTTCGATTTTAAATTTGATTTTGATTTTAATTTTTATTTTAATTTTGATTTTGATTTTGATTTTGATTTTGATTTTGATTTTGATTTTGATTTTAAATTTGAATTTGAAATAGATTTACTTATAAATTGAAGAAGTAAGTGGATTCCGATATTGTTCTTCGCCTGCAGTATCCCACTTTAAATTAAAATTAAAATTCATTTATAAAATTAAAATTAAAATTAATTTATAAAATTAAATTAGAAAGAAAAATATAAATTTATTTACAATTTCAAGTCGAACACCTTTATTATCAATTTCTAAATCTTTGAATTTCTATTTATTTTTGTATTTAAATTGGAAAAAAATTTTTTGTTATAAATTTCAGAATTTATTTAATTAATTTTAAATTATTTATTTACAAAATCAACTCCAACAGTTGTAGTTCTAAAAGGTTTAAATATTGCATCCTATTTTTTAAATTAATTTTATTAATTAAAAATTGAATAAATTATTTTTTAAATTTGTAAATTAATTAATTAATAAAATAAAAGAAATAAAATAAATATTTACAATATATTTAATAATTAAACTTGTTTTTCCAACTCTTGGGCTTCCGATAAGAACAACTTTAAAATTAAAATCAAAACTCATAATAGAAAACAAAATGAAAGAAATGAAAAAGTTTTTTTTCCGATTTTGATTTTTATTATTTTTTATTATTTTTTATTAAAAAAAAACAAAAAAGCAATTTTTAACAACATTTATTGACTTTTTTTGGTGTTTGAGATTCTGTTAATTTTATAGTTTGGGGATTATTTGTTGGATTTGTATTTGAATTGTCAACTGATTGGTCTTGTTTTGGTTGATTTTCTTTAAGTGTTTTTGCAATATAATAAAATAATTCATTAACATTTGTTCCTTCTTTTGCACTTGTTTTAAATAATTTAAATTCTTTTCCTTTAGCAATTTCCTATTTATTTGAATTTAAAAAAACAGTATGAAAAAAATTTTTTTGTTCCACTTTTTTATTAAATTAAAATAATTTACTTCCAATTTTTCTTCTACATTTTCTATTTGATTTTCAATAAGATCACATTTATTTCCAACAAGAATAATTAATGGATTTTTATAAGAAATCTTGTCAATCTCAGAAAAATAGTAATCAACTGATTCTAAACTTTCTTCAACTGTTAAATCAAAAACAATTATAAAAGCTTCTGCATTTCTAAATTTAATTTTTATTTTAATTTTGAATTAAATTTTGATTTTAATTTTGATTTTAATTTTGATTTTAATTTTGATTTTAATTTTGATTTTAATTTTGATTTTAATTTTGATTTTAATTTTAATTTTGAATTAAATTTTGATTTAATTTTAATTTTAATTTTGATTTTAATTTTGATTTTAATTTTGATTTTGAATTTAATTTTAATTTTAATTTTGATTTTGATTTTGATTTTGATTTTAATTTTAATTTTGATTTTGATTTTAATTTTGATTTTCATTTTGAATTTAATTTTGATTTTAATTTTGATTTTGATTTTGATTTAAATTTTGATTTTAATTTTAATTTTAATTTTAATTTTGATTTACTTATAAATTGAAGAAGAAAGTGGAATTCGAAATTTTTCTTGACCTGCAGTATCCCACTATTAATTATTTAATTTAAATAAAATATTTTATAAATTAAATAAATATTCTTCAATAATTAAATAATTCATTACAATTTGAAGTCTAAAAGTTGAATCTTCAATTTCAACATCTTTTGTTTTCTAAAAAATTAAAAGGAAAAAAAATTTTTAATCAAAAACAAAAATTAAAATTAAAATAAATTACATAATCAATACCAACAGTAGTAGTTGTTCTAGGAATAAAAATATTATCCTTTTTCGATTTTTATTTTTTTAAATTATTTTTTTAAATTATTTTTTTTTTGTGAATTTTGTTTATTTACAACATATCGATTAATTAAACTTGTTTTTCCTGCTCCTGAAGCTCCAACTAAAGCAACACGAAAAAAAACATCAAAAGTCATAATTTTTAAATTTAAATTTATATTAAAAAAAATGATAAAATTTTTAAAAGCAAAAAATTCTTTTGTTTATTTTAATTTTAATTAAGGAAAAAAAATAAAAGAAAAATGAAAAAAAAGAAATTCAAAAAGAAAATTTTGTTTTTTTTTTTTAACAACATTTATTTCGTTTTTTATTATTAAAATTATTATTATCATCATTATTTAAATCAACTTCTTTTAAATTTTCTTCTTTTAAATTTTCATTTTTATTTAATTTATTTTGTTTTATTACTCCATATTTTTTAGGATTTTCTTTAATCGTTTTTGCAATATAATAAAATAATTCATTAACATTTGTTCTTTCTTTTGCACTTGTTTTAAATAATTTAAATTCTTTTTCATTTGAAATTTGCTATTAAATATTATTTTTAAAAAGAATAAATTTTTTAAAATTAAATAATTTTTTTGTTCCACTTTTTTATTAATTAATATTTTTAAATTAATTTTGATTTTGATTTTAATTTACTTTCACTTTTTCTTCTACATTTTCTATTTGATTTTCAATAAGATCACATTTATTTCCAACAAGAACAATTAATGGATTTTTTCTACAATTATTTTCAATTTCTGTAAAATAATACTCAAGTGAATTCACTGTTTCTTTATTTGTTAAATCAAAAACAACTATTAAAACATTTGTGTTTCTATTTAAAAAAATTTAATCATTTAATTTAAATTTTAATTTTGATTTTGATTTTAATTTTAATTTTGAATTTGAATTTGAATTTGATTTTGATTTTAATTTTAATTTTGATTTTGATTTTGATTTTGATTTTGATTTTGATTTTGATTTTGATTTTGATTTTGATTTTGATTTTGATTTTGATTTTGATTTTAATTTTAATTTTAATTTTAATTTTGATTTTGATTTTGATTTTGATTTTGATTTTGATTTTAATTTTGATTTTGATTATTTTGATTTTTGATTTTGATTTTGATTTTAATTTTGATTTATATTTTGATTTTGATTTTAATTTTGATTTTGATTTTAATTTTGATTTTGATTATTTTAATTTTGATTTTGATTTTGATTTTGATTTTAATTTTAATTTAAATTTTAATTCTGATTTTGATTCTGATTTTTGATTTTGATTTTTGATTTTGATTTTAATTTTAATTTTAATTTTAATTTTAATTTTAATTTTAATTTTGATTTTAATTTTAATTTTAATTTTGATTTTAATTTTGAATTTAATTTTAATTTTAATTTTGATTTTAATTTTGATTTTGATTTTAATTTTGATTTTGATTTTGATTTTGATTTTAATTTTGATTTTGATTTTGATTTTAATTTTGATTTTAATTTTGATTTTGATTTTGATTTTGATTTTAATTTTGATTTTAATTTTGATTTTAATTTTGATTTTTATTTTGATTTTGATTTTGATTTTGATTTTAATTTAGATTTTGATTTTAATTTTGATTTTGATTTTGATTTTAATTTTGATTTAAATTTTGATTTTAATTTTAATTTAAATTTTAATTCTGATTTTGATTCTGATTTTGATTTTGATTTACTTATAAATTGAAGAAGAAAGCGAAATATGAAATTTTTCTTGACCTGCAGTATCCCACTATTAATTATTTAATTTAAATAAAATATTTTATAAATTAAATAAATATTCTTCAATAATTAAATAATTCATTACAATTTGAAGTCTAAAAGTTGAATCTTCAATTTCAACATCTTTTGTTTTCTAAAAAATTAAAAGGAAAAAAAATTCCAAAAAAAAATTGGAAAAAAACTGAAAATATCAAGAAATAAAATTACATAATCAATTCCAATAGTTGAATCTTTTTCTGGAATAAAAATATCATCCTTTTCAAATAAATTAAAAAATTAAAATAAAAAAATTAAATTTTTTTCTTTCTTTCTTTTCTTTCTTTCTAAATTTACAATATATCGTTGAATTAAACTTGTTTTTCCAACTCCTGAAGCTCCAACTAAAATTGTTTTACATAAAAAATCAAAACTCATTTTTTAAAAAAAAAGAAAAAAATGGAAAAAATAAAAAATGAAAAAATTGAAAAAATGAAAAAATTTTTTTTTTGGAAATAAATGTCAATCCACTTTTTGTTTTTAATTTCATTTAAATTTTATCATTTTTGTTTTTGTTTTTAATTTCATTTAAATTTTATCATTTTTGTTTTTGTTTTTATTTTTATTTTTGTTTTTATTTTTGTTTTTGTTTTGATAAAATTTAAATAATAAAAAAAAAATAAAAAAAGTCAATGTTTGCAATTCCAAATTGACTTTAACAACAATTTTTTTTCTTTTCTTTTTTTTCTTGTTCAAATATAATTTTTCTTGAATGTCTTTTTGGTTTATCTTTATTTGAATTTTCATTTTGAGGAAATTTTTCTTTAAGTGTTTTTGCAATATAATAAAATAATTCATTAACATTTATTTTTTCTTTTGCACTTGTTTTAAATAATTTAAATTCTTTTTCATTTGAAATTTCCTATTAAATATTATTTTTAAAAAAGAATAAATTTTTTAAATTTAAATAAATTTTTTTGTTCCACTTTTTTATTAATTAATATTTTTCAATTAATTTAAATCTAAATTTAAATCTAAAATTTTTAATTAAATTTAAAATTTAAATTTAATATTTTTCAATTAATTTAAATCTAAATTTAAATTTAATATTTTTCAATTAATTTAAATCTAATATTTAAATTTAATATTTTTCAATTAATTTAAATTTAGATTTAAATTTAATATTTTTCAATTAATTTAAATTTAAATTTAAATTTAATATTTTTTAATTAATTTAAATTTAAATTTAATATTTTTTAATTATTTTAATTTTAAATTTAAAAATTTACTTTGATTTTTTCTTCTAAATTTTCAAATTGATTTTCAAGATCACACTTATTTCCAACAAGAACAATTAAAATATCTGATTTATAACTGTTGTTAATCTCTAAGAGATAATTATAAACTTCTTGTAAACTATCTTCATTTGTTAAATCAAAAACAATAATAAATGCTTTTGCATTTCTTTTGTGTTTTTTTTTTAAGAATAATTTAATTAAAAAATTAAAAATAAAAAAGTGGAACAAAAAAATATTCATTTTTAATTTACTTATAAATTGAAAAAGAAGAAATTGAAATTTGAAATTTTTCTTGGCCTGCAGTATCCCACTATTAAATTGAAATTAAATAATTTAATTATTTTATAATTTAAATATTTTATAAATTAAATATTTTATAATTTAAATATTTTATAAATTAAATACTTTATAATTTAAATATTTTATAATTTAATTATTTAGTAATTTAAATATTTTATAATTTAAATATTTTATAATTTAAATATTTTTATAATTTAAAATATTTTATAATTTAAATATTTTATTTTAATTTAAATATTTTGTAATTTAAATATTTTATAATTTAAATATTTCATAATTTAATTATTTTATAATTTAAATATTTTTATAATTTAATTATTTTATAAATTAAATATTTTATAATTTAAATATTTTATTTTATAATTTAAATATTTTATAATTTAAATATTTTATAATTTAAATATTTTTATTTTTATAATTTAAATATTTTTATAATTTAAATATTTTTATTTTATAATTTAAATATTTTATAATTTAAATATTTTTATTTTATAATTTTAAATATTTTTTATAATTTAATTATTTTATAATTTAAATATTTTATAATTTAATTATTTAATAATTCAAATATTTTTATAATTCAAATATTTTGTAATTCAAATATTTTGTAATTTAAATATTTTATAATTTAAATATTTCATAATTTAATTATTTTTATAATTCAAATATTTTTTATAATTTAAATATTTCATAATTTTAAATATTTTATAATTTAAATATTTTATAATTTAATTATTTTATAAATTAAATATTTTATAATTTAATTATTTAATAATTTAAATATTTTATAATTTAAATATTTTATAATTTAAATATTTCATAATTTAAATACTTTATAAATTAAGTATTTCATAATTTAAATATTTTATAAATTAAATATTTTATAAATTAAATATTTACAATTTGAAGTCGAATCTCTTCTTCTTCAACTGAAACATCTTTTGTTATCTAAAATCATTTAATTTTTTTTTGGCAAAAGTATTTTAAATCCATTAAAAAAAAAAAGAAAATCAATATTCAAGTTGATTTTAATTTGAGAAAAATTTTTCCAAAAAAAATATTTTTTAATTAGATAAAAATTGAATAAAAGAATTAAAAAATAAAACTACATAATCAATTCCAACATTTGATTTTAAATCCAAATTAAAAACATCATCCTTATTAATTATAAAAAAATAAAGTAGAAAATTTAATAAAAAAAAAAGGAAAAAAAATTTTTTTTTAAATTGAAATTTTTTTTAAATTTGATTATTAAAATTTACAACATATTTAATAATTAAACTTGTTTTTCCAACTCCTGAAGCTCCAACAAGAAAAATTGGATATAAAGCATCAAAACTCATTTTTAAAATTAAAATGAAAAATAAAAAAATGGAAAATTTTTTCAACTTTTTTTTTTATTCAAAATAAAACAATCAAAAAAAAAAAATAAAAAGTTAATTTTTAATTTGAAAATGAAATCAACAACAATTTTTTTTCCCTTGTTTGTTTCCCTTATTTTCAAGTTTAATTTCTTGTTTATTTTTTGGTTTTGGTTTTTGTTGATTTGTATTAAATTTTCCATTTTGATTTTTTTCTTTAAGTGTTTTTGCAATATAATAAAATAATTCATTAACATTTGTTCCATCTTTTGCACTTGTTTTAAATAATTTAAATTCTTTTTCATTTGAAATTTCCTATTAAATATTATTTTTAAAAAGAATAAATTTTTTAAAATTAAATAATTTTTTGTTCCACTTTTTTATTAATTAATATTTTTAAATTAATTTAAATCTAAATTTAAATTTAAATTTAAAAATTTGTTTCACTTTTTTTTTATTAAATAATATTTTTCAATTATTTTAATTTTAAATTTAAAAAATTACTTTGATTTTTTCTTCTAAATTTTCAAATTGATTTTCAAGATCACATTTATTTCCAGCAAGAACAATTAAAACATCTGGTGGACAATTTTGATTAATCTCTACAAGATAATTATTAACTTCTTTTAAAGTATTTTCTTTTGTTAAATCAAAAACAATAATAAATGCTTCTACTTTTCTTTTGTGTTTTTTTTTAAGAATAATTTAATTAAAAAATTAAAAATAAAAAAGTGGAACAAAAAAATATTCATTTTTAATTTACTTATAAATTGAAAAAGAAGAAATTGAAATTCTGTATCTTTCTTGGCCTGCAGTATCCCACTATTAATATTAATTTTAATATTAATTTAAATTTTAATTTTAATTTTAATTTTAATTATAATTTTAATTTTGATTTTGATTTTGATTTTGATTTTAATTTTAATTTTTAATTTCAATTTTAATTTTAATTTTAATTATAATTTTAATTTTAATTTTAATTTTAATTTTAATTTTAAATTTTTAATTTTTAATTTTTACAATTTGAAGTCTAATCGATTTACCATTAATTTCAATATCTTTCGTTTTCTAAATTTATTCAAAAAAAAAGTATTTTTTTTAAAATAAAAAAACAGGAAAAAAAAATTAATTAAAATTTAATCACAAAAATTAATAAGAAAAAACAAAAATAAATTACAAAATCAACTCCAATAGTTGTTCTATAGTTGAGATTAAAAACATCATCCTTATTAATTATAAAAAAATAAAGTAGAAAATTTAATAAAAAAAAAAGGAAAAAATTTTGTTTTTGAATTTAAAATTTAAATTTTAAATTTTTAAATTTACAACATATCGATTAATTAAACTTGTTTTTCCAACTCCTGAAGCTCCAACAAGTGCAATTTGACATAAAAAATCAAAACTCATTTTTAAAATAAAATGGAAAATAAAAAAATGAAAAATAAAAAAATGAAAACTTTTTTTTTTTAACAACAATTTGTTTTTTTATTAATTGTTTGAGATTTTTTAATAAAATCATTTTGATTATCGCTATCAAGAATATCATCACTATTTTCAAAATCTATTTCAACAATATTTGATTTATTTTTTAATTTAGGGTTTGTTTTTAATGTTTTTGCAGTAAAATGAAATAATTCATTAACATTTGTTCCATCTTTTGCACTTGTTTTAAATAATTCAAATTCATGATCTTTTGAAATGTTCTATTTTTTTAATTTTGAATTTAATTTTGGATTTAATTTTAATTTAATTTTAAATTTAATTTTAAATTGGATTTAATTTAATTTTGAATTTAATTTTGGATTGATTTTAATTTTGAATTTAATTTTGGATTTAATTTTGAATTCATTCTAATTTTGGATTGATTTTAATTTTGAATTTAATTTTGAATTTAATTTTAAATTTAATTTTGAATTTAATTTTGAATTTAATTTTGAATTTAATTTTAAATTTAATTTTGAATTGATTTTAATTTTAAATTGGATTTAATTTAATTTTGAATTCATTCTAATTTTGGATTGAATTTAATTTTGAATTTAATTTTGAATTTAATTTTGAATTGAATTTAATTTATTTTAAATTTAATTTGATTTTGAATTTATTTTGAATTTAATTTTGGATTGAATTTCATTTTGAATTTAATTTAATTTTGGATTGAATTTAATTTTAAATTTAATTTAATTTTGAATTTAATTTTAAATTTAATTTTGGATTGAATTTAATTTTAAATTTAATTTTTGTTCCACTTTTTTAAACTAATTTAATTTTGAATGGAAAAAATTTACTTTAATTTTTTCTTCTAAATTTTCAATTTCTTTTTTAAGATCACATTTATTTCCAGCAAGAACAATTAAAACATCTGGTTCACAATTTTGTCCAATTTCATAAATAAAATCATTAATTTGATCAAGTGACATTTCACTTGTTAAATCAAAAACAATAACAAAACCATCTGCATTTCTTTTTTTTTTTCAATTAAAATTTAGGTTTTTTTTTTTATTTTGATTTTTTTGATTGGGAAAAAAATTGAAAAATTTACTTAAAAATTGAAGAAGAAAGTGTCATTCTATATCTTTCTTGACCTGCAGTATCCCACTATAAAATTATAATTAAAATTAAAATTAAAATTAAAATTTAAATTCATTTTGAAATTATAATTAAAATTTAAAATTAAAATTATAATTAAAATTAAAATTACAATTTATAATTAAAATTAAAATTCATTTTGAAATTATAATTTAAAATTATAATTAAAATTATAATTAAAATTAAAATTAAAATTAAAATTAAAATCAAAATTAAAATTAAAATTAAAATTAAAATTAAAATTAAAATTATAATTAAAATTAAAATTAAAATTAAAATTAAAATTATAATTAAAATTATAATTCATTTTGAAATTATAATTAAAATAAAAATTAAAATTAAAATTAAAATTAAAATTCATTTTGAAATTAAAATCAAAATTAATATTATAATTAAAATTTAAATTAAAATTACAATTTGGAGTCTAATTGTTTTATCATCAACTACAATATCTTTTGTTCTCTTTTAAAGAAAAAAAAAATTTTAAATAAAAAAAAGGGAAATAATTTTAATAAAAAAGAAAATAAATACAAAATCAACACCAATTGTAGGTTCTTGTTCAAAAAAAGTTGCATCCTTTTAATTTTTTTAATTCAAATTTTTTTAATTTTTTTAATTCAAATTTTTTTAATTTTTTTAATTCAAATTTTTTTAATTTTTTTAATTTTGAATAAAAAAGAAGGAAAAAAATAATTTACAACAAATCTAACAAGTAAACTAGTTTTTCCAGCTCCAGATGCTCCAACAATTACTATTTTAAAAAGATTATCAAAACTCATTTAAAAATAATAAAATAAAAAAATAATAAAAAATGAAAGAAAAAAATGAAAAATAAAATTTGGTTTTTATTCCACTTTTTGTTTTTAAAAAATAAGAATTAATCAAATTTGAAATTATTCAAAAAGAGAATTTCAACAACATTTTGATTTTTTTATTTTTGGAACTGGTTCTAAAATATTAACAAAACCGTTTCGAGCTAAATTTTTTTCATTTTTTAGAAGATATTCATTTTTTGATTTTGGTTGATTTTCTTTAAGTGTTTTTGCAATATATTCAAATAATTCATTAACATTTGTTCCATCTTTTGCACTTGTTTTAAATAATTTAAATTCATTATTTGGTAAAATTTCCTTGTTTTTTTTTGTTTTAATTATTGAGATTCAAAATTAATCAATTTTTTATTGATAATTTTTGTTCCACTTTTTGATTTATTTTAAAAAATTTACTTTGATTTTTTCTTCTAAATTTTCAAATTGATTTTCAAGATCACATTTATTTCCAACAAGAACAATTAAAACATTTGGTGGACAATTTTGATTAATTAATACAAGAAAATTATTAATTTCTTTTAAAGTATCTTCTTCTGTTAAATCAAAAACAAGGATAAAACCTTCTTTTTCACTTTTTTTTTAAATTATTTAAATTATTTAAATCAAATATTTAAATTAAATCAAATTAAATCAAATAATTAAATTAAATTAAATAAAATCAAATAAAATCAAATATTTAAATTAAATTAAATCAAATCAAATCAAAATATTTAAATTAAATTAAATCAAATCAAATCAAATTAAATCAAATCAAATCAAATCAAATTAAATCAAATCAAATCAAATTAAATCAAAATCAAATTAAATCTAAAATTTAAATCAAATATTTAAAATTAAATTAAATCAAATCAAATTAAATTATTTAAATTAAATCAAATATTTAAATTAAATCAAATCAAATCAAATTAAATCAAATCAAATCAAATCAAATTAAATCAAATCAAATCAAATATTTAAATTAAATTAAATTAAATTTAAATTAAATCAAATTAAATCAAATATTTAAATTAAATTAAATATTTAAATTATTTAAATTAAATCAAATATTTAAATTAAATTAAATCAAAATATTTAAATTAAATCAATTATTTAAATTAAATTAAATCAAATCAAATCAAATCAAATCAAATCAAATCAAATCAAAATATTTAAATTAAATCAAATCAAATCAAATATTTAAATTGAATTAAATCAAATCAAATATTTAAATTGAATTAAATCAAATTAAATCAAATTAAATGAAATAATTAAATTAAATCAAATATTTAAATTAAATTAAATTAAATTAATTACTGAAAAATAGCGTTTCCTAATCCAGATCGAAAAGTTTCTTGACCTGCAGTATCCCACTAAAATAAAATTTTTGATAAAAAAATTACAAAAAAAATTTAAACTAAAATTTCCTAAAAGAAAAAAGGATTTGAATTGAAATACAATCTCCAATCTAATTATTTTTCCATCAACATCAACATCTTTTGCTCTCTAAAAAAAAAAAAACAAAAAAAACAATTTAAAAGAAAATGATTTTTTTTTTTGGAATAAAAAAATTTAAGGTATAAATTTATTAAGAATAAGAAAGATTTAAATACAAAATCGACTCCAATTGTTGTTGTTGTTGACATTATAAAAGTATTATCCTTATAAATTTTTTAAATTTGAATTAAATTTTTTTGAATTAAATTTTTTTGAATTAAATTTTTTTGAATTAAATTAAATTTTTTACAACAAATTTAGTAATTAAACTTGATTTGCCAACAAATGCAGAACCAAGAAGTGATAGTTTTATTAAACGATCAAAACTCATAAAAATAAAAATAAAAATGGAAAAAATAAAAAAATGGAAAAAATAAAAATGGAAAAAATAAAAATGGAAAAAATAATCAACAAAATAAAAAAAGTCACATTTTTTAACAACATTTCTTTTTTTTTGGAACTGATGATTCTATTGTAATAATATTTTGTGGAATTTCTTCTTTTTTTTCTTTTTTTGGTTGTTTTTTTGGTTTTCTTTCTATAATTGTTTTGGCAACAAATTCAAATACTTTATCTACATTTGTTCCATCTTTTGCACTTGTTTTATCAAAACTGAAATTGTTTTGAATAAGTTTCTGTTTAAAATTTTAAATATAATTTTTTTTCCGATTTTAATTTTAATTTTTAATTTTTAATTTTAAATATAATTTTTTTTCCGATTTTAATTTTAATTTTAATTTTTAATTTTAAATATAATTTTTTTTCCGATTTTAATTTTAATTATATTTTTATTTTTAATTTTAATATTTTTACTCTTAATTGTTCTTCTGGATTTTCTATTTCAATTTCATCAACAAGATCACTTTTATTTCCAATAAAAGAAAGTAAAATATCTGGTGAACAATTTTGATTAATTTCAACTAAAAAACGACTTAGATCTTCTAAACTTTTTTTATCTGTTAAATCAAAAACAAGAATAAAAGCATCTACACTTCTATTTTTTTCATTAAATCCACAAATAATAAATATTTTGGAAATATGTATTAATTAAAATTTTTTGTTACTTATAAACCGAGAAATTGAGTGCATTTGTATATCTTTCTTGACCTGCAGTATCCCACTATTAAATCAATTATTTAAATCAATTAAATTAAAT
This sequence comes from Anaeramoeba ignava, assembly GCA_028826165.1. Taxonomy (NCBI): domain Eukaryota; family Anaeramoebidae; genus Anaeramoeba; species Anaeramoeba ignava. The sequence goes on from JAPDFW010000060.1 coordinate 174,940, forward strand.
TAAATCAAATTAAATTAAATTAAATCAAATCAAATTAAATCAATTATTTAAATTAAATCAAATCAAATCAAATTAAATTAAATCAATTAAATCAATCAATTATTTAAATCAAATCAAATCAAATCAAATTAAATTAAATCAAATTATTTAAATTCAAATTAAATTAAATCAATTATTTAAATTAAATCAAATCAAATTAAATTAAATTAAATCAAATCAAATTAAATTAAATTAAATCAAATTAAATCAATTTAAATCAAATTAAATCCAAATTAAATCCAAATTAAATCCAAATTATTTAAATTATTTAAATCAATCAAATTAAATCAAATTAAATTAAATCAAATCAAATCAAATCCAAATTATTTAAATTATTTAAATCAAATAAATTATTTAAATCAATTAAATTAAATCAAATTTAAAAATTCTTCAAAAACTTACAATTTGTAATTGAACTTGCTTATCAAATAAAATTAGATTTTTTGTTCTCTTAAATTTAAATTTAAATCCAAAAATTAAAAAAAAAATTTAAATTGAATTAAAAATTTAAAAATTAAAAATTGAATTTACAAAATCAAGTCCTAACGTTGTTGGTTGATTATATTCAAAAGTTTCATCCTTTTATTTTTTAATTAATTTATAAAAAATTTTTCCAAATTAAAAAATTTAATAATTTTAAAAAAAATTTTATTTACAACATATCGTAAAATTAAACTTGATTTCCCAACACAAGGAGGTCCAATCAGTGCAATTTTAATAAGATAATCAAAACTCATTGAAAGAAAAATGAAAAATGAAAAATGAAAAATGAAAAATGAAAAATGAAAAATGAAAAATGAAAAATGAAATTTTTTTGGATCATTTTTTTCATTTTTCTCTTTTTTTAAAATAAATATGAATTTTTGGAAAGCAATTAAAAAAAATGATTTTCAAACTTTAAAATTATTGATTGAAAAAGGAATTGATATTAATTCAAAAAAAACTTATAATAAAACAGCTTTACATTATGCTTGTCAATATAATTCAATTGAAATTATCAAATATTTAATTGAAAAAGGTATTGAAATCAATGCAAAAACTTATCACAATGAAACAGCTTTGCATTATGCTTTTAAATATAATTCATCACTAGAAATAATTGAGTATTTGATTTCAAAAGGACTTGATCCAAATGCAAAAAATTATCACAATGAAACAGCTTTGCATTTTGCTTGTAAATATAATTCATCACTAGAAATAATTGAGTATTTGATTTCAAAAGGACTTGATCCAAATGCAAAAACATTCATAAATGAAACAAATATCCATTTAGTTTGTGAAAATGAAAATACAAAATCATCAATTGAAATTATCAAATATTTGATTTCAAAAGGAATTGATATCAACGCAAAAACAAATCAAAATAAAACAGCTTTACATTATATTTTCCAAAAAAATCCATCATTTGAAATTATTCAGTGTTTAATTGAAAATGGAATTGAAATCAATGCAAAAACTCATGAAAATGAAACAGCTTTACATTTTGTTTGTAAATATAATTCCTTCGAAATGATCAGATATTTAATCGAAAAAGGAGCAGATATCAATGCAAAAACAAATAGAAACCAAACAGCTTTACATTTTTGCTGTCAATACGAACTAAAATCAGAAATAATTGAGTATTTGATTTCAAAAGGAGCTGATCCAAATGCAAAAACAGATGAGGATGAAACACCTCTTCATATTTGTTGCCAAAATGAATCACTTAGAACTATTCAAATACTAATTGAAAAGGGAGCTGATCCAAATTCAACAGCAAAATACAAAGAAACTCCTATTCATATTGCTTGTCAAAAAAATTATTTTGAGATTATCAAATATTTGATTGAAAAGGGAGCAAATGTCAAAGCAAAAGCAAATGGAAACCAAACAACTTTGCATTATGCTTGCCAAAATAAAAACGCATCAACTCAAGTTATCAAATATTTACTCCAGAAAGGAATTGATATCAACTCAAAAACTTATGGAAGTAAAACTGCTCTTCATGTTGCATGTCAAAGTTCATCAAATAAAATTATTAAGTTGTTAATAGAAAATGGAGCTGATATTAATTGCCAGGATTTCGATGGAATTACTCCTCTTTCCTTATCAATCCAAAATTCAAATCTAAAACTAACAAAGTTGTTATTGATGAATGATGCAAATATTCTGAAACTACGGAAACAAGAAATCACAAATCAAATTATTCTTCTATTTTCTCAAATTTATTCTTTTAATGAGGATTTACATAATTTGTTGTACTCAAACGACAATTTCGCAGATTTGCAAATCAAATCAAAAGATTATTCCAAATTTCAAGTTCATAAATTGATTCTTTTGGCAAGATTTGATAATAATGAAACAAATTTACAAAAATTTATCAATATTTGCAATCAAAAACCAAAAAAAGAAATTGAGATTGCTTTGAATTTTCTTTATACAGGTTTTCCAAATTTTTCCCAATTCCAAAAGAAAATTGACAAAAAAAATCAAAATCAAAATCAAAATCAAAATCAAAATCCAAAAAAAACAAAAACAAAAAGAAAATCATTTAATCAGAAAATTTTAAAACAAAAACAAAAAGAAGAATTAATCAAAGAAAATGAAATGGAAATGGAAAATTTTTTCAAAGAAATTGGATTTGATTCAAAATGGATTGAATTAAAAAAAGGAAGAAAAGGAATAATAAAAGATTTTGATAAATTATATCAAGATGATTCAAAAAAAGATTTTAGAATAATTATTGATGAAAAAGAAATCAAGGCTCATAAATTGATTTTGATATTAAGAAGTGATTTATTTAAAGGAATGTTTCAATTAAATGTGAACGATTCATCAAATCAAGTTCATGATTATTCAAGAAAATCATTTGAAACAATTAATCAATTGATTTATTTTCTTTATCATGATAAATTTAATAATGAAAAAGAAATTTTAAAAAAAATCAAAAAAGAAGAATTTGAAGAATTAAAAGATTATTATCAATTAAATCCAAATTCAATAATTGATTTATTTTTAATGAAAGAAAATTGAAAAATTGATATTTTTGTTGTTTTTTGAAAAAAATGAAAATATTTTTATTAAAGAGAAAAAAGAAAAAAAAAGAACAAAAAAAATATTTATCATTTTTTTTTTACTGAAAGAAAATTAAAATAATCAAAAAATTTGGCAGCAATCTTTCTTTTTTCCTTTTTGTTTCTGATTTTTATTATTAAGAGAATTATTTTCTGTTTCATTTTTTTCATTATCAAAAACAACGATTGGTTTATCTAATTGATCATTATTTTGTGATTGAGATTTTTTAAAAAGAGATTCAGCAATGAAATGAAATAATTCATTTACATTACTTCCATTTTTTGCGCTTGTTTTAAAATGTTGAAGTTCTTGACCTTTTGTATATTTCTATTTTTTTTCCGATTTTAATTTTCAAAACGAATTTTAATTTTAATTTTAATTTTAATTTTGATTTTAATTTTAATTTTAATTTTAATTTTAATTTTAATTTTAATTTTAATTTTAATTTTAATTTTAATTTTAATTTTAATTTTCATTTTAATTTTCATTTTAATTATTTTAAATATTAATTTTATACCATTAATTCTTCTTCAGGATTTTTAATTTTTGAATCAAGATCTGATTTATTTCCTGCAACAATAATTAATATATTTTCAGAACAATTTTGTTCAATTTCTCTAAAAAAATATTCTAATTCTTGTATACTGTCTTCACTTGTTAAATCATAAACAAGAATAAAAGCTTCTGCATTTCTTTTATTTTTCAAATTAAATTTGAAATTGAAATTGATTTAGAAATTGATTTAGAAATTGATTTAGAAATTGATTTAGAAATTGATTTAGAAATTGATTTAGAAATTGAAATTGAATTAGAAATTGATTTAGAAATTGAAATTGATTTAGAAATTGATTTAGAAATTGATTTAGAAATTGAAATTGATTTAGAAATTGAAATTGAAATTGATTTAGAAATTGATTTTGAAATTGAAATTGATTTAAAAATTGAAATTGATTTAAAAATTGATTTAGAAATTGAAATTGAAATTGAAATTGAAATTGATTTAGAAATTGAAATTGATTTAGAAATTGAAATTGATTTAAAAATTGATTTAGAAATTGATTTAGAAATTGATTTAGAAATTGATTTAGAAATTGATTTAGAAATTGATTTAGAAATTGATTTAGAAATTGAAATTGATTTAGAAATTGATTTAGAAATTGATTTAGAAATTGATTTTGAAATAGAAATTGATTTAGAAATTGAAATTGAAATTGAAATTGAAATTGAAATTGATTTAGAAATTGAAATTGATTTAAAAATTGAAATTTATTTAGAAATTGATTTAGAAATTGATTTAGAAATTGAAATTGATTTTGAAATTGATTTAGAAATTGATTTAGAAATTGATTTAGAAATTGATTTAGAAATTGAAATTGATTTAGAAATTGATTTAGAAATTGATTTAGAAATTGAAATTGATTTAGAAATTGATTTAGAAATTGAAATTGATTTAGAAATTGATTTAAAAATTAAAATTGATTTTGAAATTGAAATTGATTTAGAAATTGATTTTGGAATTGATTTAGAAATTGATTTTTAAATGGTAATTGATTTCAACTACCGATAAATAGAAGAAGTAAAAGGAACTCTATAAACTTCTTGACCAGCAGTATCCCACTAATTAAATGTAAAATAAATAAAAATTAAGAAACTAAAAAGAAAAAAAAAGTAATTAATTAATTCATTCAAATTACAAGTTGAAGTCTAATTGTTTTTTCATCAACAAGAACATCTTTTGTTCTCTAAATTAAATTTCATTTAATTTTTTAATTTAATTTTTTCATTTAATTTAATTTAAATTAAATTGAATTGAATTTTTTAATCCAAATTTACAAAATCAACTCCAATTGTTGAAACATCTTGATTTTGAAAAGTATTATCCTTTTAAATTATTAAAAAAAATGATTAAAAAAAATTAAAATAGAAATTTAAATTTAAATTTACAACAAATTTTCTAATTAAACTTACAACAAATTTTCTAATTAAACTTGTTTTGCCAACTTGTGAAGCTCCAAAAATAACAACTTTAAATAATGAATGGAAAGTCATTTAAATAATAATAATAAAAAGAAAAGGAAAAAAATGAAAAAAAAAAATTGAAAACTTTTCTTTTTATTCTTTTATCTTTATTTTAAAAAAAAAATATTTATTTATAAAAAAAAAACTGAAAAGTAAAAAAAAATTTTTTTTTTGATTAATCCAAAAAAATTTAAAAAACGGAACAACATTTTTTGAATTTGGATTTGATTTTTTTTTTTGGTTCATTATTATGATCTTGTTCAATAAAATCAGGTGGAAGATCTTTAAGAGGATCAAATGGAATAAATTCACTTGGATCAATTTCTCTTATTGGATAAGGTGTGAATGTTGATTTTGGTGTTGGATTTGTTACCATTTTCAAATAAACTGATGATGCAATGTAATTGAATAGTTCATTTATATTATCTCCATTTTTTGCACTTGTTTTAAAATGTTTGAAAAAAAATTCTTTGCAGCATGTCTAAATAAAAATAATTAAATCAAAAATATTTAAATCAAAATATTTAAATAAAAATATATTTAAATCAATATATTTAAATTCAATATATTTAAATCAATATATTTAATTAAATATTATTTAAATCAAATATATAAATCAATATATTTAAATCCAAATTATTTAAATTAATATATTTAAATCAAATATTTAAATTAATATATTTAAATCAATATATTTAAATTAATATATCTAAATCAAATATATTTATAAATCAAATATATTTAAATCAATATATTTAAATCAACATATTTAAATCAAAATATTTAAATAAAAATATATTTAAATCAATATATTTAAATCAATATTTAAACTCAAATATTTAAATCAAAATATTTAAATCAATATATTTAAATCAATATATTTAAATCAAATATATAAATCAATATATTTAAATCAATATTTAAATTAATATATTTATAAATCAAATATAATTAAATCAAATATATTTAAATCAAATATTTAAATTCAAAATATTTAAATCAAATATATTTAAATCAATATTTAAATCAATATATTTAAATCAAAAATATTTAAATCAAAAATATTTAAATCAAAATATTTAATCCAAAATAATTAAATCAAAATAATTAAATCAATATATTTAATTAAATATTATTTAAATTAATATATTTAAATCAAATTAAATCAAATATTTAAATCAATATATTTAAATCCAAAATATTTAAATCAAATATATTTGGAAATACTTGAAGTTCTTCTTCTGGATTATCAATTTTTGAATCAAGATCTGATTTATTTCCAGCAACAACAATAACAACATCTTTAGGACAATTTTCTTGAATTTCTTTAAAATAATATTTTAATTCTTCAATACTATCTTTGTTTGTTAAGTCATAAACAAGAATAAAAGCTTCTGCTTTTCTAATTTTTATAAGAAATAAATAAAAAATCAATTATTTTTGGAATTTTTATAAAAATTTTCTAAAAAAATCAACCTATAAATGGAAGAAGTAAATCGTTCTCTAAAAACTTCTTGACCTGAAGTATCCCACTATTTATTTCAATTTTTCATATGAATTTTTGATTAAATTATTGATTAAATTATTTGAAAATTGATAAAAATTTTTTACAAGTTGAAGTCTAACAGTTTTTGTTTTTATTTGAAGATCTTTTGTTCTCTAAAAATTAAATCAAATTAAATCAAAATATTTAAATCAATATATTTAAATTAAATTAAATCAAATATTTAAATCTAAAATATTTAAATCAAAAATATTTAAATCAAATATATTTAAATCAAATTAAATTAAATTAAATCAAATATTTAAATCTAAAATATTTAAATCAAAAATATTTAAATCCAAAATATTTAAATCCAAAATATTTAAATCCAAAATATTTAAATCCAAAATATTTAAATCCAAAATATTTAGATCCAAAATATTTAAATCCATATTTAAATCAACATATTTAAATCAAAATATTTAAATCAATTTGAAAATTAAATATTTTTAAATCAATTTGAATTAATATATTTAAATCCAAAATATTTAAATCCAAAATATTTAAATCAAAATATTTAAATCCAAAATATTTAAATCAAAAATATTTAAATCCAATATATTTAGATCCAAAATATTTAAATCCATATTTAAATCAACATATTTAAATCAATATATTTAAATCAATTTGAAAATTAAATATTTTTAAATCAAAATCAAATTGAAAATTAAATTAGAAATGTCAAGTCATGCCAAAATTAAATTGTGATCTATTTCTAAAATTAAATCAATTTTAAATTTATCAAAGAATCCAAATCAGCTTTAAATGATCAAAAGGAGGTAATTTGGATTAAAAAAAATCAAAAAGAAATATTTTTTTTATCGAGAGATTAAAAAAATAAAATTTACAAAATCAACACCAATTGTTGGAACACCTTTGTTTTTAAAAATATCATCCTTTTTAAGAAAATTTAGATCAATTAACCAAAAATTAAAATTAAAATTTAAATTTAAATAGATTTTACAATGATTTTTTTAATTGAAAAATTCTTTTTTTATTTTTATTTAATTTGTTTAATTAAATTTACAACAAATTTTATAATTAAACTTGTTTTTCCAACTTGTGAAGCTCCAAAAATAACAACTTTTGAAATTAAATCAAATGACATAAAAAAAAGTAAATCAACTAAAGCGTAAAGAAAAATAATCAAAAAAGAAGAAAAGAAAAAAATGAAAAAAAAAATTTCAATTAATTTAAATTAAAATTATTAAAAATTATTAATAAAATTTAATTAAAATAATTTAAAAATATTATTTTGAATAAATTTATTTAAAAATATTTAATTAAAATTAATAAGAATTAATAATAAAATTTAATTAAAATTGTTTAAAAATATTATTTTGGATAAATTTATTTAAAAATATTAAATTAAAATTAATAAGAATTATTAATAAAATTTAATTAAAATTATTTAAAAATATTATTTTGAATAAATTTATTTAAAAATATTTAATTAAAATTATTAAGAATTATTAATAAAATTTAATTAAAATTATTTAAAAATATTATTTTGGATAAATTTATTTCAATTAATTTAATTAAAATTAATAAGAATTATTAATAAAATTTAATTAAAATTGTTTAAAAATAATATTTTGAATAAATTTAATTAAAAATATTTAATTAAAATTATTAAAAATTATTAATAAAATTTAATTAAAATTATTTAAAAATATTATTTTGAATAAATTTATTTAAAAATATTTAATTAAAATTAATAATAATTATTAATAAAATTTAAATAAAATTATTTAAAAATAATATTTTGAATAAATTTATTTAAAAATATTTAATTAAAATTAATAAGAATTATTAATAAAATTTAATTAAAATTGTTTTAAAAATAATATTTTGAATAAATTTATTTAAAAATATTTAATTAAAATTAATAAGAATTATTAATAAAATTTAATTAAAATTGTTTAAAAATAATATTTTGAATAAATTTATTTAAAAATATTTAATTAAAACTAATAATAATTATTAATAAAATTTAATTAAAATTATTTAAAAATATTATTTTGAATAAATTTAATTAAAAATATTAAATTAAAATTAATAAGAATTAATAATAAAATTTAATTAAAATTATTTAAAAATATTATTTTGAATAAATTTATTTAAAAATATTAAATTAAAATTAATAAGAATTAATAATAAAATTTAATTAAAATTATTTAAAAATATTATTTTGAATAAATTTATTTAAAAATATTTAATTAAAATTAATAAAAATTATTAATAAAATTTAAATAAAATTACTTAAAAATATTATTTTGAATAAATTTAATTAAAAATATTAAATTAAAATTAATAAAAATTATTAATAAAATTTAATTAAAATAATTTAAAAATATTATTTTGAATAAATTTATTTAAAAATATTTAATTAAAATTAATAAGAATTATTAATAAAATTTAATTAAAATTGTTTAAAAATAATATTTTGAATAAATTTATTTAAAAATATTAAATTAAAATTAATAAGAATTATTAATAAAATTTAATCAAGAAATTGTTCCAAATCCAAAAAAAAAATATTAAATTTTTTTTGATTTTTTTTTGATTTAATCTTTAAAGTTTTTCAATTTAAAAAAGTATTAATTCTTTTAATAAAAATAAAAAGGAAATAAAAAATAAAGGAATAATAAAAGAGATCCAAATTAAAAAAATTTTTTTTCCTTTTATATTTTTCCTTATTTTTTTAATTTTATTTTTTTTCATTTTTTTTTTTGGATTTGGAATTAAAAATGAATTGGTTTATTTACAAAATTTTGGTTTTGTTTTTTATTTCATTAAGTTTAGCATCAGTTGAATGGGATAATTGTGGAGTAAGTTTACCAATTACAATTCAAAATATTGATTATTCACCAAGTAATGCAGTTGAAATTGATTCGTTATTAAATGTTACAGTTACTATTGATATTCAAACAGGTTATTCAATCCCAACTGGAAGTCAATTAAAACTTCAAGTAAAAATTTTTTAATTTATTTATTTTTGTTTTTTTTAATTTTAAAAAAAAATTTTTTTTTATTTTAAATTTTAATTAATTAAATTATTATTTGTTTGAATATTTAATTTAATGAGAAGATCTATTTTGGAAAATTTTTTTTTCTTTTTGTTTTTTAAAAATTGTTTTATTTCAACTAGCAAAAAATTTTTTTAAATTAAAATTCATTTATTAAATTCAAATTAAAATTAAAATTAAAATTAAAATTAAAATTAAAATTCAAATTCATTTATAAAATTCATTTATAAAATTCAAATTCATTTATAAAATTCATTTATAAAATTCATTTATTAAATTAAAATTGAAATTAAAATTAAAAAGGTTTGGGTTGAAAATTTTAATGGAGATCCAATTATTAGTGATTATTTCCCTATTTGTTCAATTTCAGATCAAATTCATTGTCCAGTTTCTGCAGGACAATTATTATTTAAAGAAGTTAATTTACAGTAAAAAAAATAAACAAATTTAAAAAGAAAAAAGAAAAAAGAAAAAAGAAAAAAGAAAATTAAAACGGAAAAAAATTTTCTATTTAAATTTGACAGAGTTCCTGAATTTCCAGTTGGACATTATAAAGCAAAACTTGAATTTTTTAACGGAACAACTGAACTTGGATGTTCTGATATTTACTGGACAATTTGGGCACCAGAACCACCTCCAACATGCTATTTTCAATCTTCAACTGTAGCTTCTGGACTTAATTCTGATTTTCATTATGAACATCTTCTTCCAAAAGATCGTTTAGTTAATGATTGGGTTCAAGTTGGTTCATTAGGACCAGAAGGTCCTTTTGTTAATGGCAATTTAACAGGATTTACTGCAACAAATGATAGTAAATTGGCAAAAAACAACAATTTTAATTTTAATTTAAATTAATTTTAATTTTGATTTATTTTTATTCCACTTTTTTTATTTTAATTATTTTTATTCCACTTTTTTTATTTTAATTATTTTTAATTATTTTAATTATTTTTATTCCACTTTTTTATTTATATTTAATTATTTTAATTTTAATTTTATTTTAATTTTAATTAATTTTAATTTTAATTAATTTTAATTTTAATTATTTTTATTTTAATTTTAATTTTAATTAATTTTATATTTAGATACTTTTGGAATGAATATTAGTTCAATGTCTTTTGAATATGCTCTAAATGCAACTCTTACTCAAATAGTTAACGGAAATACTTTTTCATATTCAGGATTGTTTTGGGTTGGAAGTGCAGAAATGGATATGAACACTTGGAGTAAGTGTTTCTGGAAAGGTGAAATTACATTTAATGCTTCATATTCAACAACAACAGGAGAAGTATTAAGTATGACAGGAGAAATTACTGTTGATCCAGGTTCAAGTTATCCACCAGCTTGGCCTGGACCTCAAACTTTTGGGAAATTAAATCCGATAAAGATTTCTTATGTGAATTCAGATCAATGGGGATTTCATGCACAAAGAGAAATTTGTCAATGCACTATTGATAATTGTGGGGTTTGTGGAGGAGGTAATTAAATTAACAAGAAATTTATTTGCTTTTTTTTAATTTTATTTGCTTTTTTTTATTTTTATTTGCTTTTTCTTATTTATTTGCTTTTTTTTATTTATTTGCTTTTATTTATTTGCTTTTTTTTTATTTGCTTTTTTTTAGATGGTTCTTCTTGTGCTACAAGTACTTCAAAAAGTTCTAATGCTGGTGCTATTGCTGCTGGTGTTATTGTTCCTGTTGTTGTTATTGTTGGTGTTGTTTTTGGTGTTATTTATTACAAAAAAAAGAAAAGAGAACATCATATTCGTGAAACTGTTATGTCTTCAGAAATTGGTGATACAGAAAATTGGACAAAAATCACTAATTAAAAAAAAAAAAATTTCTCCATTTTAATAACAAAAAAAAAAAAAAAAAGAGGAACTTTTTGAATATCTTTCCTCTTTTTATTTGGATCTTTTACTTTTTTTTTTTTCATTCATTTTTTTCTTTTCTTTTCATTTTTTTTTTTGGATTGAAATTGAATGAAAAATTCCAAAAAAAAAAAATATTTTTCATTTTGTTTTTGTTTGTTTTTCATTTTTTGAACCAAATTAAAATTGAAAAAAAAGAAATTTCAAAAAAAATTTGGATTAAAATTTGGATTAAAATTTCAAAAAAAATTTGGATTAAAATTTGAATTAAAATTTGAATTGATAATTGTTTTTTAATTGAAAATTGAATTGATAAATTGTCTTTTAATTGGAAATTGTTTTTTAATTGAAAATTGTCTTTTAATTGGAAATTGTTTTTTAATTGATAGTTGTTTTTTAATTGAAAAATTGTTTTTTAATTGATAGTGCAAGGATCAGCCTAAAAAATTTAATAGAAAATAAAACAATTAAATTATATAAATATTTAATCAATAAATTTTAAAATTAAATAAAATGAATAAATTTAATTACATGTCCACAAGCAGAACATCCTCCACTACTAAATTCTCCCCAAGGGAAATACTAAATAAAAGAAAATAAAAGAAAAAAAAATTTTGAATTAAAAAATTTTTAGTTGTCAAAAATCGGAAAAAAAATTTTAATTAAAAAATTTTGAATTAAAATATAAATTAATTACAGTAATTTGTTCAACTCCATTCAAAAATCGAGAAGCTTGACTGTTAGCCCATGAAACACATTCATCATAAGTTCCTGTGTATCCCCAATCACATTCTTGTGGGCAATAACAAACATAAAGTGGGAAAGGAACACTTCCTCTGAGATTGTTTTGTTTGGTAATTCCAGTTACTTTCACTCCACTCTTTGAATCAACTTGTGAAACTTCATCAAAAGTGGAATCTGGTCCACTAATTTATTATTAAAATTATTATTTAAATTATTGTTAAAATTATTATTAAATTTATTATTAAAATTATTATTAAAATTATTATTAAATTTATTATAAAAATTTATTATTAAAATTATTATTAAAATTATTATTAAAATTATTATTAAAATTATTATTAAATTTATTATTAAATTTATTATTAAAATTATTATTAAAATTATTATTAAATTTATTATTAAATTTATTATTAAAATTATTATTAAAATTATTATTAAAATTATTATTATAATTATTATTATTAAATTGATGATTAAATCTATTATTAAATTTATTATTAAATTTATTATAAAAATTTATTATTAAAATTATTATTAAAATTATTATTAAAATTATTATTAAAAATTATTATTATATTTATTATTAAAATTATTATTAAATTGATGATTAAATTTATTATAAAAATTTATTATTAAATTTATTATATAAAATTTATTATTAAAATTATTATTAAATTTATTATTAAAATTATTATTAAAATTATTATTAAATTTATTATTAAATTTATTAATAAAATTATTATTAAAATTATTATTAAAATTATTATTAAAATTATTATTAAATTTATTATTAAATTTATTATTAAAATTATTATTAAATTGATGATTAAATTTATTATTAAAATTATTATTAAATTTATTATTAAATTTATTATTAAATTTATTATTTAAATTATTATTAAATTTATTATTTAAATTATTATTAAATTTATTATTATAATTTATTATTAAATTTATTATTAAATTTATTATTAAATTTATTATTAAATTTATTATTAAAATTATTATTAAAATTATTATTAAAATTATTATTAAAATTATTATTAAATTTATTATTAAAATTCTTATTAAATTTATTATTAAAATTATTATTTAAATTGATGATTAAATTTATTAAATATTTGAAAATGGAAAAAATTTTTTTTTGATCAAATTTTATAAAAATTAAAGATGGATTAATTTAATAATAAAAAATAACAAAAAAATAATAAAAAATAATAAAAATTACCAAAGAGAGCAACCACCTGTACTAAATTCACCACTAAAATAATTTTGAACATATGAAAAAAAGAAAATAAAAAATCAATTATTTAATTAAAAAATAAAAATAAAAATAAAAATTACGAAGGAAAATAAGAACAAGTAATTGAAGATCCAGAAGGGAAACTAAATTAAAAAAAAAACAAATTAAAATTTTTATTTAATTTTTTTATTTAATTTTTTTATTTAATTTTTTTATTCGTAATTGTTTTATTAAAAAATAAATTTACTTTCCAGCATCTTGATCACAGAAACAGAAACATTGAGCTTCGGTTCCATCATATCCTGCTCCACACATAAAAGGACAATCACATCTTGGTCGTACAAATTGTAAAACGCTTAAAAGAATTAATATGAAAACAAATTTCATTTTTTGTTTTTGTTTTAAATTTAATAAGAAAAATCAAAGAAAAAAAATTGAAAGAAGAAAAATGAAAAAATGAAAAATTTTAATTTTGTTTTTTTATTAAAAAAAAAATGAAAAAAAAAATGAAGAAAAAAATTGGAACAAAATCAACATAAAAAAAAGAAAAAAAAAAGTGGAAAATGTTTCACATTATTTTTTAAATTGATTTTGATTTAGAAATTGAATTATAAATTGATTTAGATTTAGAAATTGATTTAAAAATTGATTTAGAATTAGAAATTGATTTAGATTTAGAAATTGAATTTAGAAATTGATTTAAATTTAGAAATTGATTTAAATTTAGAAATTGATTTAGAAATTGATTTAGAAATTGATTTAGAAATTGATTTAGATTTAGAAATTGATTTAGATTTAGAAATTGATTTAGATTTAGAAATTGATTTAGATTTAGAAATTGATTTAGATTTTAAAATTGATTTAGATTTAGAAATTGATTTGAATTTAGAAATTGATTTAGATTTTAAAATTGATTTAGATTTTAAAATTGATTTAGAAATTGGTTTAGATTTAGAAATTGATTTAAATTTAGAAATTGAAATTGATTTAAAATTAGAAATTGAATTAGAAATTGAATTAGAAATTGATTTAGAAATTGATTTAAATTTAGAAATTGATTTAGATTTAGAAATTGATTTAGAAATTGATTTAGATTTTGAAATAGATTTAGATTTAGAAATTGATTTAGAAATTGATTTAGATTTAGAAATTGAATTATAAATTGGTTTAGAAATTGATTTAGATTTAGAAATTGATTTAGAAATTGATTTAAAAATTGATTTTGATTTAGAATTAGAAATTGATTTAGATTTAGAAATTGATTTAGTTTATAAATTGAATTAGAAATTGATTTAGAAATTGATTTAGAAATTGATTTAGATTTAGAAATTGATTTAGAAATTGATTTAGATTTAGAAATTGATTTAGAAATTGATTTAGAAATTGATTTAGATTTAGAAATTGATTTAGATTTAGAAATTGATTTAGATTTAGAAATTGATTTAGAAATTGATTTAGATTTAGAAATTGATTTAGATTTAGAAATTGATTTAGATTTAGAAATTGATTTAGATTTAGAAATTGATTTAGATTTAGAAATTGATTTAGATTTAGAAATTAATATGGAAATTAATATGGAAATTAATCTAAATTCAATTTCTTTTGTCTTCTTGAAAAAAATATATATAAGCGAACAAATTTAATTTTTCCAGTAGTAAAATCTTCAAATAAACGAGCCAAATCAATTTGTTTAAAAACTTGTAATTCTTGAAGATGATTACGAAATTTAAGAATAAAAAACTTATTCAATTCAGAAGATAAAACTTCATACAATCCAAAAATATCAATTTGTCTTGAAACTTCAAAATAATAAACTTCTTGATTTTTAGTCACACATTTCAACTTAATTTTAGAAGGTAATCCAAATCTAAAACTTAACTCTTTTGTATTTAATTCTTCAACTTTTTGTTTCTTTGAATATATTTTTTTATATTTTTCCAACAATTTTTGTGAATCTCGAATTTTTGATTGTAAAATTAAACTACAATCATAAGTTTCTTGAATGAATTTTTTTAATTGGCGAATTTCTCTTTGATATGAATCACAATTAATTGGATGAAAATCAAAAAGATGTTCCAAAAGTTTTTTGTGATTTTCTTTTGAGCGAAAAATTTGTTTTTTTTCCGCAGATTTGATTTTAGAAATATTATTCCGTTTGATTTTAAAAGGTTGTGATCGTGAATATCTTTGAAGTGAAATATTTGGAACTGGTCTTCCTGATCTTGTTTTTCTATTTATAAAAACATTTTCTGTGTTACTTCTTGATCTTTGTGTAAATGATTGTAAACGATTTGAGTTTGTTTCAACATCAGTAATTGAAGTAGAGCGTTCCATTTTAAATTTATTTGGACTTTTCTTAAATTTTCCTTTTTTTTCTCCTATTAATTCTATTTGATCTGATTGTGATTTGATTTTGAGTTTTGAATTTGATTTTGGAATTGAAATATTTTTATTATTTTGATTTTGAATTTGAATTTGATTTTGATTTTGATTTTGATTTTGAATTTGATTTTGATTTTCATTTTCAATTTGATTTTGAATTTGATTTTCATCTTCATTTTCAATTTTATTTTGATTTTCATTTTCATTTTCATTTTCAATTTGATTTTGATTTTGATTTTGATTTTCATTTTCAATTTGTTTTTGATTTTGATTTTGATTTTGATTTTGAATTTGATTTTGTTTTTCAATTTGATTTTGAATTTGATTTTGATTTTGATTTTGATTTTCAATTTGATTTTGATTTTGATTTTGAATTTGATTTTGTTTTTCATTTTGATTTTCATTTTGATTTTGATTTTGATTTTCAATTTGATTTTGATTTTCAATTTGATTTTGATTTTGTTTTTCATTTTGATTTTCATTTTCATTTTCATTTTCATTTTGATTTTGATTTTGTTTTTCAATTTGATTTTGAATTTGATTTTGATTTTCAATTTGAATTTGATTTTGAATTTTGATTTCTTGTTTTAATTTTGATTCTTTATTTGGTAAAGAACTTGTTGAAATTAAATTTGTTTTTGTTTTGATATTTTCATTTTCATTATTCTTATTCCTTTTTTCTTCAATTTCTTGAAATTGAAAATTTAAATTGGTTTTGATTTCGTCATAATGGATAAATTCGTCTTGATCACTTGTTCTAATTGAAAATTCTTCAAATTCATGATCTCCAAATTCACTCAAATCAGAAAAATGTGGAGAATTGGAAGTTTTTTTTGTGGAAGAAATTTCAAAACTATCATTAATTTCAGAATATTTTGAAGGTGAAAATCTGAAAAAATCATAGGTTTCATCAAAATATAAAGATGAATCATTTTCATTTTCATTTTCATTTTCATTTTCATTTTCAATTTGATTTTGATTTTGATTTTGATTTTGATTTTCATTTTGATTTTGATTTTGATTTTGATTTTGATTTTGATTTTGATTTTCAATTTCAATTTCATTTTCATTTTCATTTTCAATTTGATTTTGATTTTGATTTTGATTTTCAATTTCATTTTCATTTCCATTTTCAATTTGATTTTGATTTTCAATATCAATTTGATTTTTATTTTCATTTCCATTTTCAATTTGATTTTGATTTTGATTTTGATTTTGATTTTCATTTTCAATATCAATTTCAATTAATTTATCAATTTTTTCTTGAATTTCATCAATATTTTCAATTAGATTCTCATTTGAATTATAATTTTGAAAAAGATTTTTATGAAAAAAATTTTCATTTGGAATAATTTTCTCTTTTTCAATGAAATATAATTTTTCTAAATTTCTTTGTTTTCTTTTTCTTTTTTTTTGAAAGTTGGAATTTAAGACATTTTTATCTAAATCATGCTTTTTATTTTGTAAATTAATTTTTGAATTGGAATTGTTTTCTGATTTTTCATTAAAATTTTGATTTAAATTTTGATTTAAATTTTGATTGGAATTTTCAGAATTAAATTTTTTAACAATCTTTAAAAATTTTTGTGATTTTGAAATTCTTTTTGTTTCTGAAATTTGAAAAAATTTTTCAATTCTTCTATTTAAAAAAGGTTGTGATTTATGTCTTCTTGTTTTGTTTTGATTGTTTTCAGGATTGAAATAAGTTAAACTTTCACATTCAACGAACATATTTTAAAAGGAAAAAAATGAAAAAAAAAAAATAAAAATTAAAAAAAATTTTTTCCTCTTTTTTTTATTTTAATTTGATTTAGATTTTAATTTAGATTTGGATTTTGATTTTGATTTTGATTTTTAAGATTTAGATTTTGATTTGATTTAATTTAGATTTAGATTTTGATTTTGATTTTGATTTTGATTTTGATTTTGATTTTGATTTTGATTTTGATTTTGATTTTGATTTTGATTTTGATTTTGATTTTGATTTTGATTTTGATTTTGATTTTGATTTTGATTTTGATTTTGATTTTTGATTTTTGATTTTGATTTTGATTTTGATTTTGATTTTGATTTTGATTTTGATTTTGATTTTGATTTTGATTTTGATTTTGATTTTAATTTTGATTTTTGATTTTGATTTTGATTTTGATTTTGATTTTAATTTTGATTTTGATTTTGATTTTGATTTTGATTTTAATTTTAATTTTGATTTTGATTTTGATTTTGATTTTTTTGATTTAGATTTTGATTTTGATTTTAGATTTTGATTTTTGATTTTAGTTTTGATTTTGATTTTGATTTTAATTTTGATTTAGATTTTAATTTTGATTTTGATTTTAGATTTTGAATTTTGATTTAGATTTAGATTTTGATTTTGATTTTGATTTTGATTTTGATTTTGATTTTGATTTTGATTTTGATTTTGATTTTGATTTTGATTTTGATTTTGATTTTGATTTTGATTTTGATTTTGATTTTGATTTTAATTTTGATTTTAATTTTGATTTAGATTTTGATTTTGATTTTGATTTTAATTTTGATTTTGATTTTGATTTTGATTTTGATTTTGATTTTGATTTTTGATTTTTTGAATTTTTTTGATTTTGATTTTAATTTTCATTTTGATTTTGATTTTGATTTTCATTTTGATTTTGATTTTAATTTAGATTTTGATTTTGATTTTAATTTTAATTTTGATTTTAATTTTGATTTAGATTTTCCAAATATTTTTTTTTCATTTTTTTTCATTTTTTTTAATTTTCTTTTAATGTTTACAGTTGATGAAATTTCTCGTTTACTTGAATTAAAAAACAACGAATTAGCTCAAAGATTACAAAAAAACATTATTAAAGCAAATTTAATAATAAATAATTTTCCATTTGAAAAAGGAGAAGATTTTAATTTCCAATTAATACATATAGCAACAATAAAAAACAATTCAAAAGCAATAAAAACACTTTTAAAATATGGAGCTGATAAAAATGCAAAAACAAAAATGGGAAATACAAGTCTTCATTTAGCAGCTAAATTAGGGTTTATAAATTGTGCAAAAATATTATTAGATAATAAATGTGAAATAAATATTACAAATGAATTGATAGAAACACCTCTTGTTGTTTCAATTAAATCTAATAGTGTGGATATTACAAGATTTTTACTAGATAAATCTGCAAATATTGATATTTTTGATTCATCTGGGTAAACTGAATTAAAATTCATTTATAAATAAAATTAATTTAAAATTAAAATTCATTTATAAAATTCATTTATAATTAAAATTCATTTATAAAATTAAAATTCATTTATAAAATTAAAATTCATTTATAATTAAAATTAAAATTAAAATTATAATTCATTTATAAAATTAAAATTCATTTATAAAATTAAAATTCATTTATAAAATTAAAATTCATTTATAATTAAAATTCATTTATAAAATTGAAATTCATTTATAAAATTAAAATTAAAATTAAAATTCATTTATAAAATTAAAATTCATTTATAAATTTATTTATAAAATTAAAATTCATTTATAAATTTATTTATAAAATTAAAATTAAAATTAAAATTAAAATTCATTTATAAATTTAAAATCAAAATTAAAATCAAAATTCATTTATAAAATCAAAATTCATTTATAAAATCAAAATTCATTTATAATTAAAATTTATTTATAAAATTAAAATTAAAATTCATTTATAAAATTAAAATTCATTTATAATTAAAATCAAAATTAAAATTCATTTATAATTAAAATCAAAATTAAAATTCATTTGAAATTAAAATTCATTTATAATTAAAATTCATTTATAAAATCAAAAATTTATAATTAAAGAATGACTCCTTTAGTTATAGCATCAAGCCTTGGAAATATTCAAGCATTAAGACTAATATTAAACACGAAAAAAACAACACTTGATTCATTTGATGCAGTTGGATGGAATTCACTTCATTATGCATGTCGAAACAAACATTTCGAAATAGTAAAAGAATTATTAGAAAAAGGAGCAAAAATAGATGAAATAACAATCGATTATTACGAAGCAATCCACATCGCAGTTCAACAAGAATGGATGAGCGGAATCAAAATCCTGATAAAATACGGAGCAGATCCAAACGCAATCCATGAAAAACAATGGACTTGTCTTCATTTTGCAGTTGAAACAGGAAATCGAGAAATAACCGAATATTTATTGAAAAAACACGCAGATCCAAATCTCAAAAGTACAGTCGGCCAAACACCTCTTCATGTGGCATCTCAACATGGCCATCTTGCATGCATTGAATTGCTCAATTTATATGAAGCAAAATTAAACGAGCAAGACCACAGCGGTGTTACTCCGCTGATGTATTGCGTTAGGGAGGAGCATTTGGAATGCACGAAATACTTGATTTTCCAAGGCGCTTCAGTAAATATCACTGATTATGATGGATGGTCTCTTGTTCATTACGCCGCAAATATTCCAAATTTTGAATTTATTGAATATTTAATTGAGACCCAAAAAATGCCAGTTAACGGATCAACTAGAACTAAATTGATGCCTATTCATTTGGCTAGCAAAATTGGGAATATTCAAGTACTCACTTTACTTCTGGAAAATTCCGCAGATATCAACGCAAGAAATAATAGTGGATGGAGCCCCGTTTGTTTTGCTTGCGATGCGGGAAAAATCGATGCTATCAAGTTCCTCATCTCAAAAGGAGCTGATTATCAAAATTTTAAAACGGCAAATGATGATACTTTAATACATATTGCAGCTACATCTGGAAAAATTGATATTTTAGATTATTTCATCAAACTAAAAATCCCGATTGATCAGAAAAATTCAACACAATCAACACCTCTTCATTTGGCAATTATACATCATCATTTCGATGTTGCCAATATCCTCATCTCAAATGGAGCGCAAATCAATCACCAGGATATTAATGGAAATACTTGTCTTCATTTAATTGTCAATCATTTTAAGGAATTTACATTGTATCAAGGCAATGAAATGAAAAATTTACTCAAACGCAATATTTTAAACCAAAAAACAAATGAAGATGACTTCCTCACAAATGAGGAAACAGAGAATGAAATGCAATTTAAAATCAATCGGTTATCAGATAGTATTAATTGGAAACATTTCAGAAAATCAATCAGAAATATTCAAATTCCTTCTGTGAGTGTTGAAAATACAAACGAAAAAAAAGAACAGGAAAATCCAATTAAAAATCAATCACAAGAAGAAAATTTCAAAACAAATCAAATTAGTTTCATTTATTTCCTTCGTTCTGTTGGAGCAGATTGCTCTATTCAAAACAAAGAATCGAAAAGGCCTATTGATTTGGCTGAATCTTTAGGGAAATATTCTTTAATTTTTCATCTTGATCCTGAATTAGATTATATTTTTTCAGATGGATTTGAATTTTTACCAAAAGAAATGAATCGTTTACAAATTATTTTGAATGAATGTATACAAAAAGTAACAGAAGAAAAGGGAGGAAAAAGTTTAGAATCAAATAATTCAAATCAAAATTTAAATGAAAATCCAAATCAAAATGAAAATTTAAATGAAAATCAAAATCAAAATCAAAATGAAAATTCAAATGAAAATTTAAATTTAAATCAAAATCAAAATGAAAATTTAAATGAAAATCAATATCAATATCAAAAAGGAATCTTAATGGATCAAATACTTCTTTCTCTTCACTTAATACAAGATATCCTGAGAAACCCAGAAAATGAAAAAATTTTCGATAGTGATTATTACAATTTATTTTATGCATCCCTTAAAAAAATGAGAGACAAAGATAAATTCCCATTTATTCCATTCAAAAAAATATTATTATCATTGGGAATGAAAATGAACTTCTTTTATTTCTATCATATTTTTTCAACAACAATTTTCCAAGATTTAATAACAGAAGAAAATGCACAAGATTTGAAAACAGATCTAGTCATTGTTAATAAGACAAAAAACACCAAACTTCTTGAAACTTCAAGAATCTTCTGGTTTGATTCAAATCCAATGAATGAATCTTTAGTTTCAGATTTAGATCACATTTCGAAAATTGTTGATGTGAAATTTTTCTCATCAGAATCACAAATTGAAGAACTAGAAAAATCAATTAAGAAATATGTAGTTCTCCCTGAATTCTATTTATCAACAAGAATCATTTGCAACAACACTTCTTCAAAAACAATAGTTCCTTTAATTCGAGAAAAATGGAAATCACCGATTCCAATTTTTATTTATTGCGCCAAAATCGAAGTTGCCTTCAAATTGATATTAACAAACAATTACACAAATATTTGGGCTTCAAATCTATCATATTTTATAGAGAAATTTCTGATGATGAATTTGAATAAAAAAGACAGTTTATTGTTACCGAAAAAACGAGAAAAAGCAATTCTCAAAAATATCACAAAATTGCAAAAAGAAATTGAAGTAAAATGTCTTCAACAAAACTTACTTCATCAACTCCACTTTAAAAACTCAATCGATATCATATTACAACAAAGATTCAAGTCGCAATTCCATGGGATTTTGTTTCTTTTGCTTGAAATTGAAGAAACTCTTTATCATCTCAATTCCAAAATAGATCAATTAGTGAAAAACGAAATTACACTTTCAAATATTTATGCGTTTTCAATGCATTTATTTAACTTAACTTATGAAAATTCTTCTAATTTATCCCTCGATCAATTCCTATCCTTATTCAATCCATTTCCTGCAAAAGGAAGAACTATTCTTTGCTTGAGTTCAAATACAAAATCAATTGCTCAAATTTCTGCATCAGTTAAAAATACAGGAGTTAAAATTATTTTTCCAGAAACAAAAGTTCATTTCAAAAAGAAAAAATCAAATCAAGAATCAAATCAAAAATCAAATCAAAATTTTCTTCAAAAAAATGTTATTGATTATTCAAAAGTTTATGCTTTTATCCAAAAATTTATTCATGATTTTATTGGAAAATCTGGTTTTGAAGTTAGAATTATTTGCGGTTATAAACAAGCTGTTAAATTGTTGGATTTTTTAAGGAGTTTTCATCATAATTTCCCGATTTTGATTTATTGTTCTCATCATCACAAAACTCAATCTCTTGAATTGATTAAAAGGTTTCAAGGTGTTTGGATGACAACAAAAACTCAAGATGCACTTCGTTTTGCTCGTTTTAGTGATTAAAAACCAAAATCAAAATGAAAATCAAAATCAAAATCAAAATCAAAATCAAAATCAAAATCAAAATCAAAATCAAAATCAAAATCAAAATCAAAATCAAAATCAAAATCAATTTTAAATCAATTTTATATTAATTTTATATTAATTTTAAATCAATTTTAAATCAATTTTATATTAATTTTAAATCAATTTTAAATCAATTTCAAACCAATTTTAAATCAATTTTAAATCAATTTTATATCAATTTTAAATCAATTTTAAATCAATTTTATATCAATTTTAAATCAATTTTAAATCAATTTTATATTAATTTTATATCAATTTTATATCAATTTTATATCAATTTTATATCAATTTTATATCAATTTTAAATCAATTTTATATCAATTTTATATCAATTTTAAATCAATTTTATATCAATTTTATATCAATTTTATATCAATTTTATATCAATTTTATATTAATTTTAAATCAATTTTAAATCAATTTTAAATAAATTCAAAAAAATTATTTTTTCATTTTTTTTCTTTTCATTTTTTTCTTCAAAATGGAAATTCAATTTATTCAAAAACTTGCAATAAAACTTATTGGAAAAATTTTCCTTCAAAATGATGAAATTGCAAAAAAAGCACTTGAAAACGCAATAAAACAAATTCCAGAAACAAACGAAATTAGAATACAAATTGAAAATGATTTAGAAAAATATTCAAAATTATTAATTGAATTTTTCAAAAAAATTTCAACTTCAAATTTTTATTTAAAAAATTCAACACAAAATTTAAAACTTGAATTAATTTCACTTGCAAATTCACCAAAAAAACAAAAAAAATTATTCATAAAAACATGTTCATTTTATGATGATGAAACAAAAAAACTTACTGATTCGTTGCCAAACTCAATTTTGAACTTTGATTTTGATCCCTTATTATTTCTTGATTCAAACAAAAAACTTCAATTAGTTCAAATCAAAATTTATACTCAAAAAATCAAAGAGATTTTCAGTTCAAATTTTGAAAATATCAAAAATCAATTCGATTCAATTATAAAATTTCTCAATTTAATCGACATGGAATTCACACAATTCGACAAAGATCTTGTTGACGAACTTTCATTTTTATGCGCAGTTTTGGTTTCTTTGATTAAATCCAAAAAGAATTCTCAAAAAGAAAATTTGATTCGATCAATTATTTTTTTATTGAAAAAAAAATTTTCAACTAAAAATTTAAAATGGAAGTTTTTATTCAAAATAACTTTGTTAAATCTTAATGGTTCAGTTGAAAAAAAGGATTTTCAAGCCAAGTTATTTAAAGAAATTGCTAATAAATGTTGTGACAATTTTTTAAAACACAAAATATTCAAAATTCAAAAGGGATCTCAATTGATTCAAATGATTATAATTCACAAAATTTTTAAAACAAATAATAATCCACTTAAAAATTATCAAAAAGTTATTCAACAAATTCACGAAGAAGATTCAAAACAACAAATACAAGGAATTGAGAAATTGTTAACAGATTTAATTGAATTATTATCTCAAGAAGATATGGATATTGCCTCTTTAGTTCATTATTTGTCTAATAAAATTTCAATTCAAAAATTATATCAGATTTTAGAAATGATTCAACAAAAAGAAGATCAACAGAAAGAGTATATAAATCAAAAAGAAAAAATTCTTGAGAAAAGTATTGTTGAGGATGGTGATGATCTTTTTTTTATTGATGATAAAGCAAATCCAAATTTAGATTCCTTTCTTGAAGATATTAAGAATGAAAATGAAAATGAAAATGAAAATGAAAATGAAAATGAAAATGAAAATGAAAATGATATTGAAAATGATATTGAAAATGAAAATGAAAATGAAAATGATAATGAAAATGAAAATGATGATATTGAAAATGAATGAAAATGAAGATGATATTGAAAATGAAAATGAAAATGATAATGATATTGAAATTGAGAATGAAAATGAAAATGAAAATGAAAATGAAAATGAAAATGAAAATGAAAATGAAAATGAAAATGAAAATGAAAATGAAAATGAAAATGAAATTGAAGATGATATTGAAAATGAAAATGAAAATGATATTGAAATTGAGAATGATATTGAAAATGAAAATTTAAAATTCAAAATGATTAAAGAAAAATCAATTCAAAAATAAAAATCAAAATTTAATAATAAATTTCAATAAAAATGAATTTTAATAATTTTTAATATTTAAATTCAGTAAAATTTTTAATAATAATTTAATAATAAATTAAATTTAAAAATAAATCCAAATCAAATTTAATAATAATTTTAATAATAATTTTAATAATAATTTTAATAATAATTTTAATAATAAATTTAATAATAATTTCAATAATTAATAATAATTAATTTTAATAATAATAAATTTAATAATAATTTTTAATAATAAATTTTTTAATAATAATTTTAATAATAAATTTAATAATAATTTTAATAATAAATTTAATAATAATTTTAATAATAATTTTAATAATAATTTTAATAATAATTTTAATAATAAATTTAATAATAATTTTAATAATAATTTTAATAATAAATTTAATAATAATTTTAATAATTTTAATAATAATTTTAATAATAATTTAAATAAATAATAGACAAAATAGATAACTTTTTTTCTTTTATTTTTAAATTTTTTCTTTTTTAAATTAATAAAAGAAATTTGAGTTTAATTTGATTTTTGTATCAAAAAAATAAGCATTTTGTTGATCAACTAAATCAAAAGAATCAGGAAAAGGTTTTTTTTCTTTCTTTTCTGAAGAGAAATATTCTGAAACAATTTTATAAGCTTCAAATAATTCTTTTGGAAATGATTGAGAAATTGGTTCAACTTTTTTAGTTGTCAAACCATTTAAAATAACATTATAAATTGGTCTAATACTTGAATCTTCTTGACATTTTTGATTATGCTTAAAAATTTCAATTAAAATTCCTCGAAATGTTAAAAATGGATTGATTGATTTTGGATTCTTTTCATTTACTCTTGCTGTTGGTGCAATAATTGCATATGGAAAATTACTCTTTTTTTTATTTTAATTTTAATAATAATTTTAATTTTAATTTTAAATTTAATTTTAATCTTAATTTGAATATTAATTTTAATTTTAAATTTAATTTTAATTTTAAATTTAATTTTAATTTTAATTTTAATTTTAATTTTAATTTTAATTTTAATTTTAATTTTAAATTTTAATTTTAATTTTAATTTTAAATTAAATTTTAAATTAAATTTTAATTTTAATTTTAATTTTAATTTTAAATTAATTTTAAATTAAATTTTAATCTACATTTCTAGAATCAATTGGATGAATCATGCATTCTCCAACTAAAATTTCTCCATAAAATTCTTTTTTAATTCTTTCTTGAATTTCTGTTTCAAATTCTACTCCAAAAAAATCTTTTGAAATTGTTCCAAGAGTATCTAAAAAATTTAATTAAAAATTGAATCCAAATTTTAAAAGAAAAAAAAACATGATTTTTCTGCCTAAATAAAATAATTACTTATCAAAATTCTAATTCAAAAATTTACATTCAATTAAATAATAAAAATTTTTCATAAAATTTTTCAAAATTAAAAATTAAAATAAAAATTAAACTAACCCAAATGAGTTTGTTGGAATTACAATAGCATCACCAGATAAATTAAAAAGATCTTTCTTATACATCTAGAAATTTATATTTAATTTTTCAATTTAAATTTTTCAATTTTTAATTGATTTTTTTTTAAAACCTTAAAAATTGAATGACCTCGTAAATTCTTCTTAAAATCATCAATAATTCTTGAATCCAAATTGCAAATAGAAAATTGTAATTTCTAATTTATAGATAAATTATAAATAATTAATTTCTTCTTTTTAATTTTTTAAAATAATTTTAATATATTTTTTTTTTACTTTCTTTGAATCAATTGGTATTAAAGATCGATTTTCTGAAAGATTTCCTAATCCTTCAGTTGTAAATAAATCTAAATATTGATCAAAAGTTAATTTCTATAAAAAAAAATATTGATTTTTTTTTTAATTTGAAAAATTCTTTCCAAAAAAAATAAAAAAAAATTCACTTTCTAATAATTTTTAGAATTGAAGAAATTAGAATCAAATTTAAATAAATAAAACACTTTATATTATTTTTTTTTCTATTTAATTTTACTTGCTAAATTTTAGATTTAAAATTTAAAATTATTAAAACAATTTCTACTTTTTTTTTAATAAAAAAATAATTTACATCTTTTTGATCTTTATCATTTTTTGCATTTAATAATAATTCAATTAATAATTTGGGATTTTCTTTAGTTTGAGAAACAATATGTAAAGGAGTTCTTTGCTATTTTCAATCCAAAAAAAACGAAAATTTATTAAACATTTTTAAACTCCAAAAAAAAACACAATTTACATCCTTTTTGTTTTTTGAATTTCAATTATAAATGAATATTCAAATAAAATGAAATAATTATAAACAAACAGCCTATTCAAAAAATATAAATATTTTTTTATAAATCCAAAAGAAAAATTAAATGAAATTATTTTTTTTTTACAGTTTTAATATTAGTTTTCGCTTTATATTTAATTAGATGTTCAACCATTTCAACATTTCCATAAAATTCACAAGCTAAAAGTAAAGGTGTCCAACCCTAAAAAAAAAAAAGAAAAAACATTCAATTAAGATTTTCTTATTCAAAAATTCAATTTAAAATTTTCTTATTCAATTTTTTTACATCCTTTTAAATCAAATCCAATTATTTTCAATTAAAAAAGAATTTTCTAAATTTAAATTCAAAAAATTACTTTCTAAAAATAAAAATAATAATAATAAAAATAAAAATAAAAATAAATTAAATTAATTTCTTTTTCTAACAGATTTAGTATTCGGTTTTGCTCCACTTTTTAATAATAATTCTACAGTTTTTGGATTATTTCCCATACAAGCAAAATGTAAAGGAGTATATCCCTATAACATTTAATTTTTCGAAATTTAATTTTAAATTCAAATTCTAAATTAAAATGAAAACTTTTTTTTTTACCATCTTTTTAAATAAAATTTTTTTTCAATTAATTTTTTAACTTAAATTTATTAATAATTTTTTTTTACATTCTAAAAAAAAATTATTTATAAAACTTGTTTTGTCTTTTTTCTTCTTATTTAAAATTAATTACATTTTGAGAATTTAAATTTGTTGTTGTTGTTAAACGTTCAATTATTTCAGTCTCAACTTCATTTAAACAAGCAAAATGAAGAGGATTATTTTTCTAAATAAAATCAAATTTAAAATTAAATTAAAATTGAATTCTATTTAAAAAAAAAAACAATAATTTACATACTAAAAAAAAAAAGAAATGATTAAAAATTAAATCTATTTATTTTTCAAACAAAAAATTAATTACATTCTTTTAGAAAAAAAAAAGGAAAATATAAAAAAAACATTTTTTCAATTTAAATCTTTTTTAAAAAAAAACTACATCTTCAGAATTTAAATTGGCTTGATTTTTTAAAAAGAGAATAACTAAATCTAATGTTGGTTCATTCATAAATAATAAATGAAAAGGAGTTTGACCCTAAAAAAGAAATTATTATAAAAACTCAATTAAAAATTTTTTGCTTTTTTTCTTTTCTTTTTTTTTAAAACAAATTCTAAATTTAAATTACATTCTATTACACAAAAAATTAACGATAAAACTTAATAAAACTAATTCAAAAAAATAAAGAAAATTACTTGCTATTTTATTTTTTTGTAAATTAATTTATAATTTAATTTATTATTTATTTTTATTATTAAAAACATCTTTTTTATTTGGATTTTCTTTTAAATCTAAACAATGTCGAATTTTTTCAGTATTTCTTGATTTTACTGCTGAAAAAATATCCATTTAAAAAAAAAATGAAATGAAAGAAAAAAAATGAAAAATAATTTTTCTTCGTTCATTTTTTTTAATTAAAATAAATAATCCAAAATGAATAAATATAACATTACTTTTATTGGAAATGATGGAATTGGAAAAACTTCTTTATTAATGACTTATAATGATAAAAAAATACCAGAAAAATCTATTCCAACTCTTTCTGAATCTTTTACTAAAAATTTTAAAATTGAAAATAAAGAATTTCAAATTCAATCTTGTGATACAGCAAATTATGATGATTTTGATCCATTTCGTGATCTTTGTATTAGTGATTCAGTTTTAATTGCAATTTGTTTTGCAATTGATAATTCTTATCATTCTTTTCAAGATGCTGAAAATGATTGGAATTATGAAGCAAAAAAACATGCTCCAAAAAATTCAAAAATAATTTTAATTGGAACTAAAATGGATTTAAGAAATAAATTAAAAGAAGAAAATAAGAAATTTGTTACAAAAGAAGAAGGAATTGAATTAGCAAAGAAAATAAATGCAATTAAATATTTCGAATGTTCTTCATTTAATCAAAAAGGAATTGAAACTATTTTTAATGAAATTGCTTTAATTTGTTTTGAAAATTTTGAAAAATATAAAAATTAAAATTAAAATTAAAATAAAAAAGGATGTATTTTGAATTAAATTCGAATTTACTTTAATCCAAAAAAATTCCAAAAAATATTTTTTCATTTTTCATTTTTCATTTTTTTTTTTAATTAAAATAAATAATCTAAAATGAATAAATATAACATTACTTTTATTGGAAATGATGGAATTGGAAAAACTTCTTTATTAATGACTTATAATGATAAAAAAATACCAGAAAAATATATTCCAAATCTTTCTGAATCTTTTACTAAAAATTTTAAAATTGAAAATAAAGAATTTGAAATTGAATTTTGGGATTCTGGACATACTTCCGATGTTGATAGAATCCGATATCTTTGCATTAATCAATCACAATTAACTGCAATTTGTTTTGCAATTGATAATCTTTATGAATCTTTTGAAAGTGTTGAAAATAGATATAAATATGAAGTAAAAGAAAATGCTCCAAAAAATTCAAAAATAATTTTAATTGGAACTAAAATTGATTTAAGAAATAAATTAAAAGAAGAAAATAAGAAATTAATTACAAAAGAAGAAGGAATTGAAATGGCAAAGAAAATAAATGCAATTAAATATTTTGAATGTTCTTCATTTAATCAAAAAGGAATTGAAACTATTTTTAATGAAATTGCTTTAATTTGTTTTGAAAATTTTGAAAAATATAAAGAAGAAAAAGAAAATAAAAAAGGATGTATTTTGAATTAAATTCAATTTACTTTAATCCAAAAAAAATTCCAAAAAAAATATTTTTTCATTTTTTATTTTTCATTTTTTTTAATTAAAATAAATAATCTAAAATGAATAAATATAACATTACTTTTATTGGAAATTGTGAAATTGGAAAAACTTCTTTATTAATGACTTATAATGATAAAAAAATACCAGAAAAATATATTCCAAGTCTTTCTGAACCTTTTACTAAAAATTTTAAAATTGAAAATAAAGAATTTGAAATTCAATTTTGGGATTCTGGAAATACTTCCGATATTGATAGAATCCGATATATTTGCATTAATCAATCACAATTAATTGCAATTTGTTTTGCAATTGATAATCTTTATTATTCTTTTGAAAGTGTTGAAAATAGATATAAAAATGAAGTAAAAGGATGTGCTCCAAAAAATTCAAAAATAATTTTAATTGGAACTAAAATTGATTTAAGAAATAATGAAGAAAGAATAAATGAATTAAAAGAAGAAAATAAGAAATTTGTTACAAAAGAAGAAGGAATTGAAATGGCAAAGAAAATAAAAGCAATTAAATATTTTGAATGTTCTTCATTTAATCAAAAAGGAATTGAAACTATTTTTAATGAAATTGCTTTAATTTGTTTTGAAAATTTTGAAAAATATAAAAATTAAAATTAAAATTAAAATAAAAAAGGATGTATTTTGAATTAAATTCAATTTACTTCAATCCAAAAAAAATCATTTTTCATTTTTTATTTTTTATTTTTTATTCATAAACTAAATTTATTCAAAATGGAGAATCAAAATGAAAATAATAAAGTTGTTTTTATTGGAAATGATGGAATTGGGAAAACATCATTAATAGCTACTTATCATGATAAAAAAATACCAGAAAAATACGTTCCAACTGTTTATGATAATGCTAAAAAAATATTCCAAAACGAAGATAAAGAAATTGAAATTCAATTTTGGGACACAGCAAGATATCATGGATATGATAGATTTTTACCCCTTTTCCTTTCTCAATCAAATTTAACTGTTATTTGTTTTGCAATTAATGATTATGAATCTTTTGAAAATATTGAAAATTATTGGATTCTTCAAGTTGATCATTTTACACCAAATTCAAAAAGAATTTTAATTGGAACTAAAATTGATTTAAGAAATAAATTAAAAGAAGAAAATAAGAAATTTGTTACAAAAGAAGAAGGAATTGAATTAGCAAAGAAAATAAATGCAATTAAATATTTTGAATGTTCTTCATTAAATCAAAAAGGAATTGAAACTATTTTTAATGAAATTGTTTTAATTTGTATTGGAAAATATAAAGAAATTAATCAAGAAAAAGAAAATAAAAAAGGATGTATTTTAAATTGATTTTATATTTTTTTATTTTTTCATTTTTTCATTTTTTAAATAAATAAAAAATGCAAAAATATAAAATTCTTTTTGTTGGAGATCGAGGAGTTGGAAAATCAACAGCATTATTTGTTTATGATCATAATAAATTTCCTGAATTATATATTCCAACAGTTTATGATAATTTTGAAAAAAAATTCCAAATTGAAGATAAAGAAACTATCCTTCAAATTTGGGATACTTTAAGAACTGAAGATTTAGATAGATTATTCCCTTTATATTATCTTGCAACATATCTTATTGCCATTTTTTTCTCGATTGATTCAAATAATTCATTTGAAAGAGTTGAATCTTTTTGGATTCCTGATATTGAAAAACATGCTCCAAAAAATTCAAAAATAATTTTAATTGGAACTAAAATTGATTTAAGAAATGAATCAAAAGAAGAAAATAAGAAATTAATTACAAAAGAAGAAGGAATTAAATTAGCAAAGAAAATAAAAGCAATTAAATATTTTGAATGTTCTTCATTAAATCAAAAAGGAATTGAAACTATTTTTAATGAAATAGCTTTAATTTGTTTTGGAAAATATAAAGAAATTAATCAAGAAAAAGAAAATAAAAAAGGATGTATTTTAAATTGATTTTATATTTTTTCATTTTTTCATTTTTTCATTTTTTAATAAATAAAAAATGAAAAAATTAATTTATAAAGTACTTTTTATTGGAACTGCAGGAACAGGAAAAACATCATTATTATTAACTTATAATGAAAAAAAACTACCAGAAATATATATTCCAACAGTTTTGGAATATTTTGAAAAAAATTTTAAATTTGAAAGTGGAAATAAATTAGAAAATAAATTAGAAAATCAAAATCAAAATAAATTAGAAAATAAATTAGAAAATGAATTAGAAAATCAATTAGAAAATCAATTAGAAAATGAATTAGAAAATCAAAATCAAAATCAAAATAAATTAGAAAATCAAAATCAAAATAAATTAGAAAATCAAATGAAAGAATTGAAAATTAATTTTTGGGATTCAGCAAGAAATCCAGATTATGATAGGTTATTCCCTTTATATTATATTAATTCAAATGTTATTGCTATTTGTTTTGCAATTGATGATTATGAATCTTTTGAAAAAATTCCAACTTTTTGGATTCCTGAAATTGAAAAATATGTTCCAAAATCAAAAATAATTTTAATTGGAACTAAAATTGATTTAAGAAATAATGAAGAAAGAATAAATGAATTAAAAGAAGGAAATAAGAAATTAATTACAAAAGAAGAAGGAATTGAAATGGCAAAGAAAATAAAAGCAATTAAATATTTTGAATGTTCTTCATTAAATCAAAAAGGAATTGAAACTATTTTTAATGAAATTGCTTTAATTTGTTTTGAAATAGATCAAGAAATTAATCAAGAAAAAGAAAAGAAAAAAAGATGTATATTAAATTAAATATTAAATTAAATATTGAATTGAAAAGAATCCAAAAATATTTTTTTAATTTTTCATTTTTCATTTTTTCATTTTTCATTTTTCATTTTTCACAGTTTTTTAAATAAATAAAAAATGAAAAAATTTAAAGTTGTTTTTATTGGAGCAAATGGAATAGGAAAAACAACATTATTAATGACTTATAATGAAAAAACTACCAGAAATATATATTCCAACTATTTATGATAATTTTCAAAAAAAATTCAAAATTAAAAATAAAGAATTCATCATTAACTTTTGGGATAATGTTAAATGTGAAGATTTTGATTCATTATTTAGATTGATTTATCCTTATACAAATATTATTGTTA
The DNA here is from genome assembly GCA_028826165.1 of Anaeramoeba ignava. Lineage (NCBI taxonomy): Eukaryota > Anaeramoebidae > Anaeramoeba > Anaeramoeba ignava. Next base: position 208,422 of record JAPDFW010000060.1, read on the forward strand.
TTTGTTTTGCAATTGATGATTATTATTCTTTTGAAGATATTGAATCTTTTTGGATTCCTGATATTGAAAAATATTCAGAAAATCCCAAAAGAATTTTAATTGGAACTAAAATTGATTTAAGAAATAATGAAGAAAGAATAAATGAATTAAAAAAAGAAAATAAGAAATTAATTACAAAAGAAGAAGGAATTGAATTGGCAAAGAAAATAAATGCAATTAAATATTTTGAATGTTCTTCATTAAATCAAAAAGGAATTGAAACTATTTTTAATGAAATAGCTTTAATTTGTATTGGAAAATATAAAGGAAATGAAAATAAAAAAGGATGTATTTTGAATTGAATATTGAATTAAAAATTTTTTTTGGATTTTTCATTTTTCATTTTCCATTTTCCAATTTTCTTTTGTTTTAAATAAAAAAATGCAAAAATACAAAGTTGTTTTTGTTGGAGAACGATTAGTTGGGAAATCAACATTAATAATTGTTTATAATCATAAAATGTTTCCAGAAATATATCTTCCAACAGTTTATGATTATTTTTCCAAAAATTTTAAAAACGAAAATCAAAACAAAGAAATTGAAATTAATTTTTTCGATACAGCAAGAAATCGAGAATATGAGAGAATATTTCATTTAAATTATATTAATTCAGATATTATTTCTATTTGTTTTGCAATTGATGATTATGATTCTTTTGAAGATATTGAATCTTTTTGGATTCCTGATATTGAAAAATATTCAGAAAATCCCAAAAGAATTTTAATTGGAACTAAAATTGATTTAAGAAATAATGAAGAAAGAATAAATGAATTAAAAAAAGAAAATAAGAAATTAATTACAAAAGAAGAAGGAATTGAATTGGCAAATAAAATAAATGCAATTAAATATTTTGAATGTTCTTCATTAAATCAAAAAGGAATTGAAACTATTTTTAATGAAATCGTTTTAATTTGTATTGGAAAATATAAAAGAAATGAAAATAAAAAAGGATGTATTTTGAATTGAATATTGAATTAAAAATTTTTTGGAATTGAATTTTGAATTGAAAAAAAAATTTTTTTATTCATTTTTCATTTTTTTCTTTCATCAATCTAAAAAATAAAAAATAAAAAATAAACAATGGAAAAATTTAAAGTTATTTTTACAGGAGATTATGGAGTTGGCAAAACAACATTATTAACTGTTTATAATGAAAAACATTTTCCAGAAGAAGAATTTCTAAATGATTATGATAATTTTTCAAAAAAATTAGAAATTCAAAATCAAAAAATTGAGATTAAATTTTTCGATAAAGGAATGAGTGATGATTTTGATGATGAACTTACACCTCTTGCTTTTGCTAATCAAGATATTGTTGCCATTTGTTTTGCTATTGATTGTTTTCATTCTTTTGAAGATATTCAACCTTTTTGGATTCCTTATATTCAAACAAATACTCCAAATTCAAAAAGAATTCTAATTGGAACTAAAATTGATTTAAGAAATAATCAAGAAGCAATAAATGAATTAAAAAAAAGAAATAGAGAATTAATTACAAAAGAAGAAGGAATTGAATTGGCGAAGAAAATAAATGCAATTAAATATTTTGAATGTTCTTCATTAAATCAAAAAGGAATTGAAACTATTTTTAATCAAATTGCTTTAATTTGTATTGGAAAATATGAAGATCCAAAAAATGAAAAAGATCCAAAAAATGAAAAAGATCCAAAAAATGGAAAAGATCCAAAAAATGGAAAAGATTCAAAAAATGGAAAAGATTCAAAAAATGAAAAAGATCCAAAAAATGGAAAAGATTCAAAAAATGGAAAAGATAAAGGATGTATTTTGAATTGAATTTGAAAATTTTTTCATTTTTTCATTTTTTCATTTTTTCATTTAAATAAATAAATATGAAAACATTTAAAGTTATTTTTATTGGAACTGCAGGAGTTGGAAAAACATCATTATTAATGACTTATCATAATAAAATTTTACCAGAAAAAGATATTCCAATGATTTATGATTATTTCCCAAAACAATTTCAAATTAAAAATCAAAATAAAAATCAAATTCAAAATGAAAATCAAAATCAAAATCAAAACCAAAATCAAATTCAAAATCAAAATCAAAATCAAATTCAAAATCAAAAATCAAAATCAAAATCAAAATAAAAATCAAAATCAAAATCAAAATCAAAATCAAAATCAAAATCAAAATCAAAATCAAATTAAAAATCAAAATCAAAATAAAAATCAAAATAAAAATCAAAATAAAAATCAAAATCAAAATCAAAATCAAAATCAAAATCAAAATCAAAATCAAAATCAAAATCAAAATCAAAATCAAAATCAAAATCAAAATCAAAATCAAAATCAAAATCAAAATCAAAATCAAAATCAAAATCAAAATCAAAATCAAAAATCAAAATCAAAATCAAAAATCAAAATCAAAATCAAAATCAAAATCAAAATCAAAATCAAAATCAAAATCAAAATCAAAATCAAAATCAAAATCAAAATCAAAATCAAAATCAAAATCAAAAATCAAAATCAAAATCAAAATCAAAATCAAAATCAAAATCAAAATCAAAATCAAAATCAAAATCAAAATCAAAATCAAAATCAAAATCAAAATCAAAATCAAAATCAAGAAATTGAAATCAACTTTTGGGATACTGAAAAAGATGATTACTATTTGAGATTATTTCCTTTATATTATCCCGAAACAGATCTTATTGCTATTTGTTTTGGAATTGATTCTTATTCTTATTTTGAAAATATTGAAAATTATTGGATTCCTGAAATTGAATATCATTTAAAAAATCCCAAAAGAATTTTAATTGGAACTAAAATAGATTTAAGAAATAATGAAGAAAGAATAAATGAATTAAAAGAAGAAAATAAGAAATTAATTACAAAAGAAGAAGGAATGGAATTTGCAAAGAAAATAAAAGCAATTAAATATTTTGAATGTTCTTCATTTACTCAAAAAGGAATTGAAACTATTTTTAATGAAATTGCTTTGATTTGTATTGGAAAATATGATAAAAAAGAAAAGAAAAAAGGATGTATTTTGAATTGATATTGAATTGAATTGATATTGAATTGAATATTGAATTGAATTGAAATAAATATTGAATTGAATATTGAATTGAATATTGGAATTGAATTGAATATTAAATTGAATTGAATATTGAATTGATATTAAATTGAATATTGATATTAAATTGAATATTGAATTTAATTGAATATTGAATTGATATTGAATATTAAATTGAATATTGAATTTAATTGAATATTATATTGAATTGAATATTATATTGAATTGATTTTGAATTGAATATTGAATTGATTTGAATATTAAATTGAATTGAATATTGGAATTGAATTGAATATTATATTGAATTGAATATTGAATTGAATTGAAATAAATATTGAATTGAATATTGAATTGAATATTGGAATTTAATTGAATATTGAATTGAATTGAATATTGAAATTGAATTGAATATTGAATTGAATTGAATATTGAATATTATATTGAAATTAAATATTGAATTGAATATTAAATTGAATATTAAATTGAATATTGAATTGATATTGAATTGGATATTGAATTGAATTGAATTGATATTGAATTGATATTGAATTGAATATTGAATTGAATTGATATTGAATTGAATTGATATTGAATTGATATTGATTTTAATTTTCATTTTTTAATTTTCATTTTTTAATTTTCATTTTTTAATTTTCATTTTTTTCATTTAAATAAATAAATATGAAAATATTTAAAGTTATTTTTATTGGAACTGGAGGAATAGGAAAATCAGCATTATTAATGACTTATAATGAGAAAAGTTTTCCAGAACAATTTATTCCAACAATTTATGGAAACATTTTTTCCAAATTTCAAATTGAAAATCAAGAAATTGAAATTGATTTTTGTGATATTGCAAGAAATGAAAGTTATGAACAAAATTTACAAAAGATTTACGAAAAAACAGATCTTATTGCTTTTTGTTTTTCAATTAATGATTACCATTCTTTTAAAAGTATTGAATCTCTTTGGATTCCTGATGTTGAAGAATACGCTCCAAAAAATTCAAAAAGAATTTTAATTGGAACTAAAATTGATTTAAGAAATAATGAAGAAAGAATAAATGAATTAAAAAAAAGAAATGAAAAATTAATTACAAAAGAAGAAGGAATTGAATTTACAAAGAAAATAAATGCAATTAAATATTTTGAATGTTCTTCATTAAATCAAAAAGGAATTGAAACTATTTTTAATGAAATTGCTTTAATTTGTATTGGAAAATATAAAGAAATAAAACAAGAAGAACAAAAAAATAAAAAAGGATGTATTTTAAATTGAATATTGAATATTGAATTGAATATTGAATTAAATATATTGAATTGATTTTAAATTTAATTTTCATTTTTCTCATTTTTTTCAATTTATTTAAATAAAAATTTGGAATGAAAAAATTTAAAATTCTTTTTATTGGAGCAAATGGAATAGGAAAAACATCATTATTAATGACTTATAATGAGAAGAAACTACCAGAAATATATATTCCAACTGTTTGTGAAATTGTTTCCAAAAATTTCGAAATAGAAAATCAAGAAAATAAAATTACAATAGATTTTTGGGATACAGCAAGACTTGTAGAAGATTATGACAGATTATTTCCTTTATATTATCCCGAAACAGATCTTATTGCTATTTGTTTTCCAATTGATTCTTATTATTATTTTGAAAATATTGAAAATTATTGGATTCCTGAAATTGAACATCATTCTCCAAAATCAAAAAGGATTTTAATTGGAACTAAAATTGATTTAAGAAATAATCAAGAAAGAATAAATGAATTAAAAAAAAGAAATGAAAAATTAATTACAAAAGAAGAAGGAATGGAATTAGCAAAGAAAATAAATGCAATTAAATATTTTGAATGTTCTTCATTTACTCAAAAAGGAATTGAAACTATTTTTAATCAAATTGCTTTAATTTGTATTGGAAAATATGATAAAGAAGAAAAGAAAAAAGGATGTATTTTAAATTAAATATTAAATTAAATATTTGGAATTGAATATTGAATATTGAATTGATTTGGAATTGATTTTGAATTTTTTTCAATTTAAAATTTTTCATTTTTTTCTTTTTAAATTAATAAAAATAAATGAAAAAATATAAAGTTCTTTTTGTTGGAGATGGAATAGTTGGAAAAACATCATTATTAATGACTTATAATAATAAAAAATTCCCAGATATATATATTCCAACTGTTTTTGATGAATTTTCAAAAAATTTTCAAATCAAAAATCAACAAAATCAAACTGAAATTGAAATTGAAGAAATTGAAATTGAAGAAATTGAAATTGAAGAAAATCAACAAAATCAACAAAATCAAATTGAAATTGAAGAAATTGAAATTGAACAAAATCAACAAAATCAACAAAATCAAATTGAAATTGAAGAAATTGAAATTGAAAAAAATCAACAAAATCAACAAAATCAAATTGAAAATCAAATTGAAAATCAAATTGAAAATCAAATTGAAAATCAAATTGAAAATCAAATTGAAAATAAATTTCAAATTACTTTTTGGGATACAGCAAGACATGAAGATGATATTATTATCAGATTATATTATCCTGGTACTCATGTTTTTGCTATTTGTTTTGCAATTGATGATTATTATTCTTTTGAAAGGATAAAAGATTTTTGGATTCCTGAAATTATATTGTCTGCTCCAAAAAAATCAAAAAGGATTTTAATTGGAACTAAAATTGATTTAAGAAATAATGAAGAAAGAATAAATGAATTAAAAAAAAGAAATCAAAAATTAATTACAAAAGAAGAAGGAATGGAATTAGCAAAGAAAATAAATGCAATTAAATATTTAGAATGTTCTTCATTTACTCAAAAAGGAATTGAAACTATTTTTAATGAAATTGCTTTAATTTGTATTGGAAAATATAAAAAAAAAGAAAAAAAAAAGAAAAAAGGATGTATTTTAAATTGAATTGAATATTGAATTAAATATTGAATTGAATATTGAATTGAATTGAATTGAATTGATTTGAATTGAATTAAATATTGAAATAAATATTGAAATAAATATTGAATATTGAATTGAATTAAATTAAATTGATTATTGATTTGAATTGAATTAAATTAAATTGAATTGATTATTGAATTAAATTGATTATTGAATTGATTATTGAATTGAATATTGAATTGATTATTGAATTAAATATTGAAATAAATATTGAATATTAAATTGATTATTAAATTGATTATTGAATTAAATATTGAATATTAAATTGATTATTGATTTGAATTGAATTAAATATTGAATATTGAATATTGAATTGAATATTAAATTGATTTGAATTGAATATTGAATTGAATTAAATTGAATATTGATTATTGATTTGAATTAAATTAAATTGAATATTAAATTGAATATTGAATTGATTATTGAATTGAATTGATTATTGATTTGAATTAAATTAAATTGATTTAAATTGATTTGTTTCATTTTTCATTTTTTTATTTTTAAATTAATAAATAAAATTTTTATGGAAAAATATAAAGTTCTTTTTATTGGAGTTAGACAAATTGGAAAAACATCATTATTAATGACATATAATAATAAAAAACTACCAGAAGGATATCTCCCAACTGTTTATGATCCTTTTTCCAAATATTTTCAAAATTTCAAAAAAGAAAATCAAAAAAACAAAATTAAAATTTCATTTTGGGATACAGCAAGACATGATGAATATTATACATTATTACCTTTATATTTTCCCAATACAGATTTAATTGCTATTTGTTTTGCAATTGATTCTTATTATTCTTTTGAAAGTATTGAAAATAATTTGATTCTTGATATTGAAGAATATTCTCCAAATTCAAAAAGAATTTTAATTGGAACTAAAATTGATTTAAGAAATAATCAAGAGAGAATAAATGAATTAAAAGAAGAAAATAAGAAATTAATTACAAAAGAAGAAGGAATTGAATTGGCAAATAAAATAAAAGCAATTAAATATTTTGAATGTTCTTCATTTAATCAAAAAGGAATTGAAACTATTTTTAATGAAATTGTTTTAATTTGTTTTGGAAAATATGATAAAGAAGAAGAAAATAAAAAAGGATGTATTTTGAATTAAGATTAAATTTTTCATTTTTTTCATTTTTAAATTAATAAATAAAAATAAATGGAAAAATATAAAGTTGTTTTTGTTGGAGATGGAGCAGTTGGAAAAACATCATTATTATTTACTTATCATGATAAAAACTTTCCAGAAATATATATTCCAACTGTTTATGATAATTTTGAATCAAAGTTTCAAATTGAAAATAAAGAAATTGAAATTGAATTTTGGGATGTGACTATAACTGAGTATAACTTTAAATTACTTTCTTTATATTATTCCAATACAAATATTTTTGTTCTTTGTTTCGCAATTGATTCTTATTATACTTTTGAAAGTATTGAAAAGTATTGGATTCTTGATATTAAAAAACATTCAAAAAATCCAAAAATAGTTTTGATTGGAACTAAAATTGATTTAAGAAATAATGAAGAGAGAATAAATCAATTAAAAGAAGAAAATAAGAAATTAATTACAAAAGAAGAAGGAATTGAGTTGGCAAATAAAATAAAAGCAATTAAATATTTAGAATGTTCTTCATTTACTCAAAAAGGAATTGAAACTATTTTTAATGAAATTGCTTTAATTTGTTTTGGCAAATATAGAAAAGAAGAAGAAAATAAAAAAGGATGTATTTTGAATTAAGATTAAAAATTATTTTTTTGGATTTTTTTGATTTTCATTTTTTTCTTTTTCATTTTTTAAATTAATAAAAATTTGGAATGAAAAAATTTAAAGCTATTTTTGTTGGATCAAGAGGAATTGGAAAAACATCATTATTATTAACTTATTATGAGAAGAAACTTCCAGGAGAATATATTCCAACTGTTTTTGATATTTTTCAAAAAACTTTTAAAATTGAAAAAAATAAAGAAATTGAAATTTCATTTTGGGATTCAGAAAGACCTGAAGATCATGATAGATTGTTTCCTTTAATTTATCCTGAAACAGATTTAATTGCTATTTGTTTTTCAATTATTGATTCTAATTCTTTTGAAAGAATTGAAAATTATTGGATTCCTGAAATTGAACATCATTCTCCAAATTCAAAAAGAATTTTAATTGGAACTAAAATGGATTTAAGAAATAATGAAGAAAGAATAAATCAATTAAAAGAAAGAAATCAAAAATTAATTACAAAAGAAGAAGGAATTGAATTTGCAAAGAAAATAAATGCAATTAAATATTTAGAATGTTCTTCATTTACTCAAAAAGGAATTGAAACTATTTTTAATGAAATTGTTTTAATTTGTATTGGAAAATATGATAAAGAAGAAAAGAAAAAAGGATGTATTTTGAATTGAATTGAATTGACATTGAATTGAATTAAATATTAAATTAAATATTGAATATTGAAATGAATATTGAATTAAATTGAATTGAATTGAATTGAATTAAATATTGAATTGAATTAAATTGAATTGAATTGAATTGAATTAAATATTGAATTGAATTAAATTGAATTGAATTGAATTGAATTAAATATTGAATTGAATTAAATTGAATTGAATTAAATTGAATTGAATTAAATTGAATTGAATTAAATATTGAATTGAATATTGAAATAAATATTAAATTGAATTGAATTGAATTAAATATTGAATTAAATATTAAATTGAATTGAATTGAATTAAATATTGAATTGAATTAAATATTGAAATTAAATATTGAATTAAATATTGAATTAAATTGAATATTGAATTAAATATTGAATTAAATTGAATATTGAATTAAATATTGAATTAAATTGAATATTGAATATTGAATTCAAATATTGGTAAATATTGAATTAAATATTGGAATTAAATATTGAAATAACTAAATATTGAATTAAAATGAATGGAATTGGTGAAATTAAAAATTTGAAATGGAATTGAAATTGAAATAATTGGAATGAATCGAAATTGAAATTGAAATGAATATTGAAAAGTGAAATGAAATTGAATATTGAATTGAATTGAAATGGTGAATAATTGGAATATTGAATATTGAATTAAATATTAAAATTGAATTAAATATTGAATTGAAATTGAAGGGAATTAAATATTGAATTGAATTGAATTGGAATGAATTGAATTAAATATTAAATTGAATTAAATATTGAATTAAAATATTGAATTGAATTGAATTGAATTAAAATTGAAGTAATATTGAATGGAGTAAATATTGGTAAATATGGAATGAATTAAAATTGAATTGAATTAAATATTGAATTAAATTAAAATTAAATATTGAATTAAATATTGAATTGGAATATTGAATCGAGGAAAATATTGAATTAAATTGAATATTGAATTAAATATTGAAAAATATTAAATTGAATTGAATTGAATTGAATTAAAATATTGAATTAAATATTGAATTAAATATTGAATCGAATTAAATTAAATATTGAATTAAATTAAATATTGAAATTAAATATTGAATTAAATATCAATTAAATAAATACGAATTAAATATTGAATTGAATTGAATTAAATATTGAAATGAATGAATATTGAATTGAATTGAAATTGAATTAAATATTGAAATAAATATTGAATTGAATTAAATTGAATTAAATTGAATTAAATTGAATTGAAATAAATATTGAATTAAATATTGAATTGAAATAAATATTGAATTAAATATTGAATTAAATATTGAATTAAATATTGAATTAAATTATTGGAATTGAATATTGAATATTGAATTGAATTAAATATTGAATTGAATTAAATATTGAAATAAATATTGAATTGAAATTGAATTTAAATTGAAAAATTTTTTTTTTGGATTTTTCATTTTTCTTTCTCATTTTTTTAAATAAATAAAAAATGCAAAAATATAATGTTTCTTTTGTTGGATATGATCTAGTTGGAAAAACAACATTATTATTAACTTATAAAGAAAAAAAACTTCCAGATGGAACTAATCCATTTTATGATAGTAATTTTACAAAAAAATATGAAATTGAAAATAAAGAATTTGAAATTGAATTTTGGGACACAAGAATACCTGATTATGATAAACTTACTCCTCTTATTTATATTGGAAGAGATGTTATTGCTATTTGTTTTGCAGTTGATAATCCTTATTCTTTTGAAAAAGTTAAAGATTTTTGGATTCCTGATATTGAAAAACATTCTCCAAAATCAAAAAGAATTTTAATTGCAACTAAAATGGATTTAAGAAATAATGAAAAAAGAAAATATGAATTAAAAGAAGAAAATAAGGAATTAATTACAAAAGAAGAAGGAATTGAATTAGCAATGAAAATAAAAGCAATTAAATATTTTGAATGTTCTTCATTAAATCAAAAAGGAATTGAAACTATTTTCAATGAAATACCTTTAGTTTGTATTGGAAAATATGGAGAACAAAAACAAATTGAGAAAAAAGGATGTATTTTGAATTAAAATTTTTTGCATTTTTGAATTTGGATTTTATTTATAAAAATTATTTTTTTTTTGGATTTTTCATTTTTTTCATTTTTCTTCAATAAAAAATTGGAATGAGAAAGTGGAAAATTCTTTTTATTGGAGATTATTATGTTGGAAAAACATCATTATTAATGACTTATTATGAGAAGAAACTTCCAGAAGAATATCTTCCAACTGTTTTTGAAAGTTTTTCAAATATTTTTCAAATCAAAAATGAAGAAATTGAACGAATTGAAGAAAATGAACAAAATCAAATTGAAAATCAACAAAATCAACAAAATCAACAAAATCAAATTGAAATTGAAAATAAATTTCAAATTGAATTTTGGGATTCAGCAATACATGAAGATAATTATAGATTCCTCCAAATTTTTTGTCAAGAAGCAGATATTATTGTTTTTTGTTTTTCAATTATTGATTATTATTCTTTTGAAAATATTCAATCTTTTTGGATTCCTAATACTGAAAAATATTTAAAAAATAAAAAAAGAATTTTAATTGGAACTAAAATGGATTTAAGAAATAATGAAGAAAGAATAAATCAATTAAAAGAAAAAAATCAAAAATTAATTACAAAAGAAGAAGGAATGGATTTAGCAAAGAAAATAAAAGCAATTAAATATTTTGAATGTTCTTCATTAAATCAAAAAGGAATTGAAACTATTTTTAATGAAATTGCTTTAATTTGTATTGGAAAATATGATAAAAAAGAAAAGAAAAAAGGATGTATTTTGAATTAAATTTTATTTTTTTTAAATTTTCATTTTTTTTGATTTTCATTTTTTTCTTTCTCATTTTTTAAATTAATAAAAATTTGGAATGGAAAAATTTAAAGCTATTTTTGTTGGATCAAGAGTAGTTGGAAAAACATCATTATTATTAACTTATTATGAGAAGAAACTTCCAGAAAAATATATTCCAACTATTTTTGATATTTTTCAAAAAACTTTTAAAATTGAAAAAAATAAAGAAATTGAAATTTCTTTTTGGGATTCAGAAAGACCTGAAGATCGTGATAGATTGTTTCCTTTAATTTATCCTGAAACAGATTTAATTGCTATTTGTTTTTCAATTATTGATTCTAATTCTTTTGAAAGAATTGAAAATTTTTGGATTCCTGAAATTGAACAATATTCTCCAAATTCAAAAAGAATTTTAATTGGAACTAAAATTGATTTAAGAAATGAATTAAAAGAAGATAATCAAAAATTAATTACAAAAGAAGAAGGAATGGAATTTGCAAAAAAAATAAAAGCAATTAAATATTTTGAATGTTCTTCATTTACACAAAAAGGAATTGAAACTATTTTTAATGAAATACCTTTAGTTTGTATTGGGAAATATGATAAAGAAGAAAATAAAAAAGGATGTATTTTGAATTAAGATTAAAATTTATCTTTTTTGAATTTCATTTTTTTTGATTTTCATTTTTTTTTGGATTTTCATTTTTTTCTTCTTAAAAAATTATAAATAAAAAAATGGAAAAATATAAAGTTATTTTTATTGGAGATGGAGCAATAGGAAAAACATCATTATTATTAACTTATGATCTCAAATATTTACCAGAAGAATATATTCCAACTATTTATGATAATTTTTCAAAAAATTTTAAAATTGAAGAAAATAAAGAAATTGAAATTGCATTTTGGGATACAGCAAGACGTGATTATGATGATAGATTGTTTCCTTTATATTATCCCTGGAAACAGATTCTAATTGTTATTTGTTTTGCAATTGATGATTATTATTCTTTTGAAAATATTGAAAATTTTTGGATTCTTTGAAATTGGAAAATATATTCCAAAATATTCAAAAAGAATTTTGGTTGAACTAAAATGGATTTAAGAAATAATGAAGAAAGAATAAATGAATTAAAAGAAAAATCAAAATTAATTACAAAAAGAAGAAGGAATGGATTTAGCAAAGAAAATAAAAAGCAATTAAATATTTTGAATGTTCTTCATTAAATCAAAAAGGAATTGAAACTATTTTTAATGAAATTATGCTTGACTCTTGTATTGGAAAATATGATAAAGAAGAAAGGAAAAAAGGATGTATTTTGAATTGAATTTTCCATTTGGATTTTCATTTTTTTTCTTTTTAAAAAATTATAAATAAAAAAAATGGAAAAATTTAAAACTATTTTTATTGGAGATGGAGGAATAGGAAAAACAACATTATTATTTACTTATGATGAGAAGAAACTTCTAGGAGAATATATTCCAACTGTTTTTGATACTTTTTCAAAAAGTTCAAATTGGAAAGAAATCAAGAAATTGAAATTTCTTTTTGGGATATGGCAAGATTTGATTATGATGATATGATTGCTTCCTTTATATTTTCCTCAAACAGATGTTATTGTTTTTGTTTTTGCAATTGATAGATATGCTTCTTTTGAAAATATTGAATCTGTTTGGATTCCTGAATTGGAAAATATATTCAAAAATATTCAAAAATTTTTTTGGAACTAAAATGGATTTAAGAAATAATCAAAAAGAATAAATGAATTAAAAAGAAAAGAAATGAAAAATTTGTTAAAAAGAAGAAGGAATTGAATTGGCAAATAAAATAAATGCAATTAAATATTTAGAATGTTCTTCATTTACTCAAAAAGGAATTGAAACTATTTTTAATGAAATTGTTTTTAATTTGTATTGGAAAATATGATAAAGAAGAAAGGAAAAAGGATGTATTTTAAATTGAAATTTTTGAATTTTTCGGTTTTCATTTTTCATTTAAAATAAAAATGAAAAATTTAAAACTATTTTTGTTGAAGAAAATGAAGTTGGAAAAACAACATTATTAATTTACTTATATGATCTCAAATAATTTACCAGAAAAATATCTTCCAACTGCTTTATGATGATTTTTCAAAAATTTATAAAATTGAAGAAAATAAAGAAAAGAAATTGAATTTTGGGATAAAGAATGAAAATAATGATAATTTCACGCGTTTTTATTTATGATCAAACAGATGTTATTGCTATTTGTTTTTGCAATCGATAATCGTTCTTCTTTTTCAAAATATTGAATCTTTTTGGATTCTTGAAATTGAACACTATTCTCCAAATTCAAAAATAATTTTAATTGGAACTAAAATTGATTTAAGAAATAATGAAAAAGAATAAATCAATTAAAAGAAGAAAATCAAAAATTAATTACAAAAGAAGAAGGAATGGATTTAGCAAAAATAAAAGCAATTAAATATTTTGAATGTTCTTCATTAAAATCAAAAAGGAATAGAAACTATTTTTAATGAAATTATGTTAATTTGTATTGGAAAATATGATGAATTAATCAAGAAAAATGTAAAAAAGAAAAAGGATATTTTAAATTGAATTTTCCATTTTTCATTTTTCATTTTTCTTCTTAAAATTATTATAAAAATGGAAAAACTTAAAATTGCTTTTTATTGGAGATGGAGGAAAGGAAAAACATCATGATTTATGATCTTAATGAGGATTTACCAGAAAAGAATATATTCCAAGTGTTTATGAAATTTTTCAAAAAGTTCAAAATTGGAAAATGGAAGAAAATAAAAATTAGATTTTTGGGGGATACAGAAAGAATTTGATGAAGTTTCCTTTAATTTATCCTCAAACAGATTTAATTGTTATTTGTTTTGTAATGATTATTATTATTCTTTTGAAAAATTGAAAATTTTTGGATTCCTGGAAATTGAAGAATATTCTCCAAATACAAAAAATTTTAATTGGAACTAAAATTGATTTAAATAATGAAGAAAGAATAAAATCAAAAAAAAAATGAAAAATTAATTACAAAAAAGAAGAAGAAGAACGGAATTACAAAAAGAAAATAAATGCAAATAAATATTTTAATGTTCTTCATTTAAATCAAAAAGAAATTGAAACTATTTTTAATGAAATTGCTAATTTGTATTGGAAAATATAATGCTAAAAGAACATGAAAAGGAAAAAGTGGATGTATCAAATTAAACATAAACAACATTGGAATCTGAATATTGAATATTGAATTGATTTGGTCTTTGAATTTTTCGAATTTAAATGCTTTTATTTTTCTCTTTTTAAATTAATAAAAATAAATGAAAATATAAAGTTCTTTTTGTTGAGATGGAATAGTTAAAAACATCATTGTCATTAAGACTTATAATAATAAAAATTTGATATATATATATTCCAACTGTTTTTATTTAGTTTTCCAAAAATTTTCAAATCAAAAATTCAACAAAATCAAACAAACTGAAATTGAAATTAGAAAAGAAATTAGAAATTGAAGAAAATAGCGAAAAATCAACAAAATCAACAAAATCACAAATTTGAAATGCCTCCTGAAAGAAATTGAAATTGAAAAATCAACAAAAATCAACAAAATCTAACTGAAAATCAAATTGAAAATCAAATTGAAAATCAAAATTGAAAATCAAATTGAAAAATCAAATTGAAAAATCAAATTGAAAATAAATACTGGGATACAGCGATAAGCAAGCATGAAGATGATATTATCAGATTATATTATCCTGGTACTCATGTTTTTGCTATTTGTTTTGCAATTGATGATGATTATTCTTTTGAAAGGATAAAAGATTTGGATTCCTGAAATTATATTGTCTGCTCCAAAAATCAAAAAGGATTTTTAATTGGAACTAAAATTGATTGAGCAGTCATGAAGAAAGAATAAATGAATTAAAAAGAAATCAAAAATTACTCAAAAAGAAGAAAGGAATGGAATTAGCAAAAGAAAAATAAATGCAATTAAATATTTAGAATGTTCTTCATTTACTCAAAAAGGAATTGAAACTATTTTTAATGAAATTGCTTTTAATTTGTATTGGAAAATATAATATAGGATATGTATAAATTGAATTGAATATTGATGTAAAGTATTTGAATTGAATATTGAATTGAGTGAATATGAATTGATGAATTGAATTAAAATATTGAAATAGAAATAGATGTGAATATTGAATTGAATTATTAAATTTACGATTATTGATTTGAATTGGAATTATTGGAATTGAATTGATTGTGACATTAAGTGATTGTATTGGGTGATTGGGTGAACTATATTGAATTGGGTGCTGTGGGTACACATTGAAAATAAATATTGAATATTGAAATCGATTATTAAATTGATTATTGGGTACAATATTGAATATTGAAATTGATTGTGATTTGACTGGAATTGACTATTGAATATCGAATATTGGAGGCCAAGGAATATTGAAATCGATTTGGAGTGAATTGAATATTGAATTGTTGAGTGACTGTGATTGTGATTTGGAGTCATTAAGTATTATCTAAGTGAATAACCAATTGATTATTGCGTACGACTATTTGAATATTGCATATTAAACAAGGTAAATTGATTTAAGTGATTTGCTCTCATTTTTCATTTTTATTTTTACCATTAATAAATATATAAAATTTCTTTAGTGGAAAAATATAAAGCCCTGCATGGAAGTTAGAACAAGTGGGAAAAACATCATATATGTAGAATGATCTGGAGTAATAATAAAAACTAGCAGAAGGACATATCTCCCAACTGTTTATGATTCGTCCTATCCAAATATTTTCAAAATTACAAAAAGAAAATCAAAACAAAAATGGGGTAATTTCATTTTTGGATACAGCAAAGAAGATGTTTATTAGTATATTATACATTATTAAATTTTTGTATATTTTCCCAACAAGAGATTTGAGAGAATATAATGCTATTTGCTTGCACTGATTTTATTATCTTTTGAAAGTATTGAAAAATAATTTGATTCTGATAATAGAAGAATATTACTAAATTCAAAAAGAATTTAATTCTGGAACTAAAATTGATTTATCAAATCAAGAGATATATACTAAATGAATTAAAAAGAAGAAAATAAGAAATTAATTACAAAAAGAAGGAAGGAATTGAATTGGCAAACAAAATAAAATGCACTAAATATTTTAATGTTTTCATTTAATCAAAAAGGAATTGAAACTATTTTTAAATGAAATTGTTTTAATTTGTTTTGGAAAAGTATGATAAAGAAGAAGAAAATAAAAAGGATGTATTTTGAATTAAGATTAAATTTTTCATTTTTCAATAAATTAATAAATAAAAATAATGGGAAAAATATAAAGTTGTTTTGTTGGAGATGGAGAATAGGGAAAAACATCATTATTATTTATCATGATAAAACTTTCCAGAAATGGTATATATTCCAACTGGCTTATGATAATTTTGAATCAAAGTTTCAAATTGAAAATAAAAGAAATTGAAATTTGAATTTTGGGATGTGATTATTATAACTGAGCATAACTTTAAATTACTTTCTTTATATTATATTATTCCAATACAAATATTTTTGTTCTTTTGTTTCGCAATTGATTCTTATTATACTTTTGAAAGTATTGAAAAGTATTGGATTCTTGATATTAAAAACATTCAAAATCAAAAATAGTTTTGATTGAACTAAAATTGGATTTAAGAAATAATGAAGAGAGAATAAATCAATTAAAAAGAAGAAAATAAAATTAATTACAAAAGAAGAAGTTGAGTTGAGCAACAAAAATAAAAGCAATAAAATATTTTGAATGTTCTTCATTAAATCAAAAGGAATTGAAACTATTTTTAATGAAATTGTTTTAATTTGTTTTAAAAATATGGAAAGAAGAAGAAAAAATAAAAAGGATGTATTTTGAATTAAGATTAAAATTATTTTTGATTTTTGATTTTCATTTTTCTTTTTCATTTTTAAATTAATAAAATTTGGAAATGAAAAAATTTAAAGCTATTTTTGTTGGATCAAGAGGAATTGGAAAAACATCATTATTATTAACTTATTATGAGAAGAAACTTCCAGGAGAATATATTCCAACTGTTTTTGATATTTTTCAAAAACTTTTAAATTGAAAAATAAAAGAAATTGAAATTTTTGGGATTCAGAAAGACCTGAAGATCATGATAGATTGTTTCCTTTAATTTATCCTGAAACAGATTTAACTATATTTGTTTTTCAATTATTGATTCTAATTCTTTTGAAAGAATTGAAAATTATTGGATTCCTGAAATTGAACATCATTCTCCAAATTCAAAAAGAATTTTAATTGGAACTAAAATGGATTTAAGAAATAATGAAGAAAAAAGAATAAATCAATTAAAAGAAAGAAATCAAAAATTAATTACAAAAGAAGAAGGAATTGAATTTGCAAAGAAAATAAAAAGCAATTAAATATTTAGAATGTTCTTCATTTACTAAAAAGGAATTGAAACTATTTTTAATGAAATTGTTTTAATTTGTATTGAAAATATGATAAAGAAGAAAAGAAAAAGGATGTATTTTGAATTGAATTGAATTTGACATTGAATTAAATATTTAAATTGAATATTTGAAATGAATATTGAATTAAATGATCGAAAATTGAATTAAAATTGGAATTGAATTGAATTGAATTAAATATTAAATTGAATTGAATTGAATTGAATTGAATTGAATTGAATATTGAAATTGAATTAAATTGAATATTGAAATTGAAATTGAAATTGAATTGAAATTGAATTGGAAATTGAAGTAAATATTAAATATTGAAATTGAAAATAAATAAATGAATATTGAATTAAATTGAATTGGAATTGAATATTGAATTGAATTAAATATTGGAATTGGGAAATTGAATTAAATAAATATTGAAATAAATTGAATTGAAATTGAATTAAATTAAATATTGAATATTGAATTGAAAATAATTAATTAAATATTGAATTAAATATTGTTAAATGAATTGAATTAAATCGAATTGAATTGGAATTGGAATTGAATTAAATATTGAAATAAATATTAAATTGAATTAAATACGGAATATTTGGAATTAAATTGAATTGAATTGAAATAAATATTGAATTGAAATATTTGAAATTGAAATAAATATTAAATTCGAATTTGAATTGAATTGAAATCAGGAATTGAATTAAAATTGAATTGAATTGAAATTGAATAAATAAATATTAAAAATATTGAATTAAATATTGAATTGAATATTCAAATTGAATTGAATTGGAATTAAATTGGGGAATTAAAATTAAAATTGGAATCAAATCGAATTAAATATTAAAATTGAATTAAATCAAATTTGTGGAATTAAAATTAAAATCAAATTGGGAATTGAATAAATATGAATTGAAAATTGAATTTAAATATTGAAAATTAAATATGTTCGAAATATTGAATTAAAACATTGAATTGAAATCGAATTGAATATTTGAATATCGGAAATTAAATATTTGAATTAAATTGAAATTGAATTGAATTAAATTAAATATTGAATCAAATATTGAATTAAATATTAAATTGAATTTAAAATTGAATTGAATATTGAATTGAAATTGAATTAAAATATTGAATTGAATTAAATATTGAATTAAATATTGAATTAAATATTGAATTGAAATTGAATTGAATTGAACATTGACGAAAAAAAGGAAATTGAAAATATTGAACTGAAATTGGTCATTGAATCAAAAAAATTGAATTAAATTGAATTGAATTGAAATTAAAATTAAATATTGAATTAAATATTGAATTAAAATATTAAATTGAATTTAAATTGAATTGAATATTGAATTAAATATTGAATTGGAATTAAATATTGAATTAAATATTGAATTGAATTGAATTAAATATTGAATTAAAATTAAATTAAATTAAAATTGAAATTGAATTTGAATTTAAATTGAATTTAAATTGAAAAATTTTTGATTTTTTTTTATTTTTCTCATTTTTAAATAAATAAAAATGCAAAAATATAATGTTTCTTTTTGTTGGATATGATCTAGTTGGAAAAACAACATTATTATTAACTTATAAAGAAAAACTTCCAGACGGAACTAATCCATTTTATGATATTAATTTTACAAAAATATGAAATTGAAAATAAAGAATTTGAAATTGAATTTTGGGGACAAGAATACCTGATTATGATAAACTTACTCCCTCTTATTTATATTGGAAGAGATGTTATTGCTATTTGTTTTGCAGTTGATAATCCTTATTCTTTTTGAAAAAGTTAAAGATTTTTGGATTCTGATATTGAAAAACATTCTCCAAAATCAAAAAGAATTTTAATTGCAACTAAAATGGATTTAAGAAATAATGAAAAAGAAAATATGAATTAAAAAGAAGAAATAAGGGAATTAATTACAAAAAAGAAGAAGGAATTGAATTGGCAATGAAAATAAAAGCAATTAAATATTTTGAATGTTCTTCATTAAATCAAAAGGAATTGAAACTATTTTCAATGAAATACCTTTAGTTTGTATTGGAAAATATGGAGAACAAAAACAAATTGAGAAAAAAGGATGTATTTTGAATTAAAATTTTTTGCATTTTTGAATTTGGATTTTATTTATAAAAATTATTTTTTTTTTGGATTTTTCATTTTTTTCATTTTTCTTCAATAAAAAATTGGAATGAGAAAGTGGAAAATTCTTTTTATTGGAGATTATTATGTTGGAAAAACATCATTATTAATGACTTATTATGAGAAGAAACTTCCAGAAGAATATCTTCCAACTGTTTTTGAAAGTTTTTCAAATATTTTTCAAATCAAAAATGAAGAAATTGAACGAATTGAAGAAAATGAACAAAATCAAATTGAAAATGAACAAAATCAACAAAATCAACAAAATCAAATTGAAATTGAAAATAAATTTCAAATTGAATTTTGGGATTCAGCAATACATGAAGATAATTATAGATTCCTCCAAATTTTTTGTCAAGAAGCAGATATTATTGTTTTTTGTTTTTCAATTATTGATTATTATTCTTTTGAAAATATTCAATCTTTTTGGATTCCTAATACTGAAAAATATTTAAAAAATAAAAAAATAGTTTTAATTGGAACTAAAATTGATTTAAGAAATAATGAAGAAAGGATAAATCAATTAAAAGAAAAAAATCAAAAATTAATTACAAAAGAAGAAGGAATTGAATTAGCAAAGAAAATAAAAGCAATTAAATATTTTGAATGTTCTTCATTTAATCAAAAAGGAATTGAAACTATTTTCAATGAAATTGCTTTAATTTGTATTGGAAAATATGATAAAAAAGAAAAAAAAAAAGGATGTATTTTGAATTAAAATTTATTTTTTTTAAATTTTCATTTTTTTTGATTTTCATTTTTTTCTTTCTCATTTTTTAAATTAATAAAAATTTGGAATGGAAAAATTTAAAGCTATTTTTGTTGGATCAAGAGTAGTTGGAAAAACATCATTATTATTAACTTATTATGAGAAGAAACTTCCAGAAAAATATATTCCAATTATTTTTGATAATTTTCAAAAAACTTTTAAAATTGAAGAAAATAAAGAAATTGAAATTTCTTTTTGGGATTCAGAAAGACCTGAAGATCGTGATAGATTGTTTCCTTTAATTTATCCTGAAACAGATTTAATTGCTATTTGTTTTTCAATTATTGATTCTAATTCTTTTGAAAGAATTGAAAATTTTTGGATTCCTGAAATTGAACAATATTCTCCAAATTCAAAAGAATTTTAATTGGAACTAAAATTGATTTAAGAAATGAATTAAAAGAAGATAATCAAAAATTAATTACAAAAAGAAGAAGGAATGGAATTTGCAAAAATAAAAGCAATTAAATATTTTGAATGTTCTTCATTTACACAAAAAGGAATTGAAACTATTTTTAATGAAATACCTTTTAGTTTGTATTGGGAAATATGATAAAGAAGAAAATAAAAAGGATGTATTTTTGAATTAAGATTAAAATTTATCTTTTTGAATTTCATTTTTGATTTTCATTTTTTTTTGGATTTTCATTTTTTTCTTCTTAAAAAATTATAAATAAAAAAATGGAAAAATATAAAGTTATTTTTATTGGAGATGGAGCAATAGGAAAAACATCATTATTATTAACTTATGATCTCAAATATTTACCAGAAGAATATATTCCAACTATTTATGATAATTTTTCAAAAAATTTTAAAATTGAAGAAAATAAAGAAATTGAAATTGTATTTTGGGATACAGAAAGACGTGATTATGATGATAGATTGTTTCCTTTATATTATCCTGAAACAGATTTAATTGTTATTTGTTTTGCAATTGATGATTATTATTCTTTTGAAAATATTGAAAATTTTTGGATTCTTGAAATTGGAAAATATATTCCAAAATATTCAAAAAGAATTTTGGTTGGAACTAAAATGGATTTAAGAAATAATGAAGAAAGAATAAATGAATTAAAAGAAAAAAATCAAAAATTAATTACAAAAGAAGAAGGAATTGAATTTAGCAAAGAAAATAAAAGCAATTAAATATTTTGAATGTTCTTCATTAAATCAAAAAGGAATTGAAACTATTTTTAATGAAATTATGTTGATTTGTATTGGAAAATATGATAAAGAAGAAAGGAAAAAAGGATGTATTTTGAATTGAATTTTCCATTTTTTGGATTTTCATTTTTTTTCTTTTTAAAAAATTATAAATAAAAAAAATGGAAAAACTTAAAATTATTTTTATTGGAGATGGAGGAATAGGAAAAACAACATTATTATTTACTTATGATGAGAAGAAACTTCTAGGAGAATATATTCCAACTGTTTTTGATACTTTTTCAAAAAAGTTCCAAATTGAAGAAAATCAAGAAATTGAAATTTCTTTTTGGGATATGGCAAGATTTGATTATGATGATAGATTGCTTCCTTTATATTTTCCTCAAACAGATGTTATTGTTTTTTGTTTTGCAATTGATAGATATGCTTCTTTTGAAAATATTGAATCTGTTTGGATTCCTGAAATTGGAAAATATATTCCAAAATATTCAAAAAGAATTTTGGTTGGAACTAAAATGGATTTAAGAAATAATCAAAAAAGAATAAATGAATTAAAAGAAAGAAATGAAAAATTTGTTACAAAAGAAGAAGGAATTGAATTAGCAAAGAAAATAAATGCAATTAAATATTTTGAATGTTCTTCATTTAATCAAAAAGGAATTGAAACTATTTTTAATGAAATTGCTTTAATTTGTGTTGGAAAATATGATAAAGAAGAAAGGAAAAAAGGATGTATTTTGAATTGAAATTTTTTTTGAATTTTTTTCGGTTTTCATTTTTTTTCATTTAAAATAAAAAAATGAAAAAATTTAAAACTATTTTTGTTGGAGAAAATGAAGTTGGAAAAACAACATTATTAATTACTTATGATCTCAAATATTTACCAGAAAAATATCTTCCAACTGCTTATGATGATTTTTCAAAAATTTATAAAATTGAAGAAAATAAAGAAATAGAAATTGAATTTTGGGATAAAGGAATGAGTGAAAATAATGATAATTTCACGCGTTTTATTTATGATCAAACAGATGTTATTGCTATTTGTTTTGCA
Source organism: Anaeramoeba ignava (assembly GCA_028826165.1). Taxonomy (NCBI): domain Eukaryota; family Anaeramoebidae; genus Anaeramoeba; species Anaeramoeba ignava. The sequence continues at coordinate 231,353 of JAPDFW010000060.1, forward strand.
ATCGATAATCGTTCTTCTTTTCAAAATATTGAATCTTTTTGGATTCTTGAAATTGAACACTATTCTCCAAATTCAAAAATAATTTTAATTGGAACTAAAATTGATTTAAGAAATAATGAAGAAAGAATAAATGAATTAAAAGAAGAAAATCAAAAATTAATTACAAAAGAAGAAGGAATGGATTTAGCAAAAAAAATAAAAGCAATTAAATATTTTGAATGTTCTTCATTAAATCAAAAAGGAATTGAAACTATTTTTAATGAAATTATGTTGATTTGTATTGGAAAATATGATGGAATTAATCAAGAAAAACAAAAGAAAAAAGGATGTATTTTAAATTGAATTTTCCATTTTTCATTTTTCATTTTTTTTCTTCTTAAAAAATTATAAATAAAAAAAATGGAAAAACTTAAAATTGTTTTTATTGGAGATGGAGCAATAGGAAAAACAACATTATTAATGATTTATGATCTCAAATATTTACCAGAAGAATATATTCCAAGTGTTTATGATAATTTTTCAAAAACTTATAAAATTGAAAAAAATAAAGAAATTGAAATTGAATTTTGGGATACAGAAAGAAATGGGGAATTTGATAGAAGTTTTCCTTTAATTTATCCTCAAACAGATTTAATTGTTATTTGTTTTGCTATTGATTATTATTATTCTTTTGAAAAAATTGAATCTTTTTGGATTCCTGAAATTGAACACTATTCTCCAAATACAAAAAGAATTTTAATTGGAACTAAAATTGATTTAAGAAATAATCGAAGAAAGAATAAATCAATTAAAAGAATTTGATGAAAAATTAATTACAAAAGAAGAAGGAATTGATTTAGCAAAGAAAATAAAAGCAATTAAATATTTTGAATGTTCTTCATTTAAATCAAAAAGGAATTGAAACTATTTTTAATGAAATTGCTTTAATTTGTATTGGAAAATATAAAGGAAATGAAAATAAAAAAGGATGTATTTTGAATTGAATTTTGAATTGATTTAAAATTTGAATTTTTTGATTTTCATTTTTTTTTTTTGGATTTGAAAAATTATTGAAATAAAATAATTAGTAATGAAAAAATATAAAGTTATTTTTGTTGGAGAAGAAACAGTTGGAAAAACAACATTACTAATGACTTATGATAAGAAATATTTACCAGAAGGATATATTCCAAGTGTTTATGATAAATTTTCAAAAACTTATAAAATTGAAAATAAAGAAATTGAAATTGAATTTTTTGATACAGAAAGACCTGATTATTTTGATAGAAAATTTAGATATAATTATATTGATACAAAAATCATTGTTTTTTGTTTTGCAATTGATTTTGATAATTCTTTTGAAAATATTGAATCTGTTTGGTTTCCTGAAATTGAAGAAAATATTCCAAAAGCAAAAAGAATTTTAATTGGAACTAAAATGGATTTAAGAAAGAATAAAGAAAAAATAAATAAATTAAAGAAAAAAGACAGAAAATTAATTTCAAAAGAAGAAGGAATTGAATTAGCAAAGAAAATCAAAGCAAGAAAATATTTTGAATGTTCTTCATTTACTCAAAAAGGAATTGAAACTATTTTTAATCAAATTACTTTAATTTGTGTTGGAAAAGATAAAAAACAAAAAGAAGAAAAAGGATGTATTTTGAATTAAATTTTGAATATTGAATATTTTTAGAATAAAATATAAAAGATTTGTTTTTTTCATTTTTTTCATTTTTTTCATTTTTTATTTATTAAAAATTAAACAGAAAAAAATGGAAACATATCAAGTTCTTTTTACTGGAGAAAATGGAGTTGGAAAAACAACATTATTAATGACTTATGAACAAAAAAAGTTTCCAGAAGAATATATTCCAAGCGTTTTTGATAATTTTTTAAAACAATTTCAAATTAAAAATCAAAATTTTCAAATTATATTTTGGGATAAAGGAATGGATGAAGAATTTCATGATAAACTTACTCCTCTTTTTTTTGTTGAAAAAGATATTATTGTTATTTGTTTTGCTATTGATTATTATTATTCTTTTGAAAATATTGAATCTTTTTGGATTCCTTATATTGAAAAACACGGACCAAATTCAAAAAGAATTTTAATTGGAACTAAAATGGATTTAAGAAATAATGAAAAAAAAATAAAGAAATTGAAAAAAAGAAATGAAAAATTAATTACAAAAGAAGAAGGAATTGAATTAGCAAATAAAATAAAAGCAATTAAATATTTTGAATGTTCTTCATTAAATCAAAAAGGAATTGAAACTATTTTTAATGAAATTGCTTTAATTTGTTTTGGCAAAGATAGAAAAGAAAAAGAAAAGAAAAAAGGATGTATTTTGAATTGAATATTGAATTGAATTTATATTAAATTGAATATTGAATTGAATATTGAATTAAATATTGAATTAAATATTGAATATTGAATATTGAATTTAATATTGAATTGAATATTGAATTGAATTGAATTAAATTGAATTAAATATAAAATTGAATTGAATTAAGAAAAAAAATAAATAAAATTGAATAATTGAATTGAATTTTGAATTGAATATTGAAGCGTGAATATTGAATTTCGAATATTGAATTTCAAATTAAAAATCAAAAATTAAAATTGAATTGAATTGAAATATTGGATGAATTGAAATGAATTGATTATTAAATTGAATGAATTGAATGGAATTAAAAATTTGAAAGTCCTGGAATTGAATTGAAAATTGAATTGAATATTGAAAATACGGAAATAAATTGAATTGAAAATTGAATTGATTAAATTTTGGAATTAAAATATTGAATCAAATAAAAAATACGAAAATTGAAATTGAAAGAAAATTGAAAAAATCAAATACAAATCGAATTGAATTTGGAATTTGAATTTAAATTAAAATGAAAATTAAATTAAATAATTTTGAATGGAAATTGAATTGAATTGAATATTTGAATGGGTGAATTGAATTGATTTGGGGTGAATTTTAAATTAAATTGAAATTGGAAATGAAATTGGATTTTTGAATTGAAATTGAATAAATTGAAATTTCGGAATTGGTATTAAATATTGAATATTGAATATTGAATATTGAATTTAAATATTGAATTGAATATTTGAATTGAATATTGAATTGAATATTGAATTTAATATTGAATCAAAATATTGGAATAAATATTGGTGAATATTGAAATTTAATATTGAAATTAAATATTGAATAAATAAATATTGAAATTGAATATTGAATTATATTAGAAAATTGAATATTGAATATTGAATATTGAATTGAATTGAATTAAAATATTGAATTGAATATTGAAATTGAATATTGAATTGAATTGAATTGAAATTGAATTGAAATTGAATTGAATATTAAATTGAATTGAATTGAATTAAATTAAATTAAATTAAATTAAATTAAATATTGAAATTGAATTGAATATTGAATTGAATATTAAAAATGAATTAAATTCCAAAAATATTTTTTCATTTTTCATTTTTCATTTTTCATTTTTCATTTTTCATTTTTCATTTTCCATTTATAAATAAAAAATATGGAAAAATATAAAATTCTTTTTGTTTCAGATCATCAAGTTGGAAAAACAACATTATTAATGACTTATGAACAAAAAAAGTTTCCAGAAGAATATCTTCCAGTTGTTTATGATAATCTTTTAAAAAATATGAAAATTGAAAATGAAGAATTTCAATTAATATTTTGGGATACAAGAAGAAGTGAAGATTATGATAGATTGTTTATATTAAGTTATCCTGGAACAGATTTAATTGTTATTTGTTTTGCTATTGATAATTATAATTCTTTTCAAAATATTGAATCTTTTTGGATTCCTGAAATTGAACACTATTCTCCAAATACAAAAAAAATTTTAATTGGAACTAAAATTGATTTAAGAAATAATGAAGAAAGAATAAATCAATTAAAAGAAAGAAATGAAAAATTTGTTACAAAAGAAGAAGGAATTGAATTAGCAAAGAAAATAAATGCAATTAAATATTTTGAATGTTCTTCATTAAATCAAAAAGGAATTGAAACTATTTTTAATGAAATTGCTTTAATTTGTGTTGGAAAATATGGAAAAGAAAAAGAAAAGAAAAAAGGATGTATTTTGAATTGAATTTTGATTTTAAATTTGATTTTAAATTTGATTTTAAATAGAATTGGAATTTGATTTTAAATTTGATTTTAAATTTGATTTTAAATTTGATTTTTATTCCAAAAAAATCATTTTTCATTTTTCATTTTTAAATAATAAATGGAAAAATTTCAAGTTCTTTTTATTGGAAATTTTTACGTTGGAAAAACATCATTATTAATCACTTATAATGAAGGAAAGTTTCCAGAAAAAAATAACGAACTTTTTTATATTGATTTTTCAAAAAAATTCCAAATTAAAAATCGGGAAATTGAAATCGAATTTGAAGATTCAATTTTACCTGAAAGTTATCAAGAAGGAGTTATAGAAAAATACAAAATTAATAAAGCAAATGTGATTTCTATTTGTTTTGCAATCGATAATGATCATTCTTTCGAAGATATTGAAACAGAATGGATTCCAAAAATTGAAGAAAATTCCTCAAATCCAAAAATAATTTTAATTGGAACTAAAATTGATTTAAGAAATAAATTAAAAGAAGAAAATCAAAAATTAATTACAAAAGAAGAAGGAATTGAATTAGCAAAGAAAATAAATGCAATTAAATATTTTGAATGTTCTTCATTAAATCAAAAAGGAATTGAAACTATTTTTAATGAAATTGCTTTAATTTGTGTTGGAAAAGATAGAAATGAACAAAATAAACAAAATGAACAAAATGAACAAAATGAACAAGAAATGAATAAGAAATGCATTTTGAATTGATTTAAAATTGATTTAAAATTAATATAAAATTGATTTAAAATTGATTTAAAATTGATTTAAAATTGATTTAAAATTGATATAAAATTGATTTAAAATTGATTTAAAATTGATATAAAATTGATTTAAAATTAATATAAAATTGATATAAAATTGATATAAAATTGATTTAAAATTGATATAAAATTAATATAAAATTGATTTAAAATTAATATAAAATTAATATAAAATTAATATAAAATTGATATAAATTTTGATATAAAATTGATATATAAAATTGATTTAAAAATTGATATAAATTAATAATATAAAATTAATATAAAATTAATTTAAAATTGATTTAAAATTGATATAAAATTGATTTAAAAATTAATAAAAATTGATTTAAAATTAATATAAAATTGATTTAAAATCGATATAAAATAATTTAAAATTAATATAAAATTAATATAAAATTGATTTAAAATTGATTTAAAATTGATATAAAATTGATTTAAAATTAATATAAAATTGATTTAAAATTGATATAAAATTGATTTAAAATTAATATAAAATTAATATAAAATTGATTTAAAATTGATTTAAAATTGATATAAAATTGAGTTTGAAATTGATTTTGAAATTAAAAAAAGATCCAAAAAATTTTTTTCATTTTTTTTTTCATTTTTTTTAAAAAAAAAATATTTATAATGGAAATTGAAAAGAGTGAACAAAATAAAATTGAAGAGAAACAAAAGGAAAATTGGGAATTAATTAATCAAGGAGCAGAAGCAGTTAAATAAAAAATTTATTTAAAAAATTTATTTAAAAAATTTTAATTGTGTTTTAATTGTGTTTTAATTGTTTTTGACAACTAGAGAATTTATAGAACAATTTTTTATGGAAAACAAACAATAATAAAAGAAAGATTCAGTAAAAAATATCGACATCCAAAATTAGATAAAATATTAACACAGAAAAGAGTTTCGCAAGAAGTTAAATGTATTTGTAAGTGCAGAAAAGCAGGAATTCTTGCTCCTTCAATTTATTATGTTGATAAAGAAACAAATTCAATTTTTATGGAAGATTTTAAAGATTCAATAACTTTGAAACAGTTTATTTTTAATATAAATATTGAATCCCAAAAAGATTTATTAAATTTATCACAAACATTAAGAGAATATGGAAAAATCATTGCAAATGTTCACAATTTAAATATAATTCATGGAGATTTAACAACATCAAATATTCTTTTGAAAATGGAAAAAAATTCATTGATTTTGATTGATTTTGGATTGAGTTATATCTCAACTAGTTTCGAAGATAAAGGTGTTGATCTCTATGTTTTAGAAAGAGCCTTTTTAAGTACTCATCCAAAATCGGAATCTTTATTTCAAGAAGTTCTTGATTCTTATAAGAAAATTGTTAATTCTTCAAAACAAATTATTCAACAATTTGAAAAAGTTAGAAAAAGAGGAAGAAAAAGAATATCATTTGGATAAGAAAATATCAAGATGAATTAAGGATATCACTTTTTTTTTTTAAAAAGAGAAAAAACAAATTTTATTTTTTAATTAAAAAATTTTTCATTTTCATTTTTATTTTTTATTTTTTATTTTTCAAAAATGAATATGAAAAAAATTACCATTATATTAATTATTATTATTGGAATATCTTTTTTTTTAATTTCAATTAATTTACCAAAACAAAAGGAAAATAGAATAATTAAAGAAAAAGAAATAATTAAAGAAAAAGAAATAATTGAAAAAGAAATTGAAAAAGAAGTTATTGAAAAAGAAATAATTGAAAAAGAAGTTAAAATGTTAATAAAAGAATTATGGATTGAAGATATAGAGAAAAAAGGGAGTTCATCAATAACTTCATACAAAACAGGTGATGAAGCAATTCAACAATTTTCCAAATTTGCAAGTTGGGCACTTAAGAAAAGTCCAGCTAATTATAAAATATCCCAAATTTATGATGTTTCACCATTGGATTGTAATTCTGAAGAACAAGAAAACGCCAATTTATTTGGATCACATTTTGAAGCTACTCATAATCAAAAGGATCCAGTTTTGATTTTGGTTGATATTCAATATGGAGATGGGAATTTATATCATGCAATCATTTCGGATCAAGGATGTAAAAAATTTTGGTGTGCGTTGAATAAGGCTTTATTTGAACTTTCAGGTGAAAATTTCACAATTGTTCGAACAAGAAGTGATCCAAATAGATATCCTTATATTGACCAAATATTTGATTCATTATCCAAAACAAAATGGAACCAAAAAAACAAATACGGCAAAATATATAATATCAAAGGTGGAAAAGATGGATTAATTTACAGTTGGGAACAAAGACCAAATACACAACGTGATGATTTGCTAGTTCAAATTTCGGAAAAAGTTGGAACTATTTTATCAAGAAGAGATAAGTTAAGTTGCGGTGATTCTGGATGTGTTCTTCTTCTCCAGAGATGCGGCGGAAGTAGACTATTATCAGATCATGAAAAAGGAACATTTGAAGCAATTGCGGATGAACTTAATAAAAGGGGAATACCAGTTGAAATGGCAAATTTTTGTTCTGCAAAAGCTCCAGAGCAAATTCAAGCAATGCAGAGAGCCTCTATTTTGGTTGGTGTTCATGGAGCTGGATTATCAAATATTGTGTGGCTAAAACCAGGTTCAACTGTTTTTGAAATCTCAATGAATTTTGGATGGTGTTGTGACCCTATTCCCCAAAAAAGTACGGAATCAATTTCTAATCCTAATCCTGAACCTTGTACAGGTTCTTGCAAATCTTATCATAAATCAGATTTTTTTAACCTTGCAAAAAGATTTGGAATTGATTGGAAAGAAATTTATCCTTCTTTTACTTCTCCTTCTTTTGATCAAAATCCAGTCAATAGACGTATGGTTTTTGTTGATTCTTTTCTTCTTGCTGATTCTATTGAACAAGAATATCGCAAAAAAATTCAAAACAATTCATAAATTTTTGATTTTGATTTTAATTTTGATTTTAATTTTAATATTAAATTTCAATTTTAAATTTTAATTTTAATTTTAATTTTAATTTTGATTATTAAATTTTTAATTAATAAATCAAATAAATTTGGATTTGTTTGATTTAATTGAAAATAATCAATTCCAATTTTAATTTCATCAATTATTTCTTGTGTAATTTCAATTTCATCTTTAATTTGATTTGAATAAATCCAATATTCAAATATTTGAAATGATTTATTACTTAATTCACTATAATCTGTAACTTTATTGGATTTATCTTCTGTTACAGATAAAAACATTCCTCGATATAATTCACTTCTCATTATTAATATTAATTTTGGAAATTTATATTGCTTTTCTTTTCTTTCAATTATAAAATCTTTTTCATTTTCATTTTCATTTTCATTTTCATTTAAATAAATTCTTTTCATTGTTTCTTCAATTTTTTCATTTAAATTTATAATTTCTTTAATTTCTGAATATAATTTTGGATTTATTATTCTGTTTGAATAAATCATTTCAAATATTTGATTTGATTCTTTAATTGATTTATTTGAAATAATTTCTTGAAGTTTTTCAATTTGATTTTGATTTTGATTTTGATTTAATCTATATTTCAATATTAATTTATGAGCTTCAATTATTTCTCCATTTTCTGTTTTAAATGAAATATCACAAAATTCTTTTCTTTCAAATAATTTTATCAAATCTTCTTCAAGATTGGAAAAACGAGAAGGAGAATAATAAAGAAATGATTTGAAATATCCACAAGAAATATGATAATTAAAAATATTTTCATTAAATCTTAATTTAGGAAGTTTAATTTGAATAGGAATAAATTGAGTTTCTATATCTCCAATTCCTAATTGATTAGAGTAATTAAATCCAAATCCAATTAATTTTGAATTAGATGTTAAAATCAAATTATGATCATATCCAACAGAAAAATCAATAATATTATCATCATTTTCAAATAAAGATAATTTGATTTCAGTAAATTCATAAATATTTCTTCCAAATTTTTTGCCAAGTCCATTATATTTCCAATCTCCACATGAATAAAGTTTTCTTTTTGGATTTTTATTTTCATTTTCATTTTCAATCAACATTATTGAATGAGACATTCCACATTGAATATCAATTATTTTGCCTTTTGGAATATTTTGGATTTTGGTTAATTTTTTGTATTGTTTCTTCTTTTTTTCTCCTAATCCAAGTTGACCATCTTCATTATCACCACATCCAAATAATTTCTGATTTGAATTTAAAAGAAAAACATGTTCTGAAAAACTTCCTGAAAATATTTTAGAAACATTTTTCATCATTAAAATTGGTTTTTCTGTTTTTTTAAGTTTTTTAGAATCAAAACCAAGTTGACCATATTGATTTGAACCAATTCCATAAACATTTTGATTTGAAGTTAATAAGTAAATTGAATTGTATCCAGAAACAATATCTTCAATTATTCTATCATTTTTATCTTCAATTAATGATGAAATATTGATAAATTCATTTGGATTTTTTGAATTAATATCTCTTCCTTTGGCAAATACATTTCCTTCTATTGTTAAAATAGCTTCATTTGAATTACCAACAGTTACTTTTTGAATATTTTCTTCAATTTGAATTTTTCAGGATTTTGATTTGAATCATTTTCATTTAAATATTCTATTGCTTTTCCATTTGTAAAAAGGAAAATTGTTGCTAAATAACCTATTGAAATTTTTTTAATTTGTTTTTCATTTTCATTTTCATTTTCAAATTTAAATTGAATTGGTTTTGTTATTTCATTTGGTTTATTTTTTAAAAGTTTTGGATTTTGATTTGAACCAAAAAATAAACAATCATTCATTTTTAAAAAGAAAAAAATGAAAAATGAAAAATGATTAAATTTTAATTTTAATTTTAATTTTAATTTGAATTTATAATTTGAATCATTTTCAATAAAAATCATCTCGAATTAAAAGATTTGTATATAATTCATTTCCAGCTGAGTAAATTCTTGGATCTGTTCCAAAAATTGTTAACCTTTCTTCAACAATTCTCCACACATTTAAATTTTGGATTTGATTTTTTGCTTCTGTTTAGTTTGTTTTTTTTTTGAACAAATTTATCATTTAGAATTAATTTTTTTGGAAAGATTTGAAAAAGAAAAATATTATTTTGGATTACCTGAATAAAGACTTAAACGAGATAAAGCTTTGATTGCATAAAAATTTAAATTAACAGAATTTCCATGATTTGTTAATGCTTTTAATAATAAACTAACTCCTCCATTCTCAGTTATTTTTATTCTATTTGCTATCATTTGATTTAATATTTAATATTTAATTTAATATTTAATTTAATATTTAATATTTGATTTAATATTTGATTTAATATTTTTGATTTAATATTTGATTTAATATTTAATATTTAATATTTAATATTTAATATTTAATATTTGATATTTAATATTTAATATTTAATATTTAATATTTAATTTTTGATTTAATATTTAATATTTGATTTAATATTTTGATTTAATATTTAATATTTAATATTTAATATTTAATTTTTGATTTAATATTTAATATTTGAATTAATATTTAATATTTAATATTCGATTTAATATTTGATTTAATATTAATATTTAATATTTGATATTTAATATTTAATATTTAATATTTGATTTAATATTTGATTTAATATTTGATTTAATATTTGATTTAATATTCAATTTTAATTTAATATTTGATTTAATATTTAATATTTGATTTAATATTTGATTTAATATTTTAATATTTGATTTAATATTTGATTTAATATTTAATATTTGATTTAATATTTGATATTTGATTTAATTTTTGATTTAATATTTTATTTGATTTAATTTTTGATTTAATATTTAATATTTGATTTAATATTTGATATTTAATATTTGATTTAATATTTGATTTAATATTTGATTTAATATTCAATTTTTAATATTTGAATTAATATTTAATATTTGATTTAATATTTGATTTAATATTTGATTTTAATATTTGATTTAATATTCAATTTTTAATATTTGATTTAATATTTAATTTTTAATATTTAATATTTGATTTAATATTTGATTTTAATATTTGATATTTAATATTTAATTTGATATTTAATTTAATATTTAATTTGATATTTGATTTAATTACTTGAATTTCCAGCAAGATTAAATAAAGCTAAACAACAGAATTCTTGATTATCACTAAATTGATGTTTTTTCATTTCTTCAATAATTAACTCAATTCCATTTAAATCTCTTATTTTGATTCTGTTTACTATTTGATTTTCCAAAAGAATTATTCGTTTTAAAATTAAAATTGAAATTAAAATTAAAATCAAGTTTAAAACTAACCTTCACTTTCCGCACAAAAATTAGCTAAATTTAATGCACATAACCTTGTAATGATTTCACCTTCCTTAAATTTTTGGAATGTTTTTATTATTGCTTTAATTCCTTGAAATTCTTCAATTTGTTTTGCTACTCCTAAATTATTTTGAGTATTTTTTTAAATAATTGAAATTTTTAATAAATTTTTAATAAATTTTTTAATAAAATTTCTTTTTGATTTCAATTCACTTGGATTTGATACCACGAATACCAAAATTAGCAAAGCATTAATAATCACTTCATATAAATTTGGGAAATTTGTTAATATTTTAATAATTGGTGGAATTCCTCCTAAATTTACAAAAGAAGAACGATTTTCTTCACAAAAAGAAGAAAGAATAATTTTTTATGGAATTTTTTTAATCATTTTGAAAATTTTTGATTATTCTTTTTTAATCAAGAAAAATCAATTCCTTTTTCTTTTTGAAGAAAATACCTTTTTTTTCACAAATACTTGAAAATGCTAAAATTGCATTTTCTTGAATTTCAGGTTCATTTGGAAAATTTTCCATAGATTTAATTATTGTTTCAATTCCTCCTAATTGTACTATTTTCATTTCATTTTCTTTTTTGATTTTGATTTTAATTTTGATTTTAATTTTAATTTTGATTTTAATTTTGATTTTAATTTTAATTTTAATTTTGATTTTGATTTTAATTTTGATTTTGATTTTGATTTTGATTTTAATTTTGATTTTGATTTTGATTTAGATTTTGATTTTAATTTTAATTTTGATTTTGATTTTAAATTTAAATTTGATTTTAATTTTTATTTTGATTTTGATTTTGATTTTGATTTTGATTTTAATTTTGATTTTGATTTTGATTTTGATTTTGATTCTGATTTTGATTTTGATTTTAATTTTAATTTTAATTTTAATTTTGATTTTGATTTTGATTTTGATTTTGATTTTGATTTTAATTTTGATTTTGATTTTGATTTTGATTTTAATTTTTTTAATTTTGATTTTAATTTTGATTTTGATTTTGATTTTGATTTTGATTTTGATTTTGATTTTGATTTTTGATTTTTTGATTTTAATTTTAATTTTTGATTTTTAATTTTAATTTTAATTTTGATTTTGATTTTGATTTTGATTTTTTGATTTTTTATTTTCAAGTCCACGTAAAGCAGCACATCCATTTATTTGAATTTTTTTAGCATTTTTAAATTTATTCATTGCGGAAATAATTTGTTCAATCCCAAATAATTCACGAATTACTATTTGATTTGCTTTTGATTTGTTTTTTGGAATGAAAATCAAAATTAAAACCAAAATTAAAATTAAAATTAACTTACTTTCATCAATAGAAAATTTTTTCATTGCAAAAAGTGCATTTTCTTGAAGTTCTGTATTGTTTGGAAAGTTTTTCATTGCTTCAATAATAAGTCGAATTCCTCCAAATACTTGAATTAATTCTTGATTTTGTGCTTTATTATTTAATTATTATTTAATTATTATTGAATTTATATTTTATTTATTTTTAATTAATATTTAATTTATATTTAATCCAAAATTATTTAATTAATATTTAATTGATATTTAATTGATATTTATTATTGAATTATTATTTATTAATTAATATTTAATTATTATTTAATTAGTATTTAATTATTATTTAATTGATATTTAATTATTATTTAATTATTATTTAATTATTATTTAATTATTATTTAATTATTATTGAATTATTATTTAATTATTATTGAATTGATATTTAATTAATATTTAATTAATATTTAATTATTATTTAATTATTATTTAATTATTATTTAATTAATATTTAATTATTATTTAATTAATATTTAATTATTATTTAATTAGTATTTAATTATTATTTAATTTATATTTAATTGGTATTTAATTAATATTTAATTAATATTTAGTTATTATTTAATTATTATTCAAATTTGTATATCTTACGCCTTTCATTAGCAAGTTCACCTAAAATGAGGCATTGATCTGCTTGAACTTGTTCATTTTCCTTTTCTTCACTTAATCTTTGAATAGAAAGTGTAATTTTCTCTTCATCATCTTTTTTGTGTTTGTGATTTGTTTTTTTGATGATTTTTATTTATTCAAAAAAACAAATCAAAATGATAAAAAATTATTTTTTTACTTAAATTATCCAAAGCTGGATGAAAATTTTGTTGCCTATTTATATTGAAATCAGGTATTGTATATGTCGTTTGTTGAAGCCCTTCTTGATCTTAAAATGAATAAGGAAAATATTTTTTTTTGAAATTTAAATCAAGAAAAGAAAATATTTGAATTCAAGTTGGTTGAAAAAATAATTTTTTTTTTTGGATTTATGATACAGGTTGAAATGTTTGGATAATTTTGATTATTTTGATAATTTTGATTATTTTGATTATTTTGATTACTTTGATTATTTGGAATATTTTGATTATTTGAAATATTTTGATTATTTTGATTATTTTGATTATTTTGATTATTTTGATTATTTTGATTATTTTGATTATTTTGAATATTTTGATTATTTTGATTATTGATTTGTTGTTTCCTTTTTTTTTCTTCCTCTTTCTTCCTTTTTATTCTTTCTTGCTTTTTTTTCTCTCTTTTTTCTTTTTTTATTTTATTTTGATATCTAGTAATCTGCTTTTCTTTTTCTTTAATTTCATCTTTTTTTTCTTCAATTTCATCTTCTTGGTTTCGATCATTTTGAAATTCTTCTTCGATATTTTGATTCAAATTTTGTATTTGGTGATCAAAAGGTAACAATAATTTTTGAGGTGGTGGATGAAATCGATGAGATTTCATCCAATCCAAAAGAAAAAAAATTTGATTTACAATTTCTGTTTTTGGATCACTTTGAAAATTGACAGTTTGAATATTTATTGATTGAATTGATTTTTGGAATTTTTTTTGATATGTTTTCATTAATTTTGAAATTATTAATTTTTTCTTATTAATTCTGCTTGAGGCAATAATCCCAGAGAAATTTAAAAATTGAGCTTCATCCAATTTACTTAATTGATTTGATTTTTTTTCTTTTGAAAGAATTTTTGTCACATTTTTTCTTATGAAACTATGACAAAGTTTTATGAGATGATTTGATTTTATCTCTGAAAATATACAAAACAAATTAAAAATATTTTCCAAATTGATAAACTTTTCAGCCTCTTTTTCAACTTTGATTTTTAACAATTCCAAACCCAAAAAATGTGAAATTTTATAAATTTGTTCAAAATTATTCATTTCAATTTTGATTTTTCCTGAATAAAAAAATTTGACAACTTTTTTGACAACTTCATGTTCATAATTTGGAAATTCAATTGAATCAATTTCTTTTTCTCGATTTTCAAGATAGATTTTAGGACATGAAGCTTGTAATATTAATTTATGACAAGCAACTATTTTTCTATTTTTTCCACAATAAAAGAAAAAATCTGCTTCTTTTTGAAATTTTTTGAAAATTTGTTTAATATTGTTTAGCACTTCTTTTGATAATTCAAGATCAATTTTTGTTGTATCAAGTTTGTGGAAATTGGTTTCTTTTTTATTTTTATTGTGATTTTTATTCATAATAAAAAAGGAAAAAAATGAAAAAAAAAAAGGAAAAAAAAATTTTATAAAAAAATGGAATAAGTTTAAATTTCTTTTTAAATTATATTTTTAATTAATTTCTAAATTGAATATTAAATCAAATCTATTCTCATTTTTATATTTCTTTATTAAATATTGAAATAAGAAAATATTTAAATTTAAATAAATAAATTATTATTTTAATAATAAATTTCTTTTTAAATTATATTTCTAATTTAAAATTAATTAAATCAAATATTTATATTTCTTTATTAAATATTGAAATAAGAAAATATTTAAATTTAAATCAATAAATTATTATTTTAATAATAAATTTATTTTTAAATTATATTTTCAAATTAAATTCTAAATTAAATATTAAATCAAATCTATTCTTATTTTTATCCCATTAAATATTGAAATAAGAAAATATTTAAATTTAAATCAATAAATTATTATTTTAATAATAAATTTATTTTTTAAATTATATTTTTAATTTAATTTATAAATTAAATATTAAATCAAATCTATTCTCATTTTTATATTTCTTTATTAAATATTGAAATAAGAAAATATTTAAATTTAAATAAATAAAATTATTTTAATAATAAATTTCTTTTTTAAATTAAATATTATTTTTATATTTCTTTATTAAATATTGAAATTAAAATATTTTTTAAATAAAATTATTTTAATAATAAATTTCTTTTTAAATTATATTTTTAAATTAATTTCTAAATTGAATATTAAATCAAATCTATTCTCATTGTTTTTATATTTCTTTATTAAATATTGAAATAAGAAAATATTTAAATTTAAATCAATAAATTATTATTTTAATAATAAAATTAAATATTTTAAATTATATTTTTAAAATTTAATTTATAAATTAAATATTAAATTAAATCTATTCTCATTTTTATATTTCTTTATTAAATATTGAAATAAGAAAATATTTAAATTTAAATAAATAAATTATTTAATAATAAATTGAATTTTCAAATCTATATTTTTAAATCAATTTTATTAAAATTGAAATAAGAAAATATTTAAATTTAAATCAATAAATTATTATTTTAATAATAAATTTCTTTTTTAAATATTTTAAAATTAAGGAATATTAAATTAAATCTATTCTCATTTTTATATTTTAAATATTGAAATAAGAAAATATTTAAATTTAAATAAATAAATTATTATTTTAATAATAAATTTATTTTTAAATTATATTTTTAAATTAATTTCTAAATTAAATATTAAATCAAATCTATTCTCATTTTTATATTTATTTATTAAATATTTAAATAAGAAAATATTTAAATCAATAAATTTGAATAAATAAATATTAAATTATATTTTTAAAATTAATTTCTAAATTTAAATATTAAATTAAATCTATTCTTATTTTTTATTTCTTTTTATTAAATATTGAAATAAGAAAAATATTTAAATTTAAATCAATAAATTATTATTTTTTATATTTATTTTTAAATTATATTTATTTAAATAATTAAAAAATATTTTTAAATTTTTAAAATTTAAATCAATAAATTATTATTTTAATAATAAAAAAATATTCCTTGATATAATTCACTTCTTATTATTAATATTAATTTAGGAAATTTATATTTCTTTTCTTATCTTTTCTGAATTATTTTCCAAATTCCTTTTTTTTTTTAAAAATGGCTAAATTAACTTTTTCTTCATTATTATTAAATTAATTATTTATTTATCCTTTTAAAAAAAATAATTGATCAAAATTCTTTTCTTTGTTTTAAAAAAAAATAATCATTCTTTTGGAAAAAAATTTTTCTCATCATTTTTTCTTTCTTTCTTTTTTTTTGGAAATTCATAAAAATAATAATAACAAAAAAAAAAAGTATTTTTTTTGCATAAGTGAAAGTAAGAAATTCATTTCAGTTTGCACGTTATGACTTTTAAACAAGACAATCATTTCAATCAAGATTAATTATGCATTTCTTCTAGCAAATGAAAAAAAAATAATTATTTTGAAGGTTATTAGATTAAAAGTGAAATTTGTGGAAAAATTGATTGTCTTGGTTAAAAGTCATAAGTTACAAATTGTTTGTTTGTTTCTAAACTTTTCATATCTTTAAAAAATTTAAAATAATAAAAAAATAGGATTTTTCTAATTTTTTGCTTTTTGTTGATATTTTTTAATTGAAAAAAATAGAAATCAAAAAAGAAAATATGAACAAGTTATTTTTGTTATTGATTTTTATTCAAATAATACAAATTCATCAAATTTTAACTGTTGAATCTGGAAATGAATATTATTTCTGGTGTTTAAAAGATGTTTTAAATCCTCCTGATTCTTATGTTTACTTTGGAATTTGCGTTGATCGTTATCAAGAATTTATTGCAATAGGAACATATAATTCCAATCAAATATTCATTTACAAATTAAATGAAACTAATTGGGATTTATATCAAACCTTAAAAGGTGAACAAAGTTCAAGTTTTGGGATAAATTTTGTGTTTTCTGGAAGTTATCTCATTGTTGGCGCTTCTGGTTTTGGTCAAGTATTAATTTATAAATTTAATGGAAGCTTTTGGAATCTACACCAATTTTTTCAAGGAGAAATTGCTTCTCAATTTGGTTCAAGTATTTCAACTTCTGGGAATATTCTTGTTATTGGTTCTCCTAATTCAAATCAAGTTTATATTTATCAATTTAATGAAAGTTATTGGAATATCAATCAAGTTTTACATCCAACTCCTCAATCAGAATTTGGAGCAAGTGTTTCAAATTTCGGAAATATTACTGTGGTAGGTTCACCAGGTTCAGATGAAGTATTGATTTTTTCACTTAATGAAGGTTACTGGAATCTCAGTCAAATTTTAACTGGAGAACAATATTCAAAATTCGGAATAAATGTTTCTATTACAGATAATTTTATTGGGATTAGTTGTGAAAATAGTACAAATGCATATGTTTATTCATTTGATGGGAATTATTGGAATTTAAATGAAACTTTCAATTCAGATCCTTATGCAATTTATCAAATTAAAATTTCTCAAAATCTTCTTATCATTTCATCACGATTTTCTGAACTTGGTGGTTTTTTTGAATATAACGGAACAGATTGGGTGCCTTTCCAACTTTATCGAGAGCCTAATTCATCTTTTTTCGGGTTAACATTTTCTGTTCATGATGATTCAATCCTTGTTGGTGATTTAGCGACAAATCAAGTTCATATTTTAACATTCAATGGAAGCTATTGGAATTTGAATCAATCAATCAATGGAAGCCAAAGAACTGATTTTGGTTGGAATGTCGCAATCTCGGATAATTTTATTGCTGTTGGAGCCGATCAAACATCTGAAGTTTTTACTTATGGATATAATGGGAGTGACTGGATAATAAACCAAACTTTACAAAATGAGCCTGAGTCATATATGGGATCTCGAAATGTGTTTCTGAATGATACTCTTGTTATTGGGAATTCGGGAAATTCTAATCAAGTTTTCATCTATCAATTCAATGGAACATATTGGGATCTTTATCAAATTTTATATGAACCAAATATTTCAAGTTATGGAAATAGTGTTTCAATATCTCAAGGTTTCATTTTTGTGGGAGCCTCTACTGAGAGTAAAGTGTTTATTTATGAATTTAATGGAACATATTGGGAAATGATTGATTGTTTGGCTCAAAATGGCAATTTTGGTAAATATATCGAGGCATTAGAAGATTACGTTGCTGTTGGAAACCCAGACAATAACAGCATTTATGTTGAGAAATATAATGGAAGTGATTGGATCGAATATCAAATTTTAAGTCCTGGAAATGGAGCAGGATTTGGGAATAGTATAACCATTTCAACTGATTTTATTGTTAGTTCGAATTCTCAAGGAATCGTTTATATTTATCAATCAAATGGGAGTTATTGGAACTTCTTTCAATTAATTAATAAAACTTCAATCTCTTATTTTGGTTCAAGTCTTTCAATTTCAGGAAATGTTCTTGTTATTAATGCTTTTAGCGAGTCAATCGTATTCATTTATTCATTCAATCAAACTTATTGGAATTTTAATGATACATTAAGTGGATCAGCCCTTACAGGAGCGTATGGATACAGTGTTTCAACTTATGATAATTTTATTGTTGTTGGAAATCCAATTTTTAGTCAAGCTTTTGTTTATGAATTAGGATTTCTTTCGCAAGTTAATCTTTTAAATTGCTCAGGTTTATTTTCAGGATTTGTATGTTATTGGGAAAAAGTTAATTATCCAACAACTCTTAAATATCAAATTAATTATGATTCCAATTGGATAAATATCGAGATCGAACAAATTGAAGAAACAGAAAATGTTTTCTATAGCATTTTCGATTATTCTAGTGATTCAAATATCATCGGAAATCAAAATTATTCAGTTCAAATAAAAGCTTGCGATCTGTTTTTTGATTCATGTGGAGAACCTTCTTTTTTAGCTAATGTAACTACAAAAATAGGATCTGTCACGAATCTTAATTCCTATTTAAGCCAAAACTCAAGTTTTCTTTTCATTCATTGGGATTTTCCAAATGTTGAAATAATTGGAGGAATTCCAAATCTTGATCATTTCGTCATCTCATATCACAATCAACTTAATAGCACACCAACAAATATTTCAATTAACAAAGTTACAACTTATTTTTTTTTTCAAGACTTAGATTGTGGATGCAGTTATTCATTTTCTATCTGGGCATGCTCAACACCATTATGTGAAGGAAATGATAAAGGGGAATCAATAGAAACTTTTTCAGTTATTCCATTTGACTCTGTTTCAAATGTTGCTTGTGAAGTGATTCAAAATACTCTTTCCATTGATTGCACATGGGATTCGCCTTCTAAATGTCCATTAACTCCTAATTATTATAATTTCACTTATTATTCAATTTCTGGAGATGATTCAGGAAGTTTTCAAACTCAATTCAATGAAAAAATATTTCCAGTTCAATTTGGAAATCAAAACTATATTATCCAAATATCCGCATGCGATTCAAATAATGTTTGTGGATCTTCTTCAACTAAAAATATTATCCCCCAAAACATAAATGCAAATAATTCTTCTAGTTCTTCTTTATTCGCAATTTCAGTTATTTTTCTAATTTTCGGGTTTTCTTTTTTATCAGTAGCTTTTTGTCTAGTTAACAAAAGAGCGCATTGTTGATTTCCTCTTTTTCATTTCTGCTTAAATTTTTTTTTCCTTTTTTTTTCATTTTTCATTTTTTTTTTGCTCTTTTTTTTTTTTCAAACAACAAATGAATAAAGAAAATAAACAAATTAATCCAAAAATTAAAAAATGGAATAAATTCTTAATAAAACACTCAATTAAAAAAATTGCTTCAATGTTTGAAGATGAAGCAACTTCAGATTTTACAATTTATTGTGGAAAAGATCAAGTTTCCATTTCTTGTCATACATTTATTTTACAAACTCAATCCAAATATTTTATGCTCAAAATAAGAGAAAATCATTTGAATTCAATTAATTTCATTAATTTTAGTTCTGAAATTGTTAAACCAATTATCAAATTTTTTTATAATGCTAAATTTGAATTTGATAGCCAAAGATTTGATGATTATTTTAATTTTGCTGATGAAATCAAATTGAAAGAAATCAAAACCAAAATTGAACTTGAAATGGAATCAATTTTAAATACTGAAAATGTGCTTCAAATTTATTTTAAAACTCAGAAAATTAATTCAAAAAATCTTTTACAAATTTGTGAGGAATTCATTTCCCAAAATCTTCAAATTATCGTTTCTAATCCCAATTTCGCAAAAGATTTCAATCAAAATCAAATTACTGATATTATTGGATTAATTTCTTTAAATCAAAATATCCAAAACAAATTTCAAATTATCCAAAAAATTCAAGAAAAATATCAAAAAAATTCATTTCAAAATCAAAAAAAAGAAGAAAAAATCAAATACCAACATTTACTTCCAACATTATTAACAGAAATCTCACAAAAAAAGTCATTAAATCTAAATCAACTTCAACAAATAAGAAAAAAATCATTAAATCAATTTGAAAATCAACTTGAAAATCAATTTCTTTTATTAAATTCAAATATCCAAAATTTTAAAAAGAAATTTTCTGAGATGGAAAACCAAAAACATCTTTTAGAATCGCAAATGATAGAACAATATTCACAAAATGAAGAATATGGAAAAAATTTTGAGAAAACCAAAAAGGAACTCACAAAATCATCAAAAAGAGCAAATTTTTTTCTTGAAAAAATTAAAGATTCCAATCCAGAAAATGCTCAATGTAATAAAAATATAAATTTTATACTATTTAATTATAAAATTATTCAAAATTCAATTCAATTCAATTCAATTCAAACAAAAAGTTAATCATTATCAAACAATTTCAGATGATATTTCTTTATTTCTTCAATGGATGAAAAATTTTCCAAATGATGAAAAAATTCAACAAGATTCATGTCTTAATATAAAAAAAATTAGTGAAAGAAACTCAAACAAAAGTAAATAAAATCAATTCAAAAGAAAAGAAAAATCTAATTGTAAAATTTTGATTAAATCAAAAAAAAAAAATAATCTAATTAAGAAATTACAATTCAATTCCCTAAATTAAATTTAAATGCAATGGAGATTATTTTTGGAGTTATTAAAAATTTTCCTCAAAATCAAGAAATAAGAAAGGATTCTTTCACTTTTTTTAGTAATATTGGAAAAGAAATTGGTAAATTTTCAAAACAAAATCAAAAAGAAACAATTTTCATTTATCAAAAAAAAAATGAAATTATCAAAGAATTTTTCTTTTTAGGTTTTCCAAATTATCAGAAACTTCAAGAATTATGGATCAATATCAAAGAAATGAAAGAAGTAAATTTAAACAAAAAAAAAAAAATCAACAAATTTAAAATTAATTTCGATAAAAAATCTTTTCTTTTTTTTTTTCAGATTAATCAAAAATTTATTGAATTTTGTTTATTATTCCAAAATTCATTTCAAAATTGGAATCCTTTTCAAACAAAAGCAAATAAAAATAATTTTGAAAAATATTTTGAAAATGAAGAAATTAATGAAGCAATTTTCAAAAAAGAAGCACATCCAACAAAATTTATTCAATTCTTTTTAAATTCAATAATCTTTTCAATATCTTTTATTAAAGGTTATTAATATTATTATTTCTTTTCAATAATTTCCATAATTAATTTAAATTACAAATTCAAAATCAAAATCAAAATCAAAATCAAAAAAAATAAATAGAAATGTTACAAAATGCAAATCAAAATGAAAATGAAAATCAAAATGCAAATCAAAATGAAAATCAAATCAAAATTCAAAATGAAAACCAAAATCAAAATCAAAATCAAAATCAAAATCAAAATCAAAATCAAAATCAAAATCAAAATCAAAATCAAAATGAAAACCAAAATCAAATTGAAAATGAAAATCAAAATCAAAATCAAAATCAAAATGAAAATCAAAATCAAAATCAAAATCAAAATGAAAATCAAATTCAAAATCAAAATCAAAATGAAAATCAAAATCAAAATCAAAATCAAAATCAAAATGAAAATGAAAATGAAAATCAAAATCAAAATCAAAATCAAAATCAAAATGAAAATCAAAATGAAAATCAAAATCAAAATCAAAATCAAAATCAAAATCAAAATCAAAATCAAAATCAAAATCAAAATCAAAATCAAAATCAAAATCAAAATCAAAATCAAAATCAAAATCAAAATCAAAATCAAAATCAAAATCAAAATCAAAATCAAAATCAAAATTCAAATTCAAAATCAAAATCAAAATCAAAATCAAATTATTCAAGCTCATAAATATTTGATTTCTCTATCAATTATTTCAATCATTTCTAAATCAAAATTTAATCGACAAATTTTATTCGAAAATGAAATTTTTAAAATTATTGTAGATTTATTGGAAATTACAAAAAATCTTTTTAAATTAATGGAAAATTTAAGAGTAAAGAAAAAAAATATTCATTTTTCTTTAATTCCACTTTTATTATTATTAATAATTTATATTTTTTTCTAAAAAAAAAAAAGAAGAAAAAGAAAACAAATCCTTCACTTTCAATTTATTATTTGATTGAAATTCAATTTATTCTTTTACAAATTAATCAAATTTTAGATGAATTTTTAAAAAGAAGACAAGTTTTCCCAAATGAAATAATTTTCGAAACATTTAAAAAAACACAAATAATTTCATTATTATTTAGTAAGTAAACTATTTATATTTTTCTTTTTTTCATTCACAATTAAATATTAAATACTAAAATATTAATTTTTTTCTTTTCTTAAAACAAAATAAAATAAAATAGAATGCTTTAAAATTAATTTAAATCTTAGAAAGTCATTCATTTTTACAGAAAAACAATTTCAAATTCAATTAAATTTTCTTCAAATTTTTGAAAATTTTTATGAATTGAATTTATTAACAGAAAAAGAAAATGTTAAATTAATTTTACTTCTTTTAACATTTTTCCAACCACCAAATTTATCTTCATCTCTTCCAAATATTGGATTTCCAAATCAAAATCAAAATCAAAATCAAAATCAAAATCAAAATCAAAATCAAAATCAAAATCAAAATCAAAATCAAAATCAAAATCAAAATCAAAATCAAAATCAAAATCAATTTGAAATGAAAGATTTTTTTGAAACTAATTTCTTTATATTTGATCCAAAAATCAAAAAAGAAGAAAATCCTTTCATTTTACAAAATTTCAAATCTTTAAAAGGAAATTTAAATCATTTTGAATTTGATCTTCGTTCAAATGTTTTTGAAATACTTATTACAATTATTGGAAGGGAAAATATAATTGATCAAATTATCAACAATAACAATATTTCTTATTTGAAAGATTTTATCCTTTGGGTTTCTTATGCTTTCAATCCAAAACTATCAAAAAATTGGAAAGAAATAATTCAAGAAGTTGAAGAAAAAGAGAATATATTAAATTCAAATGATTTGGATAATTTATCAATTTTAGAAAGAAATGATTCACAAGAAATGCAAGATATTAATCCAAAAAAAGTTTCAGAAATAAAATTAAATAATTATTATTTCGATATTTTATTTCAGAATCTGAGAAATTTACAGAATATTACTCAATTTGAATCACCAAAAAAGGATATTCAAAAAGAATTAGACAAATTTACAAATGAAACCAAAAGAAAAGTCCATCATTTCAAAGAAAGATTGATTTTAATTTATCTCGACTTATTCAAAAATCAACAAAATGAAAATGATAAAAAAATATCAAAATTATCTTTGATTCCAAATTTACCAAATCAAAAAATTATTCAAATTCAAAAATATATCAAAAATGTTTATCCAGAACTTCAAATGTATATTTTAATTGAATTCAAGAGAATAATAATTAATGAAAATGAAAATGAAAATCTTCAATTTTTCCAAAAAAATGGAGGATGGAAAATTTGTTTTTCAGATTTCTTTATAAGAAATAATCTAATTAATTTAAATGTAAACAAAACAAAACAAAACAAAACAAAACAAAACAACAAAATCATTTCCTTTTATTAATTTATTTTTTGAAATTATGAAATTATTGTAAATAGATTGAAGAAAATGAAAAGAATAAATTAAATGAAATGAATACAGATTTACAAACATTATTAATCGATTTTATATTTAGTGTTCTTTCAAAATATGAAGACGATTTTCACTTTCAAGTTTTATTTAATCAATTTTCCAAAAATCAAAACCTCAAATCAAATTTGATTTTTTTAAATCGATTCTTAGAAATGATAATTGAGTTTATCAAAATGAAACCTGAAGTTTTATCAAATAAAATTATTGAAAATGAAGGATTTAAAGGAATTCAAGAAATTTTATCTGAATTAATTGAAAAAAATGAAAATCAAAATCAACTAATTAATTTATGTTTAGAAATTTTGGATTTATTACTTCAGTATTCAGATATTGAAATTATTTTCCAAAATCAAGAAGTTTCTAAATCTTTGGTGAAATTATTTGAAAACAAAATTACCCAAAAAATACCCCTAATTTATATTCCAAAAATTATTGAAAAAGCCAAAAAAACAAAAGAAGAAAATGAAAGTCATTTTATTGCGTATTTGATTCAAAAAATTCTAGTTTTATCTAAAGAAATCAATTTGGAAAATGAACAAAAACAAAAATCAAATAAAATAGGATTTAATGATGTAAAAAAACTCTTTGTAAAATGTTCAGAATCAATTTCAAAAAATCGGGAATTTATTCAAAATATAATTTTAGGTACAAATTTATTGTTAATTTTTAAACCATTATTAGATGAAGCAAAACAAGAATCAGCTCATCTTATTTTATCATTTTTGAAAGAAATTACGAGAAACAATGAAATAATGATTTATGAATTTCATAAATTAATTACAATACCAGAATTTATTCAATTACTTTATGAAATCGAAAAAAGAAAACCAACAAAAAAGATGTTTCAAATTCTTTTAGATTTAATGATTAATAATGGGAAATTTTCAATGGAAAATAATTTTATTATAAGAAATGAAAATATGATAAATATTATTTTGGGGCTTTATTCCAAAAATATAAATCAAATTGAAAATGAAAATGAAAATGAAAATCAAATTGAAAATCAAAATCAAAATCAAAATCAAAATCAAAATCAAATTCAAATTCAAAATCAAATTCAAAATCAAATTCAAAATCAAAATCAAAATCAAAATCAAAATGAAATTGAAAATGAAAATGAAATTGAAATTGAAAATGAAAATGAAAATCAAAATCAAAATCAAAATCAAAATCAAAATCAAAATCAAAATCAAATTCAAAATCAAAATCAAAATGAAAATGAAAATGAAAATGAAAATGAAAATCAAATTCAAAATCAAAATCAAAATCAAAATCAAATTGAAAATCAAAATCAAATTGAAAATGAAATTGAAAATGAAAATCAAAATGAAATTCAAAATGAAATTCAAAATCAAAATCAAAATCAAAATCAAAATCAAAATGAAATTGAAAATGAAAATCAAATTCAAAATCAAATTCAAAATCAAAATCAAAATCAAATTCAAAATCAAAATCAAAATCAAAATCAAAATCAAATTGAAAATGAAATTGAAAATGAAATTGAAAATCAAAATGAAATTGAAATTAATTTTATTCAAGTTTTACAAATATTTAACAAAATTTGTGAGAAATCAATTTATAATATTTATTGTTGTTGTGAAAAAGGAATACTTTCTTTATTACTTGAATTAATTCCAAAAATCAAAAATTTAAATTTCTTCAATCAAATTATTCAATTTATCGGAAAACTTGGATCACATAAAATTTTTGTTTCTGAAATGAAACAATATTTTTCAGTTTTGAAAGATAAATTAAAAGAAAGAAAAAATCATCATTTTGCAAATTTAATGTTGATTGAATTAAGAAAAATGATCAATCATAAGAAACAAAAAGAAGTTGAAGAATATTCAAAAAATATAATTAGGGAAGATCCAAAATCAACAAAATTTTCATCAATTGTATCGACTAATTTCCAAGATACTATACATTGTTCAGGAGGAATTGAATCATTTTTTTATTTGATTCTTGAAATTGATGAATTATTTGAAAAAGAAAAATTTGATGAAAATGGAAATGAAAATGAAAATGAAAATGAAAATGAAAATCAAAATGAAAATCAAAATCAAAATCAAATTCAAAATCAAAATCAAAATCAAAATCAAATTGAAAATGAAAATGAAAATCAAAATGAAAATCAAATTGAAGATGAAGATGAAAATGAAAATCAAAATCAAAATCAAAATCAAAATCAAAATCAAAATCAAAATCAAAATCAAAATCAAATTGAAATTGAAAATCAAAATCAAAATCAAATTGAAAATGAAAATGAAAATCAAAATCAAAATCAAAATCAAAATAAAAATCAAAATCAAAATCAAAATCAAATTGAAAATGAGTTTAATCCAAAATTACTTTTTGAGGAAATATTAAGAATAATTCGAGATATTTTACTAAATGATTTAAATTTTCAAGAAGAAATGATCCAAAAACAACAATTCCCAATATTCAGTAATATACTCAAATCAATTCATTCTAAATATTTTTCAAATCAAATATATTACCTTTTTAGAATATTGAAAGAAAAAATCCAAAATGTACAATTCCAAATACAACTCAAAAAACATTTACTTTTTGATGAAGAAATTTGGAAGAATTTTAGCTTTGAAATCCAAAACAAATTTATTAATGTTATTCAAATTTTCTTCCAAAAAGAGTTAATACCGGAAAATGATGAATTCGCATATTTCAGAAAAGAAAAAAAACATACATCGAATATCACCATTTTTGATTTATTGATTATATTGCATTATTATGACCAATCTTTAAATAAGATACAGAATTCAAACACATTTGATCAATTTGAAGAAGATCAAAAACAAGTTTATGAATTATCGAAAAAAGTGTTTTCAATGGTTGAAATTCTTTTGGATAAAAGACAAACTAGTGCAAAATCTAGATATATTCGATCACTTGTTTCAACATGTTTCATTTTCAAAACACAATATTTTATTGAAACAACACTTGCGATTATTAAGGAATTTATTTCTAAAAATTACAGACAGAATTGGAAGTATTTATTTTCAGTGAATTTATTCAAACCATTTTTTCAATTGATGAAACAAAGTGAAAGCACAAGAATAATTGAATTATGTCTTGAAATTACTCACTTCATTGATATTTCTCTTTATGAAAATGAAGAAGAACTTCAACTTTTGGAGAAGAAGAACGAAATTAGAATTGAAAGGCTAAATGATCTTTTTCCTTTTGTTCACAAAATATTGACTGACAAAACCAACAAGATAACAAAAGAAATTGTAGATATTCTTTTCAAAATGATAACTTATAAAAATTTGAATGACAAATCAAATTTTTTAGTTATCAGAAATCTATTTATTCTGGAAACAATTTGCGGAATTTATAATCTTTCACCAATTTTGCTTGATACAATCCATTTGCATAATTTATACATTTTAATAATAGAAAGTGATTTTAATAAAAAGAAAATACTATCAGAATTTGGATGGCAAAAATGGTTTGTTTCTTTGATAAACTTTCATTCTGCTCCAAAAGATCAACAACAAGAAAAATCAAATAACAACAATAATTTAATCATTTCCGAGCAAAACCAGCAAGAATTTTTGGATGATCACTTTGCAATAAATGAAACGCGAAATGAAGTTAATGAAATTATTTTCAAAATTTTCAAGTTGTTGTTAATTTATTGTTTCCATAATTCATCTTGTAATTTTCCAGAAATGTTTGAAAAATTTCTTTCATCAACTTATTTAACTTATAAAATCAACAAGAAATCTGCTTTGAAAATAATTGAAAGAATCATAAATGATATTTTTGTTGATTTGAGCCAAAATTCAAAACAAACACTTTATAATACTAACCAATCTTTAGTATCATCGATATCAATTCCAAATTCAAACATTTCCAAAGAAGAGTATCTTAAAAATTTATTTTATTTAATTCAAGTATTAAATGGGCTTGTTTTCAGTTTAGACAGAATTGAATTTCAATCTTCAAATAAATATAAATATAAAGATAAAGATAAAGAAGATTCCAAATATAACCGAATTATTCCAACAAAATATTCCAAATTATTTACCACAATTCCCAAAACCACAAAAACAAACCAAAATGTGGATTTGAAAAATGGAATCAATTTGATCAATGTTTTGGATTTGAAGTTTGATTTATTTAGAGAAGGAGAACTTGCGAAAAATCTAGTTCTTATTTTGGAAAAATTTGAATTTTTTAAGGAAAAAGAAATACAATCCAAAAATGAAGAAGAAGAACAAGAAAAAAGAGCCATTTACAAAATTGTTGTTTTATTGGTCTTAGCAGCAATTCCAAAATCGGAAATTGGATGCCTTACTTTTTTTCTATCTAAGTTCTCTGAAATCATACTCAAACCACCAAATCCCAAAAAACCTATTCAAATTCAATTTCAATTTCAATTTCAAATCCAGCATTTAAATGAATTACTTTCCATTTTCTTTTCTTTTTTATTTTCTTTTCTCCAAATGGAAGATGAGGATCAAGACCAGAATGAAATGCAAATTGAAATGCAAAGAAAAGCCAAAAAAAACAGTTTGTTATCCTATTTAAAAGTGATGATGAAAGATAATTATAAATTCCTATTTGATTTATTTTCAAATCAAAACAAAAATCAAAACTTACTTCCTCAAAAATTTCAGGACTTATCTATATTTTCAAGTAAAAGTAATGAAGAATTTGAAGAAGAAATTACGAAAGAAAAATGGAAAAAGTTAATAAGTGAGATGTTCTTCCCAATAAATCAAAAAATTTCAGAAGATATCCAAGAAATTGAAAAAGAATTCATCAAAATTCAATCTCATAACGTTTTTTATATGAAAAAATTATTTCGTAAACAAACTCAAGAAAAAGAAAATCAAATCCAAATAATTTCAGCAAATATCAAAAATCACAAACAAAATTTTATTGAAAAAGAGAAAGAGAGGAAATTCGAAACTGAGATTAATAAAAAAGCGAATTTACTTTATTTACAAAAATTCAAAAAAATGATTGAAAATTCAATTTTAAGAAAATATCCATGGAATTCTGAATTAGTAACTATCTTGGATCAAGATTTTGAAAATGAAAAAATTTCTGCTAAACTCACAGAAAGTGAAGATGAAATGAGAAGACAAAAGAAGTTAAAATTTTACCCAAAACATGAAAATGATCAAAATGAAAATGAAGATGAAAATGAAGATGAAAATGAAAGAAAGAATTTGAGAGAATTAAATCAAATAATTGAAAGGAAAATTATTGAAATTTCAGACAAAGCCACAAAAAACCAAATTGAAAATCTGACACAAAAATCATTTCCCAAATGTGAGATGATTTCAAAAACCAAAAGAACAAATGGATTATTTGCGATCACAGAAAATTCAATTATTTTTTTTGATTTAAATCAAAAACAAACAACGAAAGATTATTCATGGAAAATTGGAATGATTCAATCAATCCATAAAAGAAGAGTTAATTTCAAGCATTCAGCATTAGAAATATTTTTTGGAAACAGAAAATGTGTTCTTTTCAATTTCGTAACAATGGAAGAAAGAAATGAAATTTATGAGAAAATTGTAAATCACGAATCAGCAAATATTGATTTATCAAAATATAATTATTCAGGAAACGATCCAACAAAATGGGTTAACAAAACACAAATGACTAAGAAATGGCAAGAAAGGAAAATAACAAATTTTGAGTATCTTATGTATTTAAACACGATATCAGGAAGAACATACCGAGATCTTTCCCAATATCCCGTTTTCCCATGGATCATATCAGATTATAAATCTGAAACACTGGATCTTAATAACCCAGAAATATTTCGAGATTTATCAAAACCTATTGGCGTATTAAATAACAAAATCATAACTTATATTGAAAAATACGAAGTCAAGGGGAAGGAAAAAGAATTCCAATTCAATTTCCAAAAAAACTATTCGAACCCAGGAATTGTTGCATATTATTTGATGCGATTAGAACCGTTTACAACAATTTGTTTAAAAGAAAGATATCCAATTTTAGTATCAATTCCAGAAACATGGAAAATGATCAAAGAGACGATTTATGATGATTTCAAAGAACTTACTCCAGAATTTTTTCATCTGCCAGATTTCTTAAGGAAAAGAACAATACTTAATCATGATAATTTGGGACAAATCGGACAAGTGAAACTTCCAAAATGGGCAAAAACACCCGAAGAATTTATCCAAATGCACAAAGAGGCTCTTGAATCAGAATATGTTTCAGAGCATATTAATGAATGGATTGATTTGATATTTGGATATAAGCAAAGAGGATACGCCGCCAAAAAATCGAATAATCTATTTCATCCAAAACTATATGAAGAAAACGCTGATTTTTCCAAGTCGGAAGAAACAAGAAAAGAAATTCAACAAAACGGGCAAATTCCAATTCAATTATTTGTCAAAAAACATCCAAAAAGGTTTTCGAAAAAGGAACTCCAGAAACAAAAGCTCAGTTCTTTTTATGAATGGAAAGATATTTTATTCTCAAATATCTTTTTCAAATCATCAGTTTTCAAATTAAATTCAAATCCGATCATATTTGCATGTTATTCTCAGACGAAAGATGATGCATTTGCGCAAAAACGGGATAAAATCATTGCAATAGATAAGGAACTTTTTATCAAAATAAACAACCTTTCCTTGAATACCTCTAAACCCAAAAAACCGAAATTCCATTTGAAAATTGAAAAGAAAACAAAAAATCAAATTGGAATTCCGTTTTCACAAGATTTTGGCAATTTCCAAGAATGTTTTGTAGTTGTTCAAAACTCGAAATATTTGATTTGTTGTGGATTCAGTGATTATACCTTCAAAATGTTTAATCTTGAAAATTACGAAATGATTCAAAGTATTTCAAGGCATAAAAATATTGTGAATTGTTTAGCAATTGATTGGAAATATCTTGTTAGCGGATCAAAAGATACAACAGTAATTGTTTGGAAAATTGATTTCAAAGAAGGAAAAGGAAAAGTGAGAGAAAAAACAGAACATGTTTTTTTTGAACATGAAAAAGAAGTGGAAAGTGTGGCAATATCAATTGAATACGATATTGTTTTAAGTGGCTCTGTTGATGGGAAGTTGATGTTCCATTCATTAAACAAAGGGAAATATATCCAATCCATAATTTTATCCGATAAACAACCAATTTCAATTATTAAAATTTCAAAAGAAGGAAATATTATCACATTTTCAAGAAATTCTAATTCATTAAGATTATTTACAATCAATGGATATTTGCGAAAAGAAGTCAATTTTCCTCAAAATATTTATTCAATTTCAATTACTCAAGATTCAAATTTTATATTTTTAGGAGGAGAAAAAGGAACTCTTGAAATTCGAAAATTATTTGATTTAAAAACAATTCAAGAATTTGATTTACAAGAAAAAATTTATTCAATTTCAATTATTGAACAAGCATTTTTAATTATTGTTGGATTAAGAAATGGAGAATTAAAAATGGGGAATTTCATTGAAAACAAAAACAAAAACAAAAACAAAACTAAAACTAAAACAGAAAAATAAAATTATTTTTTCATTTTTCTTCTTCTTTTTGATTTGGCAAAAAAATTTAAATTTAAATTTCAAAAAAAAAACAATGTCAAGTGGAGATGGAGAAGCTTTTGTTTGTTTAGTTATTGTTTTTTGTTGGTTAGCATTTGGATTTATTGGAGGTTTTATTTGGCTTGGAGTTGATCAAGCTTATGTTTCTAAATTTGAAAAAACAGATTGTAAAGTTGTTGATAAATATCTTGATGTAAACAACAAATAAAAAATAAATAAACATTAAATAAACAAGAAAATAAATTTTTTTTTTTAAATTGAAAATTTTTTTTTTAAGTATACTGTTTATCAAAATAGTAATGATGATTGCTTTGGAGCTGATACTTTAAATTATATTTCTCGTTTTCAAGTTACTTATTCTGCTGATGGAAATGATTATGAAGAAATATCTTGTTGGTTTGGTCAAGAATGTGAAACTTCAAGAGGAAAAAGTTGTTCTGTAATTTTAAATTCAAAATTAAATTTAAAAATTCATTTACAAATCCAAAAATTGATAATATTTAAAAGATAAAAGGATGTAGTAGTGGAAGAAAAGAAGGAGTTTGTAGAAGATATATTCATACAAAAAAAAGTGATTTTTATACAAAATTTGAAGTTGGAAAAACTTATGATTGTTGGTATTGGAAAGATGATCCAAGATATTCAACTTTAAAATTAGCAAAACCAAGTTATCTTTGGAGTTTATTTTTATGGATTCCTTCTGGATTATTTTGGATAATAGTTTTTATTTGTAATATTATTTTGGATTTTGGATTTTAATTTTAATTTTGATTTTAATTTTGATTTTGATTTTAATTTTAATTTTAATTTTAATTTTGATTTTGATTTTAATTTTGATTTTAATTTTGATTTTGATTTTGATTTTGATTTTGATTTGATTTTGATTTTGATTTTGATTTTGATTTTGATTTTGATTTTGATTTTGATTTTGATTTTGATTTTGATTTTGATTTTGATTTTGATTTTGATTTTGATTTTGATTTTGATTTTGATTTTGATTTTGATTTGGTTTTAATTTTAATTTTGATTTTAATTTTAATTGGGAATTTTGAAAAAAAAAAGATTATTGTGGAGGTAATTTAGTAGATTGTTGTTCATGTAATTCTTCAAGTGAAGGATGTTTAGCAGCAGTTTTTTGTTGTAAATGTGGAAAAAGAAAAAGAACAACAAGAACATATAATTATGATTCAAAACCTCAAATACCAAAACCAATACCAAAAGAAACAACAAAAGAAGCAAAAGTAAAAGAAACTAAAATATCTGATTCTGATTATGATTCAAGTTCAACTATTTCTTCTGATTCTTATTTTGATTCTGATTCTGAAAAAATGAGAATAAAAGAAGAACTTAGAAAAGCAAAAAAAATTGAAAAAGAAAATAATGAATTACCTTTACAAAATATTGATAGTCAAAAAGATATTACAATTAATTATGATTTTAAACCAGAATATCAAGAAAATCAAATAGAAACTATTGATTATGAATTAAAACCTGAAGATTCACAAAATCATATTGGACCTATTAATTATAATATTGGAAATATTGCACCTGATAATCAAGATCCAAATTCTAATCAACAAAACAAAGAATTTTAATTTCCAATTTTTATTCAATTTAAATCTAATTTTAAATTTTTCATTCAATTTTTAATTTTTCATTCAATTAAAATTTAAGTTTAATTGATTTCAATTTAATTTATTTTCATTCAATTTTTAAGATTTAATTTAGAAATATTTAAAATAGATTGTAAAAATTATTTATTTAAATTAAAATTAGTTATTCCAAAAAAAAATGTAAAAAAAAAAAAAAAAAAGCAAAATTCATTTTTCTTCTTCTTTTCTTTTATTTTTAATTCAATTCAATTCAATTCAAATTTAAATTTCAAAAAACAATGTCAAATGATTCAGAAGGTGTTCTTTGTTTAGTTGTTATTTTTTGTTGGTTAGCATTTGGATTTATTGGAGGTTTTATTTGGCTTGGAGTTGATCAAGCTTATGTTTCTGATTTTGAAAAAACAGATTGTAAAGTTGTTGATAAATATCTTGATGTAAACAACAAATAAAAAATAAATAAATCAACAAAAAAAATAAACAAACAATAAAAAAATGATTGATATATTTAAAATTATTTTTCTTAAGTATACTGTTTATAAAAATGGTGATGATGATTGTGTTGGAGCTGATACTTTAAATTATATTTCTCGTTTTCAAGTTACTTATTCTGCTGATGGAAATGATTATGAAGAAATGTCTTGTTGGTTTGGTCGTGAATGTGAAACTTCAAGAGGACATAAATGTTCTGTAATTTTAAATTCAAATTCAAATTCAAAATTCAAATTCATTTACAAATTAAAATTCAAATTAAAATTAAAATTAAAATTCAAATTCAAATTCAAATTCAAATTCATTTACAAATTAAAATTTAAATTCAAATTCAAATTCATTTACAAATTCAAATTCAAATTCAAATTAAAATTCAAATTCAAATTCAAATTCAAATTCATTTACAAATTCATTTACAAATTCATTTACAAATTCATTTACAAATTCATTTACAAATTCATTTACAAATTCATTTACAAATTAAAATTAAAATTAATTTACAAATTAAAATTCATTTACAAATTAAAATTCAAATTCAAATTCAAATTCAAATTCATTTACAAATTAAAATTAAAATTCAAATTTAAATTAAAATTAAAATTCAAATCAAAATTAAAATTAAAATTAATTTACAAATTCAAATTAATTTACAAATTCAAATTCAAATTCAAATTAAAATTTAAATTAAAATTCATTTACAAATTAAAATTCAAATTCAAATTCAAATTCAAATTCAAATTCAAATTAAAATTAAAATTAAAATTCAAATTCAAATTCAAATTCATTTACAAATTCAAATTCAAATTAAAATTAAAATTCAAATTCATTTACAAATTAAAATTAAAATTAAAATTAAAATTCAAATTCAAATTAAAATTCAAATCAAAATTAAAATTAAAATTTAAATTTAAATTCAAATTCATTTACAAATTAAAATTCAAATTCATTTACAAATTAAAATTCAAATTCATTTTAAAATTCAAATTCATTTACAAATTAAAATTAAAATTAAAATTCAAATTCATTTAAAAATTAAAATTAAAATTAAAATTAAAATTCATTTACAAATTAAAATTCAAATTCAAATTTAAATTCATATTTATTTAAAAATTCAAAATCCATTTACAAATTCAAATTTAAAAACTCAAATTCAAATTCCAAAAATTGATAATATTTAAAAGATACAAGGATGTAGTAGTGGAAGAAGAGAAGGAGTTTGTAGAAGATATATTCATACAAAAAAAAGTGATTTTTATACAAAATTTGAAGTTGGAAAAAGTTATGATTGTTGGTATTGGAAAGATGATCCAAGATATTCAACTTTTAAATTAGCAAAACCAAGTTATCTTTGGAGTTTATTTTTATGGATTCCTTCTGGATTATTTTGGATAATAGTTTTTATTTGTAATATTATTTTTATTTTGGATTTTGATTTTGAATTTAATTTTGATTTGAATTTTGAAAAAAAAAAGATTATTGTGGAGGTAATTTAGTAGATTGTTGTTCATGTAATTCTTCAAGTGAAGGATGTTTAGCAGCAGTTTTTTGTTGTAAATGTGGAAAAAGAAAAAGAACAACAAGAACATATAATTATGATTCAAAACCTCAAATACCAAAACCAATACCAAAAGAAACAACAAAAGAAACTAAAGTAAAAGAAACTAAAATATCTGATTCTGATTATGATTCAAGTTCAACTATTTCTTCTGATTCTTATTTTGATTCTGATTCTGAAAAAATGAGAATAAAAGAAGAACTTAAAAAAGCAAAAAAAATTGAAAAAGAAAATAATGAATTACCTTTACAAAATATTGATAGTCAAAAAGATATTACAATTAATTATGATTTTAAACCAGAATATCAAGAAAATCAAATAGAATCTATTGATTATGAATTAAAACCTGAAGATTCACAAAATCATATTGGACCTATTAATTATAATATTGGAAATATTGCACCTGATAATCAAGATCCAAATTCTAATCAACAAAACAAAGAATTTTAATTTTTCATTTTTATTCAATTTAAATCTAATTTTAAATTTTTCATTCAATTTTTAATTTTTCATTCAATTAAAATTTAAGCTTAATTTCCAAATTATTTATTTTCATTCAATTTTTAAGATTTAATTTATAAATATTTAAAATAGATTGTAAAAATTATTTATTCAAATTAAAATTAGTTATTCCAAAAAAAAATGTAAAAAAAAAAAAGGAAAAAAGCAAAATTCATTTTTCTTCTTTTTTTCTTTTATTTTGAATTCAATTCAATTCAAATTTAAATTTAAATTTCAAAAAACAATGTCAAATGAAGTAGAAGATGTTCTTTGTTTAGTTGTTGTTTTTTGTTGGTTAGCATTTGGGTTTGTTGGAGGTTTTATTTGGCTTGGAGTTGATCAAGCTTATGTTTCTAAATTTGAAAAAACAGATTGTAAAGTTGTTGATAAATATCTTGATGTAAACAAATAAATAAAAAATAAATAAATCAAAAAAAAAATAATTGATTTAATTTGGAATTTTTTTTTAATTTGGAATTTTTTTTTAATTTGGAATTTTTTTTTAATTTGGAATTTTTTTTTAAATTGAAATTTTTAGTATACTGTTTATCAAAAAAGTGATGATGATTGTGATGGAGCTGATACTTTAAATTATATTTCTAGTTTTCAAGTTACTTATTCTGCTGATGGAAATGATTATGAAGAAATGTCTTGTTGGTTTGGTCAAGAATGTGAAACTTCACAAGGAGATAGTTGTTCTGTAATTTTAAATTCAAATTCAAATTCAAAATTCAAATTAAAATTTCAATTCATTTACAAATTAAAATTCAAATTCATTTACAAATTAAAATTCAAATTCAAATTCATTTACAAATTCATTTACAAATTCATTTACAAATTAATTTACAAATTCAAATTCAAATTCAAATCAAAATTCAAATTAAAATTCAAATTCAAATTTAAAAACTCAAATTCAAATTCCAAAAATTGATAATATTTAAAAGATACAAGGATGTAGTAGTGGAAGAAAAGAAGGAGTTTGTAGAAAATATATTAATACACAAAAAAGTGATTTTTATACAAAATTTGAAGTTGGAAAAAGTTATGATTGTTGGTATTGGAAAGATGATCCAAGATATTCAACTTTAAAATTAGCAAAACTAAGTTATCTTTGGAGTTTATTTTTATGGATTCCTTCTGGATTATTTTGGATAATAGTTTTTATTTGTAATATTATTTTTATTTTGGATTTTAATTTTGATTTTGATTTTGATTTTGATTTTAATTTTGATTTTAATTTTGATTTTGAATTTTTAATTTTGATTCAAAAAAAAAAGATTATTGTGGTGATAATTTAGAAAATTGTTGTTCATGTGATTGTGATTGTTCATGTGATTGTGATTGTACAGGATGTTTAGCAGCAGTTTTTTGTTGTAAATGTGGAAAAAGAAAAAGAACAACAAGAACATATAATTATGATCCAAAACCTCAAATACCAAAACCAATACCAAAAGAAACAACAAAAGAAACCAAAGTAAAAGAAACTAAAATATCTGATTCTAATTATAAATCAATTTCAACCAATGAATTCGAAACTGAATTTGAAACTGAATACTTTTCTTATTCTGATTCTGAAAAAATGAGAATAAAAGAAGAACTTAGAAAAGCAGAAAAAATTGAAAAAGAAAATAATGAATTACCTTTACAAAATATTGATAGTCAAAAAGATATTACAACTAATTATGATTTTAAACCAGAATATCAAGAAAATCAAATAGAATCTATTGATTATGAATTAAAACCTGAAGATTCACAAAATCATATTGGACCTATTAATTATAATATTGGAAATATTGCACCTGATAATCAAGATCCAAATTCTAATCAACAAAACAAAGAATTTTAATTTTTCAATTTTTCAATTTTTAATTCAATTTTTATTAAAATTTATTCAACATTTTTTAAATAGATTTTTTAAATATGTTATTGAAAAAAAAAATATTAAAAAACCGTTAAAAGTAAGTTTGATTTAATTTTGATTTAATTTAGATTTAATTTAGATTATTAAATTAGATTTTTTTAGATTATTAAAAAAAAGGAGAATTGAAAAAAAAATTTTTTTTGAAATAAATTAAAATCATTTTTTTAATTTTCATTTTTTTCATTTTTTTTTTTAACTTCTTAATTTTTTTTACCCTTTTTTGTTTTTTGTTTTTTCTTTTGTTTTCTTCTCTTTTATTGTGATTTTAATTATAATGGGGAATTGTGGAGGAAATCCTGAAAAAGAAACTGATCGAGCAAAAGAAATTGATAAAAGACTTAATTTAGATAGAGCAAGAATTGAAAATGAGATTAAAGTTCTTTTACTTGGTAAATTTTTATTGATATTTTTTATTTTTATTTTTATTTTTATTATTAAAAAAAAAATAATTCAAAATAAATTGAAAACAAAATTATTCTAAATAAAATTAATATAATAATAATTTTCTTATTAAGTCTTATTGAAAATTTTTTTAATTTGAAAAGAAAAAAGAAAACAAATTTTAAATTCATTTTCAATTTAATTTTTTTAATCAACAACTTCAAAAAAAAAAATATTTTTTTGATCTTTTAATTTCAAGATCTCTTTTAAAAATCAAAATTAAAATTCATTTACAAATTAAAATTAAAATTAAAATTAAAATTAAAATTAAAATTCATTTATAAAATCAAAATTAAAATTAAAATTAAAATCAAAAATAAAATTAAAATTAAAATCAAAATTAAAATCAAAATTAAAATTAAAATTAAAATTAAAATTAAAATTAAAATTAAAATTAAAATTAAAATTAAAATTAAAATTCATTTATAAAATCAAAATTAAAATTAAAATTAAAATTAAAATTAAAATTAAAATTAAAATCAAAATTAAAATTAAAATTAAAATTAAAATTAAAATTAAAATTCATTTATAAAATTAAAATTAAAATTAAAATTAAAATTAAAATCAAAATTAAAATTAAAATTAAAATTAAAATTAAAATCAAAATTAAAATTAAAATTAAAATCAAAATTAAAATTCATTTATAAAATTAAAATTAAAAAGGATCTGGAGATTCTGGTAAAAGTACATTTTTAAAACAAATGAGAATACTTCATAATCAAAAGTATACAGAATCTGAAAAATTAGAATTTAAATCATTTATTTATGGAAATTTACTTCAAGATATGCGCTCTCTTACAAATGCAATGGATACATTTGAAATGACTGTTTCAAATCCAGATAATAATGTAAATATTTGATTACAAAATTGATTTAAAAATTGATTTAAAAATTTATTTAAAAATTGATTTAAGAATTGATTTATAAATAGATTTAAAAATTTATTTAAAAATTTATTTAAAAATTTATTTAAAAATTTATTTAAAAATTGATTTAAAAATAGATTTAAAAATTTATTTAAAAATTGATTTAAAAATTTATTTAAAAATTTATTTAAAAATTTATTTAAAAATTTATTTAAAAATTTATTTAAGAATTGATTTATAAATTGATTTAGAAATTGATTTAAAAATTGATTTAAAAATTGATTTAAAAATTGATTTAAAAATTGATTACAAAATTCATTTAAAAATTGATTTAAAAATTGATTACAAAATATTTAGGAAAAAGCAAAATATTTTAAAAATCTTTCTTTAACAGATGATAATTATTCAACTCAAGTTCTTGAAGATATTCAAGCACTTTGGCAAGATCCAGCTATTAAAAAAACTTATGAACGTTCTTCAGAATTTCAAATTAATGAATCAGCTGGATAGTAAAATTGATTTAAAAATTGATTTAAAAATTGATTTAAAAATTTATTTAAAAATTGATTTAAAAATTGTTTTATAAATTTATTTAAAAATTGATTTAAAAATTGATTTATAAATTTATTTAAAAATTGATTTAAAAATTGATTTAAAAATTGATTTAAAAATTGATTTAAAAATTGATTTAAAAATTGATTTAAAAATTGATTTAAAAATTCATTTAAAAATTGATTTAAAAATTCATTTAAAAATTCATTTAAAAATTCATTTAAAAATTCATTTAAAAATTCATTTAAAAATTCATTTTTTTTTGTTAGCTTTTTTGATAGAATGAATGAACTTGTAAAATCTGATTATATTCCATCTATTGATGATATCCTTCATGTTAGAGTTAAAACAACAGGAATTACTGAAACTCAATTTTCATCAGATGATTTAACTTTTAGAATAGTTGATGTTGGAGGTCAAAGAAATGAAAGAAAGAAATGGTTTATATTTTTATATATATATATATTTTTTGTATTTTTTGATATTAATATTTATTGAAAAAAAAAATAATAATAATAGGATTCATTGCTTTCAAGTAAATGAAAAAATTTATTCCAAAAAAAAAAAATAAATGAAATTATTTATTGAAAATTTAAATTTAAAAAGGGAGTTTCAACTATAATATTTTTAGTTGGAATAAGTGAATATGATCAAGTACTTGAAGAAGATGAACAACAAAATCGAATGGTTGAATCACTTTCTTTATTTGATGAAATTTCAAATAGTGATTTATTTCAAGACACAACAATTATTCTATTTTTGAATAAAATTGATATATTTGAAAAGAAAATCAAAAAAACTGATCTTTCTGTTTGTTTTCCAGAATATACTGGTGGTCCTAATTTTGAAAGTGCTCAAGAATTTATTAAACAAAAATTTATAGGAATTTCAAAAAATCCTTCTAAAAAAATTGTTTGTTATCCAACTTGTGCTACAAATACAGAAAATATCAAAACTGTTTTTAAAAGTAAATTTTTAACTTAAACATTTAAAAAAAAAAAGATTTTGATTTTATTGTTTTTATTTTTATTTTTATTTTTTAAATAGCAATCAAAAATGAAATTTTGGATTCTGTTTTGGGAAAAAATTAAGAACAAAAATTCTTTCATTCTTTTATTCATTCTTTCTTTTATTCATTCTTTCATTCTTTCTTTTTAAAAAAAAAACTAAATGAAAAAGAAAAATTAAATCAATCTTTTTATTAATTATTATTAATTTTTATTTATTATTATTAATTTTTATTAATTATTATTAATTATTATTAATTATTTAAATCTTGAGAAATCCAAGCAAGCCATTGATTCCAATTTTCAACAGTTTCAAAACCAAAAAACAATTTTTTCTTTTCTGAAGAAATGAGAATTTTCTTCACAATTTTTTTTTTATCATTTTTTGACAACTTTTTTTGTTCCAATTTTGTATTTTCATTTATAATAATTGAATCAATTTTTTTTTCATTAAAATTTGAAGTTTTTTGAGTGAAAATCAAAAGATTCCCAGATTTCAAAACTAAATAAACAAAATTCCATTGTTTTGAATTGGAATCAAATAAAAAAGCATTTCCTTCACGATC
Organism: Anaeramoeba ignava; assembly: GCA_028826165.1. Lineage (NCBI taxonomy): Eukaryota > Anaeramoebidae > Anaeramoeba > Anaeramoeba ignava. Next base: position 272,855 of record JAPDFW010000060.1, read on the forward strand.
AACTGTTTTCCAAATTGAATCAGAAAAATCCTCAGAAGGTTTTGTTTCTTGAGAATGAAGATTGGTTTCTGAAAGATTTCCAATTTCTTCGTTTGTAATTTTTCCTTTTGATGAATTATCTTTGAGTTGATTTTCCGAAATTGAATTATCAATATAAATTTGTTTAAGAAAAGCAATTCCTGAAGTTAAATATTTGATTTTATCTTGAATGATTAACAGATTATATCGTGATTTTTGAATTTCAAATGATTCTTTATCAAATGAATTCAGACTTTGTTTTTTCAATATAAAATCTTTTATTGAGTCAATAACTTGATTTGAATTGAATTTGGAATTTTGATTTGGTTTGTTGTGTGATTGCAAAATTCGATAAGAACGAGCGAGATAGAAACTTGCTTCTGAAGTAAAAGTTGGAGCTAAACAAAGATCTCCATTTAAAGTCTATGATCAAAAAAAAAAATTTGTTTTGTTTTGTTTTGTTTTGTTTTTGGATTAAAATTTGAATTTAAAAAAAAAAAAATTAATTACTGATATTGAATCTAAGAAATTATTCATTTCTGATGAACGTTTTTCTATATCTTCATTTAATGGTTGTAAATAAGCTCTATTTGATCCAAAAGTTTTTCCAGTTCCTAAAGTTTGTATTGCAGAAGATAGAAGTAAAAGTCCTCTTTCTGTTGCAGAATCTGGAACAACTATAAAAAAGATATTAAATAAATTTTTTTTTGTAAATTTCATGTTGATGTTAAATTTTTGATAAATTGGAAAAAGAAAAAAAAAATTAAAGTTTACCATCAATAATATTAAAAGTATGAGGTGATAAAATAGCAGGACAAATAAACCTCAAAAAAATCAAACTACCAAGAACAGTCAAATCATTAATATGAAGCAGAGTATTAGTTTCTTTTCTAATATGAGCAGAAATAATTTTCAATCCAAGAGGTAAAAAATTTGCAGAAGCAAGAATTTTATCCAAAATTTTATGGAAATATTTTCTTAAATTGACCAAATTTTCTTTGATTCTTTGTGGCATTTCTATATAAGGATCGACTTCAAATTCAAGACCTTCTTGACAAATTTCTTGCAAAACATCATGCAAAGTATTTCTGAGATAATCCAATCCATTTGTTGCACAAAACCTTGTTAAGAATTTGGATGTGATATCGTTTGTTCTGAACAAAACAAACTGATTTTTTTTCGCAATGATTTGTTGAGAAATTGCCATTTTAATGAAAGGAACCAAAAAACCTAAATGTTCAAAAACATGAAAGAAACCAGCTGAAAGGTCGTCTAAAGAATCAAGACAATTTTCATAATCCACGGCAACTGTCAAGAAAATAACATCGCTATCAAGAAGATAGTTGTTCATGAATTCTTTTGCTCTTTCAAACATTTGGAAATATTCTTGATTTTGTTGAAATTTTTCTTGATCATCTTCGTTGATTTCCAGTTTTTGCTTGAAATCGCTCAATGCATTTTGCACTAATTTCTTTGAATTCTCACTCAAGGCTCTTTGCGTTATTGTCCGAATGATCTTTCCAATTGCAGTTTTCTTGCTTTGATTGATAATCTGATTTGCAGTTGTTTTTGGGTGTGAAATCCGGAAAAAAGATAAAAAGTGGAACAAAGTGTTTTGAAGTTTAATATAATCAACAAGACCATAAACGAATGAATCAAGCTGGTGGAAAATAACATTTCGAGCTGGAATGAAAGCATCTAATGTAATTTTTGTTTAAAATTGTTTTTTTTTACTTTTGAATAGAAATTAAATAAAAAATAAAAAAATAGACCTTTTTTAAGAACAAATTTTTCAACAAGTAAAAGTACTAAATTTTGTGCCAATTCTTGTTTAAAAAATACAGTATAAGTTAATAAATCAAAGAAATTCATTAATTGAGTTTTAATTGGCTGAAGGACTTGTTGATCAATCCCATTTTCATAAAGAATTTTAATAACAGAATCACGAATCAATGCAGGATCACAATCAGGATTTTCAATCACATTCATTTCATTTTGAATTCTTTTTTGGATGCCTTTATCCAAATAAGGAATTCCTTCAGAACTCAAAACCCACATCAAAGATCTAAAAAAAACACTACAATTTAAATTGTTCAACCAATACTTTTTTTTTGTTTTTTACAATAAAGATTTTGAATTAGTCCGTTATATTTAATTTAATTTGATCAAATTTGATCAAAATTGATCAAAAGGTGAAAAAATAAAATAAAAAATAAAATATATTTTTTCAACTTACGTTCTTTTTTGCAATTTGAAATGCTTGAATGTTTGAGCGAATTTTTTGGAAATAAATCCGATCATTTTGAAAAGAAAGTTCACAAAATGCTTCCATGAAATCATCGAGTTTATCAACAAGAATGTCTATTTTTTTGAGGTCTTTAATTCTCATATTTGCAAACTGTTCGATTGTATATGATTTTTGAGGGAGAAATTGGGAAAATGAAGTTTCCAAAAGACTCGGAATTTTTTCGATATGATCTCTTGATTTTGGGATTATATTTGATTGCAAAGATTGAACTTTGGAAAGAGATCTGAAGATTTGGTCCGGATTATTTGAGTCATAATAAGATTCCATAACCGATACTGTTGGTGTTTTTATCGCTGGTATTGGTTGATTTGGAAAAACAATTGGCGAAGTGAAATTTGCTTCGTCAATATCAAATTCTGAGTTTGTATCAGTTTCAGTGACTTCTAATTCGATTTCAAGAATCGAGCTTGATTGTGAATCATGTGTTATGTTGATATCAAAGGCGTCATCAGTATCTGCTTGTTTTTGTTCTTCTTCTTTTTTTTGTGTTGTTGGTGCTGTTGTTTTTGTTTGTTTTGAATATTCAGAAAGTCCAGTTTTCCAAAGGAAAAGGTTTGCGAGAAATTTAATAAGCTGAGTTTCATTAGCCTTTGTTTTTTTAATTCAATTTAAAAAAAATAAATTATTTATTCAAATATTTTTAAATTAATTTTGAATTTGATTTTGATTTTGAATTAATTTTGAATTGAATTTGAATTTGATTTTGAATTTGAATTTGAATTGAATTTTGGATTGAATTTGAATTAATTTGAATTAATTTTGGATTAATTTTGAATTAATTTTGGATTAATTTTGAATTTAATTTTGAATTGAATTTCGAATTGAATTTTGAATTGAATTTTGAATTGAATTTGAATTTGATTTTGAATTAATTTTGAATTAATTTTGAATTAATTTTGAATTGATTTTGAATTAATTTTGAATTAATTTTGAATTAATTTTGAATTAATTTTGAATTAATTTTGAATTAGATTTTTAAATTGATTTTAAATTAATTTTAAATTAATTTTGAATTAATTTTGAATTAATTTTGAATTGAATTTGAATTGATTTTAAATTAATTTTGAATCAATTTTTACAGAAACAATTTCTTGAGGTTCACAAACAAAACCTTCATATGAACTTGTTTTTACAAGAGAAACAAATTTTTCTGCTCTTTCAAATAATTTAAGATTTAAATAAGATCCAAGAAAATTCATATTTGGTATTAGAATATTTAATAAATTAGCAAGAATTGTACAATCCTAATATCATTTTTGTTTTAAATTTTATTTTAAATTTTATTTTAAATTTTATTTTAAATTTTATTTTAAATTTTATTTTAGATTTGATTTTAGATTTTATTTTAGATTTTATTTTAAATTTTGTTTTAGATTTTGTTTTAAATTTTGTTTTAAATTTTGTTTTAAATTTTATTTTAGATTTTGTTTTAGATTTTATTTTAAATTTGATTTTAGATTTTATTTTAAATTTTGTTTTAAATTTTGTTTTAGATTTTATTTTAAATTTTGTTTTAAATTATTTTAAATTTTATTTTAGATTTTGTTTTAGATTTTATTTTAGATTTTATTTTAAATTTTGTTTTAGATTTTGTTTTAGATTTTGTTTTAAATTTTATTTTAGATTTTGTTTTAGATTTTGTTTTAAATTTTGTTTTAGATTTTGTTTCAGATTTTATTTTAGATTTTATTTTAGATTTTATTTTAGATTTTATTTTAGATTTTGTTTCAGATTTTGTTTTAAATTTTGTTTTAAATTTTGTTTTAAATTTTGTTTTAAATTTTGTTTTAGATTTTGTTTTAGATTTTGTTTTAAATTTTGTTTTAGATTTTGTTTCAGATTTTATTTTAGATTTTATTTTAGATTTTATTTTAGATTTTATTTTAAATTTTGTTTCAGATTTTGTTTTAAATTTTGTTTTAAATTTTGTTTTAGATTTTGTTTTAAATTTTGTTTTAGATTTTGTTTTAGATTTTATTTTAAATTTGATTTTAAATTTTATTCTAGATTTTGTTTTAAATTTTGTTTTAAATTTTATTTTAAATTTTATTGTAAATTTTGTTTTAGATTTTATTTTAAATTTTATTTTAAATTTTATTGTAGATTTTGTTTTAAATTTTGTTTTAAATTTTGTTTTAAATTTTGTTTTAAATTTTGTTTTAAATTTTATTTTAGATTTTGTTTTAGATTTTGTTTTAAATTTTATTTTAAATTTTATTTTAAATTTTATTTTAAATTATATTGTAGATTTTGTTTTAAATTTTGTTTTAAATTTTATTTTAGATTTTATTTTAAATTGTTTTAAATTATTTTAGATTTTATTTTAAATTTTGTTTTAAATTTTATTTTAGATTTTGTTTTAAATTTTGTTTTAAATTTTGTTTTAGATTTTGTTTTAAATTTTGTTTTAGATTTTGTTTTAAATTATTTTAGATTTTATTGTAGATTTTGTTTTAAATTATTTTAAATTTTATTTTAGATTTTATTTTAAATTATTTTAAATTGTTTTAAATTTTGTTTTAAATTATGTTTTAAATTTTATTTTAAATTTTGTTTTAGATTATTTTAAATTTTGTTTTAAATTTTGTTTTAAATTTTGTTTTAAATTTTATTTTAAATTTTGTTTTAAATTTTGTTTTAAATTATTTTAAATTTTATTTTAAATTTTGTTTTAAATTTTGTTTTAAATTTTGTTTTAGATTTTGTTTTAAATTTGATTTTAAATTTTATTGTAGATTTTGTTTTAAATTATTTTAAATTTTATTTTAAATTTTATTGTAAATTTTGTTTTAGATTTTATTTTAAATTGTTTTAGATTTTATTTTAAATTTTGTTTTAGATTTTATTTTAGATTTTGTTTTAAATTTTGTTTTAAATTTTATTTTAGATTTTGTTTTAAATTTTGTTTTAAATTTTGTTTTAAATTTTATTTTAAATTTTATTTTAGATTTTGTTTTAAATTTTGTTTTAAATTTTGTTTTAAATTTTATTTTAGATTTTGTTTTAAATTGTTTTAAATTTTGTTTTAAATTTTATTTTAAATTTTGTTTTAAATTTTGTTTTAAATTTTGTTTTAAATTTTATTCTAGATTTTGTTTTAAATTATTTTAGATTTTGTTTTAAATTTTGTTTTAAATTTTGTTTTAAATTTTATTTTAGATTTTGTTTTAAATTTTGTTTTAAATTTTATTTTAAATTTTATTTTAAATTTTATTTTAAATTGTTTTAAATTGTTTTAAATTTTGTTTTAAATTATTTTAGATTTGATTTTAGATTTTGTTTTAAATTTTGTTTTAAATTATTTTAGATTTGATTTTAGATTTTATTTTAGATTTTATTTTAAATTTTATTTTAAATTTTGTTTTAAATTTTGTTTTAAATTTTGTTTTAAATTTTGTTTTAGATTTTGTTTTAGATTTTGTTTTAGATTTTGTTTTAAATTTTATTTTAGATTTTGTTTTAAATTTATTTTAAATTGTTTTAAATTTTATTTTAAATTTTGTTTTAAATTGTTTTAAATTTTATTTTAGATTTTGTTTCAGATTTTGTTTTAGATTTTACCATTAAATCCCTTTTAAAATTTCTAATTCTCTTTGGAATCTTTGAAATAGAAAGAATTTTATTAACCCAACGTCTTAAAATTTCTAACGGATGAATAAGTTCAATTTTTTCATTTTCAGTTTTTTTTAAAAGATAAATTGAAGGATGAAAAGCAATTTTAAATAATAAGTCTTTATGAGTTAAAGAATCAAAAACCATTTAAAAAATATAATAAAAATAATAAAATAAAAAAATGAAAAAATAATTTTCAAAATTCATTTTTTTTTTCTTTCTTTTTTTTAAAATTTTTAATAAGAAAAAAAATGATTTTTTTTGAAATTATCCTTTTTATTGGTTTTTTATTTAAAATGTTCATCAAAAATATTTTAATTTTTTTAATTAAAACTTTTACAACAAAAAAAAAATTCAATCATTTAAATTAAAATCAAAAAATCAACACAAAATTGATATTTTAAAAATACAAAAAGAAATAATAAAAATCAACAAAGAAAACAAAAAGAAAAAGAAAAAGCAAATAACTTTATTTAGGAAAAAAGGGGAATCACATTTAACAAGAGATGAATCAATGAAATCAAAATATTCGAAAATAAACATTGAAAAATTAAATAAAATAATAAAAATTGATTTTGAGAAAAAAAAAATTTTAGTTGAACCAAGAATTAAAATGGAAGATCTTTATGATTTTACCATAACATATGGTTTGATCCCAAAGGTGCTGCCTGAATTCAAACAGATAACTGCAGGTGGAGCACTTCTTGGAACTGGGATTGAAAGTTCCAGTTTCAAATTCGGTCTTTTTGAGAGAACAGTGACCCAAATGGAGATCATCACTGGAGAAGGATCCGTCATGACAATCGATAAAAATAAAAACGCAGATCTTTTTTATTCTTTTTCTGGAAGTTATGGAACTTTGGGAATTTTGACTCTTCTTGAAATAGAATTGATAGAAGCAAAACCCTTTGTTCAACTTTCTTACCATAAAATTACAGACTATAAAACAGCCGTTGACAAAATTGCCCAGATTTCCAAAAATACTGAAATTGACTTTCTCGATTCTATACTTTTTTCTCGAAGAAATGTTATCATAATGGAAGGCAAAATGGTTGGAGAATTTCCGAAAAATTCCACATTTTCAAAAAATTCTCAAAAAAATTTCCCCTCCTTAAAAACTCAGAATACAAATAATAAACAAACTCCTCAGAAAATTAAGCCCACTCTCTCCCTCAGATATTTTTGGAGCAAATGGTTTTACAGACATGTTTTCTTCGTCACAAACATTGATTCAGAAAAAGAAGAAAATGATAAAGGAATTGTTCACAAAGATTTTTTGCCATTGAAAGACTACATTTTTCGATATGATCGTTGCGCTTTTTGGATGGGAACTTTTCTGGAGAAAGACACTCTCAAATATCGTCTGCTTCTCGGATGGTTGAGATCTAGTTATGTGTTGTATAGAATGAGAAAATTGTGGACAGCTCGAAATTTTGAAGAAAAACTTTATACTCATGACTTCATTGTTCCTCATGAAAATGTCGAAGGATTTATTCAAGAATCAATTCAAAAGATGTTTGTTCATCCGCTTTGGTTATGCCCTGTTACCACAAATACTTCCAATGTGGAAAATGATCAGATCCAAAATATCATCTTTTCTATCAGTGATTCTCGAAATAAAATCAATCAAAAAAAAAATTCGAATTTGGGAAAAATTCAAGATGATTTATTTGTAAATGTGGGGATTTATGGACTACCTGATGTTGTTGATTTTGGTGTTCCTTATCGAGAATGTTTTGATATTGTGAATAAATATATGGAAAATTTTGCTTGTTTTCTTAATGCCAAAAAATTTCTTTATGGTTCAAGTTATTATTCTCCTCAATCTTTTTGGCGTTGTTATAACAAAAATGTTTATGATAAAATTAGATCCAAATATAATGCTCATTTATTTCCTGATATTTATCAAAAAATTGGAAATTGTGGATTAAGATCTAAACTTTCTAATTTAAACAAAAATGAGAAATAAACTAATTAATAATTTATTTAAAATTATCTAATTAAATAAATTATAAATATAAATAAAAAATTTAAATAAAATATTTTAATAAATAAAATAAATAATTTTTAAATATAATTAATTAATAATTTATTTATAAATTTATTTAAAATTATCTAATTAAATAAATTATAAACTTAAATTAATTTTTTTTATTAAAAATATAAATTAGAAATTAAATAAAATATTTTAATAAATAAAATAAATTATTTTTAAATATAATTAATTAATAATTTATTTATAAATTTATTTAAAATTATCTAATTAAATAAATTATAAATTTAAATTAATTTTTTTTATTAAAAATTTAAATTAAAAAATTAAATAAAATATTTTAATAAATAAAATAAATTATTTTTAAATATAATTAATTAATAATTTATTTATAAATTTATTTAAAATTATCTAATTAAATAAATTATAAATTTAAATTAATTTTTTTTATTAAAAATATAAATTAAAAATTAAATAAAATATTTTAATAAATAAAATAAATTATTTTTAAATATAATTAATTAATAATTTATTTATAAATTTATTCAAAATTACCTAATTAAATAAATTATAAATTTAAATTAATTTTTTTTATTAAAAATATAAATAAAAATTAAATAAAATATTTTAATAAATAAAATAAATTATTTTTAAATATAATTAATTAATAATTTATTTATAAATTTATTCAAAATTACCTAATTAAATAAATTATAAATTTAAATTAATTTTTTTTATTAAAAATATAAATAAAAATTAAATAGAATATTTTAATAAATAAAATAAATTATTTTTAAATATAATTAATTAATAATTTATTTATAAATTTATTTAAAATTATCTAATTAAATAAATTACAAATTTAAATTAATTTTTTTTATTAAAATTTAAATTAAAAATTAAATAAAATATTTTAATAAATAAAATAAATAATTTTTAAATACAATTAATTAATAATTTATTTATAAATTTATTTAAAATTATCTAATTAAAATAAATTATAAATTTAAATTAATTTTTTTTATTAAAAATTTAAATTAAAAATTAAATAAAATATTTTAATAAATAAAATAAAATATTTTTAAATATAATTAATTAATAATTTATTTATAAATTTATTCAAAATTACCTAATTAAATAAATTATAAATTTAAATTAATTTTTTTTATTAAAAATTTAAATAAAAATTAAATAGAATATTTTAATAAATAAAATAAATTATTTTTAAATATAATTAATTAATAATTTATTTATAAATTTATTTAAAATTATCTAATTAAATAAATTACAAATTTAAATTAATTTTTTTTATTAAAAATATAAATAAAAACTAAAATAAAATATTTTAATAAATAAAATAAAATATTTTTAAATATAATTAATTAATAATTTATTTATAAATTTATTTAAAATTATCTAATTAAATAAATTATAAATTTAAATTAATTTTTTTTATTAAAAATATAAATAAAAATTAAATAAAATATTTTAATAAATAAAATAAATTATTTTTAAATACAATTAATTAATAATTTATTTATAAATTTAATTAAAATTATTTAACTAAATAAATTATAAACTTAAATTAATTTTTTTTATTAAAAATTTAAATTAAAACTTTTAAAAGTGAGAACAAAAAAAAAATTATTTAAAAAAAAAAATTTTTTTAAATTTCCTTTTTCATTTTTTTCATTTAAAAAAACAAGAAAAAAAGAATGTGGACAAGAGCAAAAGATTCAGGAAAAAAAGTGATAGCCAAATACAAAGTAAATGAAAACAAAGAAATAATTGAAGCAGATTTATCAAGAATTGGAACAACTAAAATTCCAACTAAAATTTGTGAAGAAATAATTGGACATCAATCTTCAATTCAAATTTTAGATATTGGTTACAATCAAATTTCTTCTTTAGAAGTTTTTAATGACTTAATTTTTCATTTAAAAGATTTAAGAGTTTTAAGATTGAATAATAATTTTTTCACAAATTTACCAAAAAATTTTGTTAAAGTATTTCATTTATAAATTAAAATTAAAATTAAAATTAAAATTAAAATTAAAATTAAAATTAAAATTAAAATTAAAATTAAAATTAAAATTAAAAATTAAAATTAAAATTAAAATTAAAATTAAAATTAAAATTAAAATTAAAATTAAAATTAAAATTAAAATTAAAATTAAAATTAAAATTAAAATTAAAATTAAAATTCATTTATAAAATTAAAATTAAAATATTTATATTTTTATTTAAATTAAAATTAAAATTAAAATTAAAAATTTAAAAAGAATTTATCAAAATTAGAAATTCTTGATGTTTCTAATAATTCACTTTCTCAAATCAATGAACAATCTAATTTCCCAAATCTTACTCATTTTTATGGAAGAAACAATTATTGGGGAATTTTTCCAAATTGCATTTCAAATTCACCAAATGTTCGTTATATTGATATGAGAATTGGACAATTAACAAATTTACCAAAAAACATTGAAAATTTAGAAAATTTGGAATATCTTGATTTATCAAATAATGCATTAAGATCAGTTAATATAAATCTTGAAAAGTTAAAAAAATTAAAGTATTTGAACCTTTCTTCAAACAAATTAACTCAGTTCGAAATTTCCTCAAACGATGTATTTTCTAATTCAAAAAATAAATTTAATTTAATCTAATTCAATAATAAATTTTAATTCAATTAAATTTTAATTTAATTTAATTCAAAAATAAATTTTAATTTAATTCAAATCAAAAATAAATTCAAATCAATAATAAATTCTAAATCAATAATAAATTTTAAATCAATAATAAATTTTAATTAAATTAAATTTAATTCAAATCAATAATAAATTTTAAATAAATTTAATTTAATTATTTTATTTTATAGGAAAGTCAATTATCAGAACTCGATTTATTATATAATAAATTCTCAATTTTTCCAGCAACAATTTTATCTTTAAAAAAAATCAAAAAACTTGATTTAAGTTTTAATCGATTGGAAATACCAAACGAAATTGAGAAATTAACTTCATTAGAAATTCTTCGATGGAATTCAAATCAAATCCAAAAAATCCCAAAAAACATTTCGAAATTGAAGAATAATTTAAAAGAATTTTGGTTGAGATACAATTCATTTTATCAATTTCCAAAAGAATTACTTGAATTGGAAAACATTACTTTATTGGATTTAACTGGAAATGGATTAAAAAAACTCCCTGATGAAATTTCATCTAAACTTCCAAATCTTGAAAGAATTTATTTGGCTTATAATAATTTTCAAAAAATTCCAAATGTATTAAAAAAATTACAAAAACCTTTAAAAAGAATTTGGTTAGATAATAATCCAATGAAAAAAGAGGATAAGAAAATTGTTGAATCAGGAATGAAAAAGTTATTGAATTATTTATTTCCATCAAAAAAAGATGAAAAAATTATTAATAATTCAAATATTGCAGAAAATCAAAACAAAGAGATTGTGAAAGATGATTCAAATGATTCCCAAATAAAACAACAAAAAGTTACAAGAAATTTAGATCATTTGAAAAAAAAAGAAGATAAAAAAAAAGATGAAAAAATTATTGATAATTCAAGTATTGCAGAAAATCAAAACAAAGAGATTGTGAAAGATGATTCAAATGATTCCCAAATAAAACAACAAAAAGTTGCAGGAAATTTAGATCATTCGAAAAAAAAAAACATGGATATTGATTTAGATGAAAAAAAAAAAGATGAAAAAATTATTGATAATTCAAATATTGCAGAAAATCAAAACAAAGAGATTGTGAAAGTTGATTCAAATGATTCCCAGATAAAACAACAAAAAGTTGCAGGAAATTTAGATCATTCAAAAAAAAAAAGCATGGATATTGATTTGGATGAAAAAAATCAAAAAAATCAATCATTAATTGTGATGCCTCAAAACGCAACAAAACTATCAATAGAAGAACTCAAGGATAAAATTAGAGGCACAATTATAGGAAATTGTATTGGAGATGCAGTTGGATTAGCAACAGAATTTCTTGATAAAAAAAACTCATCTTATTTTTATGATTTCGAATTTTTTGATTATGAAAAATTAGTCAATGATGGACATCGTTCAAGATGGATCAAAGGCGATTGGACAGATGATTCTGATCAGATGCTGTTAATTCTTGATGGAATTTTGGAGAATAACGGAAAAGTTGATGAAAAAGATTTTGCAAGAAGACTTCTAAATTGGATTTACAATGGATTTCGAGAACTTGGTGATTCAGGAGGAATGGGTCTTGGCTCGACTGTTGGAGCTGTTGTTAGTTCGAATGAATTTTTGGATAATCCGCATTATTGTGCCGAAGTTGTATGGGAAAAGAATGAATAGAAACGCTGCTGCTAATGGAGCTGTTATGAGAACATCAGTTCTTGGAATTCCAAATTTTCATGATCTTGAAATTGTTCGCAAAAATACTCTCAATATTGGCAAAGTAACTCATTATGATTCTCGTTGCAGAGCAAGTTGTATCGCTACAACAATTGCGATTGCCTTAATGCTTCAAGGCGAAACTGATATCCAAAAAGTTATCCAAAAATCATTGGAAATTTCCCAAAAGGAAATTGATGATCCAAAATATCTTAAAGAATTCAATGATTATATGAATATGGAATCTTGGGCTCAATTAAAACTTGATGACCCAGGAAAAATTGGTTATACTCTCAAAGCTGTTGGTTCTGGTTTTTTTGCTTTAAGATCTTTGGAACATCCTGATGATTTCCCTCAATTATTAACAGAAATGACAATGGAAGCAGGTGATGCTGATACAAAGTATAATTTCAATTTAAAATCAAAATTAAAATTAAAATTAAAATCAAAATTAAAATTAAATTCAAAATCAAAATTAAAATTAAAATTAAAATCAAAATCAAAATCAAAATCAAAATCAAAATCAAAATTAAAATCAAAACCAAAACCAAAATCAAAATCAAAATCAAAATTAAAATCAAAATTAAAATCAAAATTAAAATTAAAATTAAAATTAAAATTAAAATTAAAATCAAAATTAAAATCAAAATTAAAATTAAAATTAAAATCAAAATTAAAATCAAAATTAAAATTAAAATTAAAATCAAAATCAAAATTAAAATCAAAATTAAAATCAAAATCAAAATCAAAATCAAAATTAAAATTAAAATCAAAATCAAAATTAAAATTTCTTTTAGTGGAACTGTTGTTGGTGCTTTATTAGGTTGTAGAATTGGTTATTCTAAACTTCCTGAATATTGGAAAAAAATGCCTCATTTAATTTGGGTTAATGAAAAGATTGATCAACTTTTTAAATTGATGAAAATTTAAACTCAATTTCTAACTCAAATTCAATTTCAAATTCATTCCAATTTTAAATTCAAATCCAAATTCAATTCAATTTTAAATTCAATTCAATTTTAAATTCAATTTCAAATTCATTTCAATTTTAAATTCAATTCAATTTTAAATTCAATTTCAATTCAAAAATAAATTCAAAAAAAAATTTTATTTTTCCTTTTTTTTTTTCATTTTTTTTAATTTTTCAAAAAGCAAAAAAAAAATTTGTTTTAAATAACAAATGGAAAATAATAATAAACCACAAACACAAATTCAAACACAAATTCAAACACAAATTCAAAATGAAAATGAAAATGATAATGAAAATGAAAATGAAAATGAAAATGAAAATGAAAATGAAAATCAAATTCAAAATGAAAATGAAAATGAAAATGAAAATCAAAATGAAAATCAAAATCAAAATCAAAATCAAAATCAAAATCAAAATCAAAATCAAAATCAAAATCAAAATCAAAATCAAAATCAAAATCAAAATCAAAATCAAATTCAAAATCAAAATCAAATTCAAAATGAAAATGAAAATGAAAATGAAAATGAAAATCAAAATGAAAATGAAAATCAAAATCAAAATCAAAATCAAAATCAAAATCAAAATCAAAATGAAAATCAAAATGAAAATGAAAATGAAAATCAAAATGAAAATCAAAATGATAATAATGAAAATCAAAATCAAATTCAAATCAAAATCAAATTGAAAATGAAAATGAAAATGAAATTGAAAATGAAAATGAAAATCAAAATCAAAATCAAAATCAAAATCAAAATCAAAATCAAAATCAAAATCAAAATCAAAATCAAAATCAAAATCAAAATCAAAATCAAAATCAAATTGAAAATCAAAATCAAAATCAAAATGAAAATGAAAATGATAATGAAAATGAAAATCAAAATGAAAATGAAAATCAAAATCAAATTGAAAATCAAATTCAAAATCAAAATCAAATTGAAAATGAAAATGAAAATGAAAATCAAAATGAAAATCAAAATCAAAATCAAAATCAAAATCAAAATCAAAATCAAAATCAAAATCAAAATCAAAATCAAAATCAAAATCAAAATCAAAATCAAAATCAAAATCAAAATCAAAATCAAAATCAAAATCAAAATCAAAATCAAAATCAAAATGAAAATGAAAATGAAATGAAAATCGAAATCAATGATAATGAAAATCAAAATCAAAATCAAATTCAAAATGAAAATGAAAATGAAAATGAAAATCAAATCAAAATCAAAATCAAAATCAAAATCAAAATCAAAATCAAAATCAAAATGAAAATCAAAATCAAATTGAAAATCAAATTGAAAATCAAAATAAAAATAAAATTGAAAATCAAAATCAAAATCAAAATCAAAATCAAATTCAAAATCAAATTGAAAATCAAAATCAAATTGAAAATGAAAATGAAAATGAAAATGATAATGAAAATGAAAATCAAACACAAATTCAAATTCAAAATGAAAATCAAAATCAAAATCAAAATCAAAATCAAAATCAAAATCAAAATGAAAATCAAATTCAAATTCAAAATCAAATTCAAAATCAAAATGAAAATCAAAATCAAAATCAAAATCAAAATCAAAATCAAAATCAAAATCAAAATCAAAATCAAAATCAAAATCAAAATAAAAATAAAATTGAAAATCAAAATAAAAATCAAATTGAAAATCAAAATCAAAATCAAAATCAAATTCAAATTCAAATTCAAAATCAAATTGAAAATCAAAATCAAAATCAAAATCAAAATCAAAATCAAAATCAAATTCAAATTCAAAATCAAATTGAAAATCAAAATAAAAATAAAAATGATAAAGAAATTAGTAAAGAAACTAAAGCTGAATTTGGATTTGAGTTTAAATTTGGAGATGAAAATGCTTTTAATCAAAAATGGGAAAATTTAAATAAAAATGATATCTCAGAAGTAAGTTTATTTTATTTTCCAAAAAAATTTATATCAAAATAAATATAAATAAAAATATAAAAATATAAATATAAAAAAGAATAAAAGTGATGATATTATTGAATTTTGTTTATTATTTCAAGAATTATTTCAAAATTGGAAACCACTTGAATCACAAAAAAGTCAAAATGGAAATGAATTTGAAAAATATTTTGAACCAAAAGAAATTCAGAAAGCAGTTTTAGAAAAACAAGCTCATTCATTAGAAATTATTAGTTTTATTTTGAGAACTTTACTTAGATCAAATATACTTATTCAAGGTTAATTTCTAATTTCTTTTTTCTTTTTAAAAATCAAAATTAAAAATCAAAATCAAAATAAAAATTTAGATATGGTTCAAAATTGGAAAGAAGATGAAAATTTAAAAATCAAAAGAATTCAAAATGAAGAAATCAATCCACATAAAAATTTAATTTCTTTATCAGTTATTATAATTCTTTCAAGATCAAAATTTAATCGACAAATATTAACTGAAAGTGGAATTTTGGAAATTATTTTTGAATTAATGGAAAATGCAAAAAATAATATTTTACCATTAATATTAAATTTAAGAGTAAAGAAATATTTTAAAACAAAAATAATTATGAAAATTAATCAATTCTTTTTTTAAAATTCAAAAACAAAATAATTTAGAAATTAAATGAAAAAATTTCAAATTATTATTTGTTTGAAGTTCAATTTATTCTTTTAAACAGTATGGAAGTTTTGAAAAATTTTTTAAAAACAAAAGATGTTTATCCAAACAAAGAAATTTTACAACGAATTAAAAATTCAAAAATAATTTCATCAATGATTGGTAATTAATATCAAAAAATATCAAAAATTAATTATTGAAAATTTTTTTATTTAAATTGTTTTTTGAATTAAAAAAAAATAATTTAAATAGATTGGTTAACAATTTTTTTAGGATTGAAAAAACAATTTATTTTTACAAAAAAATTATATAATATTCAATTATCAATTTTTCAAAATATTGAAAGTTGTTATGAATTTGGATTATTAATAGAAAAAGAAAAGATGGATTTTATTTTACTTTTCTTAAAATTTTTTCCAGTTCCTCAATTATCAAAACTTCCAACTATTGGAATTGATGATAAAGATGAATATATTAAATCAAACCAAAATCAAAAATTAAAAAAAAAAGAAATTCAAATTCAAATTGAAAAAGGAAATGAAATACAAATTCAAAAATTAACACAATATATTAAAGTCAAATTCAAACTTATTATTAATATTAAAACAAAAATCGAAAATCAAATTCAAAATCAAAATCAAAATCAAAATCAAAATCAAAATCAAAATGATAATGAAAATCAAAATCAAGATCAAACACAAAATCAAAATCAAAATCAAAATCAAAATCAAAATCAAATTGAAGATAAAAAAGAGAAAAATATTCACTCATACGGTATAGATGAATGGGTTTTTGTAGATGTGAATCAAAATCAAAATCAAATTCAAATTCAAATTCAAAATATAAATCAAAATCAAAATCAAAATCAAAATCAAAATCAAAATCAAAATCAAAATCAAATTCAAATTCAAAATCAAAATCAAAATCAAAATCAAAATCAAAATCAAAATCAAAATCAAAATCAAAATCAAAATCAAAATGAAAATCAAAATCAAAATGAAAATAAAATCAAAATTCAAAAATCAAAAACCAAATTCAAAATTGAAAATCAAAATCTAAAAAATCAAAAATCAAAATCAAAATCAAAATCAAAAATCAAAATTAAATTCAAAATTTCAAATTGAAAATCATAAATTGAAAATCAAAATCAAAATCAAAATCAAAATCAAAATCAAAATCAAAACAAATTCAAATGAAAATCAAAAATAAAAATGAAAATGAAATTCAAATTGAAAATTTTAAAAATTGAAAATCAAGAAAATTGAAAATTTTCAAATCGAAAATCTAAATCAAAATCAAAATTCAAATGAAAAATCAAAATCTGGATTTTTTTGAAACAAATTTTTTTGAATTTAATCCAAACATTCAAATAGAAGAAAATTCATATATTTTGGAAAATTTTAAAATTTTAAAATCTGATGCAATTCATATAGAATGTGATTTTCGTTCAAATATTCTTGATTTTTTTAATTTTGTTATTGAAGAAGAAAATATAATTGAACAAATTGCAAATAATAAAAATTTTTTATATATTGAGGATGTTATTCTTTGGATTTCTTATGCTTTCAAACCAAAATTAAAAGAAAATAAAAATACAAATTATATTCAAAATGATAAAGGAGAATATTCAAATTCAAATTCTTTAACAAAATCTTTAAACCAAAAAAAAATATTAAACAATTCAAAACTTAAAAAAATAAAATCTGATGCAAATCCAAAATCAATTTCAAATTCAAAACCAAAAATAAACTTCAGATAAATTCAAAATTAAATTCAAATTCAAATTCAAAAATTAACTCAAAAACCAAAATCAAATCATAAAAGAAATAAAAAATAACCACATCAAAACAATATAAAAATAAAAAATAAAATAAAATAAAGATAAAAATAAAGATAAAAATAAAGATAAAGATAAAAATAAAAGATAAAGATAAAGATAAAGATAAAAATAAAGATAAAAATAAAAATAAAAATAAAAAAGAATAAAGATAAAAATAAAATCATAAAAGATAAAACATTCAAATAAAGATAAAAAACCAAAATCAAAATTAAAATAAAAATTAAAAATCAAATACAAAATTAAATTCAAAATCAAAATCAAATCATAAAAGAAAACATTCACATTCAAAACAAGATAAAAATAAAGATAAAGATAAAAATAAAGATAAAGATAAAGATAAAAATAACAAAGAATCAAAATCAAAATCAACTTCAAATTCAAATTCAAAATTAAATTCAAAACCAAAATCAAATCATAAAAGAAAACATTCACATTCACATTCAAAAAAAAAGGAAAGATCAAAATTGAAAAATCAAAATCAAAATCAAAATCAAAAAGAAAAAAAAATTTCAGAAATTAAATTATATAATCCTTATTTGGATATGATTTTTAGAGATCTAAGAAACTTCCAATACATAAAATCATCAACTCAAATAAATTCATCAACAGAAAATATTAGAAAAGAATTGGATAAGTTTACAAATAAAACAAAAATAAAAGTTAATAATTTTAAAGAAAGATTAATCCTAATTTATCTTGATTTATTCAACGATCCAGAACAATCAAATTCTCTCCATCTTTTATCAAATCAAAAAATTATTAAATTTCAACAATATTTCAAAAATGTTTATCCTGAACTTCAAATGTATGTTTTATTTGAATTGAAGAAAATAATTATTGATAATGATGAAAAAACTCTCAAATTTTTTCAAGAAAATAATGGATGGAAAGTTTTATTTTCTGATTATTTTATTAGAACTAAAATCAATCACTTAAATGTAATTAATAATTAATAATTAAAAATGAAATTAATAAAAAAACAAATTTTATTTATAAATTCTATTATTATTATTATTTTTAGATTGAAGAAAAATGAAATGAATACAAATTTACAAACATTATTACTTAATTTTACTTTCAGCACAATCTCAAAATATCAAAATTATTTTGATTATCAAATTTTATCAAATCAATTTATTCAAAACAATACCATAATTTCAAATTTAACATTATTAAATAAATTTTTGGAAATGAATCTTGAAATTATAAAATTCAATCGTCAAATATCAGCAAACAAATTTATTTCTTATTTCCCGTTTGAAACAGTTAAAAATATCATATTTAAAATTGACAATAAAAATAAAAAAGGAAAAGAAATAGATCAAACAATCAAGTTATATTTAAATTTTTTAGATCAATTATTCCAAAATGGATCTATTGAAACTATTTACGAAATACCACAAATTATCAATTTTTTATTTGAACCAACTTTATTTTCATTTATTCAAGAAATCGCTTTAACTCATATTCCAATTTTTTTTGAAAAAACCAAAAATTTTCTGAACAAAGTCAATTTTTTATTTCTTATTTATTTCAACAATTAATTGCATTATGTGATAAATTCAATCCAGAAAAAAAACAAGAAAAAATCAAAGAAAAAATCAAAGAAGATCAATTTATTTTTATTGAAAATCTTTTTGAAAAATGTTCAAAATCAATCTTCAAAAATTCCAAAATTATACAAGAAATTTTTTTAAAATCAAATTTATTTTTTTACATTAAATCATTTTTAGATTATGGTGAATCTAAATCTACTTATCTCATTTTATTAATTTTAAGAGAAGTTATGAGAAATAATGAAATGATTTCAAATGAATTTTACAAAATTAATTTCGATCTCATATTTCAAATTGCTTCTTTTAAAATCTGAAAATGGAAAACCAACAAAAAAATATTTTCAAATACTTATGGATTTGATGGTTGATAATGGAAAATTTTCAATTGAAGATAATTTTATTATCAGAAATAGAAATATGATAAATGTTATTCTTTCACATTATTCTGAAAATTTTAATGATTTAAAATATTTATTTAGTAATGAATTTGAAAACAATGAAGAAATTAATCAAGAAATTGATAAAGAAATTGATAAAGAAATTGATAAAGAAATTGATAAAGAAATTGATAAAGAAATTGATAAAGAAATTGATAAAGAAATTAATAAAGAAATTGATCAAGATTATGAAGGAAAATTCACTCTTCTTGAAGTTATCAAAACATTTAACCAAATTTGTGAAAAATCAATTCATAATATTTATTGTTGTTGTGAACAAGGAATTGTTTCTTTTTTAATTAAATTAATTCCCAAAATCCAAAATTTAGATTTATTCAATCAATGTATTGAATTTATTTCTCAACTTGGATCATATAAAATTTCTGTTTCTGAAATGAAAGAATATTTCTCATTTCTAAAATATCAATTAAGAAGAAAAAGAAATGAAAAAACAAATCAATTTTCATATCAAATGTTGATTGGATTGAAAAAGATGATAAATAGTAAAAAAGGATTTCCAATTAATTTCTTTGATTTTTATGAAGAAAATTCAGAAATAAAACTTCCAAATTTAGATAATAATTTAATTTCTGAAAAATTCACTTTTTGTACTTGGATTAGAATTGAAGATATTGGAAGAAGAAGATTTTATATATCAGAAAATAATGAAATGGAAAGAAATTATAATCCAAGAATATTTAGTTTCTTAACAGAAAATTTACAAGGATTTGAATTATTTTTGCAATTAAACAAAGAGAACAAAAAAGTAAAATCATTTGTTTATCAAATTTATTTAAATAGCAAAATTCGAAGAAATGAAAAAATTAAAGTAATTAAAGCATTTCGAACAAAATTTATTATTGAAATTGAAAATAAAAAATGGTATTTTTTATGTTTATCACAAAAAAAAATATCAAATTCGGAATTTGAAATATCACTTTATATAAATGAAGAAAAAAAATCAAATAAAATCAAAATTCCACAAAAAATCAAATTTAAAAAAGATTTCACAAACAATAAAATTGGATCAAATTTACCATTTATCAATAAAAAAGATCAAGAAAAAGAAAAAGAAAAAAAAGAAAAAGAAAATCAAGAAAATGAAAAAGAAAAAGAAAATCAAGAAAAAGAAAAAGAAAAAGAAAATCAAGAAAAAGAAAAAGAAAAAGAAAAAGAAAAAGAAAAAGAAGAAAATGAAAATGAAAATGAAAATGAAAAAGAAACATTCCAAAATTCATTTTATGGACAAATGGGAAAAATTTATCTTTTTCAAGAAATTTTGAATGAAAATCAAATTAAAGCATTTTATTTTCTTGGATCAAATTACAATTCATTTTTTTATAAAAATGAAATTAGCAAATACTCTAATTCAAAATTGAAACAAGAATTAAAAGAACTTTTTACTGAAAAAACCAAAAAATTAATAATTTATAATAATCCACAAACAGTTAAAGAAAATTTATGTTTAAATCAAAGTCCAGCAAAAATAATAAATCAATCATCACAAATAACAAATATTTATTCGTTTACTAAAACTAATTTCGAAGATATTATTCATTGCTTAGGAGGAATTCAATCATTTTTTTATTTAATTCTTGAAATTGATGAGTTATTTGAAGAAGAAAACAAAATTGAAAAAGAAAACAAAATTAATATAAAAAGAATTTTGGAAGAATTTTTAATAATAATTCAAGATATTTTATTAATTAGTTCTGATTTCCAAAAAGAAATGGTTCAAAAACAAGGATTTCAATTATTCAATAATTTAATCAAGCAAATAAATCCAAAATATCTTTCAATTCAAATTTGTGATTTCATTAATAATTTAAAAAAGCAAATCAAAAATTATCAATTTAATAGATATTTGAAAACTTACTTAATTTTGGATTTTGAAATATGGAATCGTTTAAGTTCCGAAATTCAATATAAATTATTTGAAATTATCCAAATTTATATTAAAAATCAAATTAATACTGAAAATCAAAAAAAATCAAATTCAAAATCAAAATGAAAATCTAAATCTTAATATTAAAATTAAGGAAAAGGATGAAATATTAAAAATTATTTCTATTATAAATGAAATAAAAAAATATGAAATGAACAAATTATCAAAAAATAATTCATCAAATATTACATTTATTGATTTACTTATTTCATTGAATTATTATGATAAAATTTTATATAAAATAAAACAAAAAGAGCAAAAGAAATCTTCAAATTATCAAGAACAAATTATGATAATACTCAAAAAAATATTTTTACTAATTGAAATTAATTTGGATATTATGCAATTTAATTTACAAACCAAATATATTTATTATTTAGTTAATACATCTTTCATTTTCGAAAATCAATTTTTTATTGAAAGTATACTTGAAATTATTACAAAAATGATAAACAAAAATTATAAAGAATTTTGGAAACAATTATTCTCAGTTAATTTATTCAATTCATTTATTCAAATAATGAAAGAAGCTGAAACAACAAAAATAATTCAATTATGTCTTGAAATTATTTATTATATTGATATCTCTTTGAATGAAAATAAAACAATAATTGAAAAATTGAAAAATTGGAAAAGAAATTGGAAAAGAAAAAAATTTTCGAAATTGATAAATTTAAAGATATTTATCCTTTAATTCATAATATAATAATTGATGAAAAAGAAAATATTTCAAAAGATATTATTGATATTCTTTTCAAAATGATGATTTATGAAAATAGAACTGATACATCTAAATCAAAAATTATTAAAAATACATTTATTTTCGAAACAATTTCTCAACTTTTCATTCAAATACCAAAATTAATTGATATTCAAAATTTGGACAATTTATTTAATTTATTAAAAGAAAATAATTCCAATAAAGAACAAATTATTTCACAATTTGGATGGCAACAATGGTTAATTTCTTTACTACATATCGATATTCAAGAATCAAAAAAATATTCAATTAATCAAGAAAATAATTTTGGAAATAATAATCAAAATCAAAATCAAAATTCTGAACAAGATGATTTAAATTCAATTCTTTCAGAAAATGAAAATCAAAAAGAAATTCAAAATAAAAATGATTTGAATGAAATTATTTCAGAAAATGAAAATCAAAAAGAAATTCAAAATAATGATTTGGATGAAATTATTTTCAAAATTTTGAATATATTACTTACTTATTCTTTCCTCAATTCATTTTATAATTTTCCAGAAATATTTGAACAATTTATTTCATCAGTTTATTTAATTAATTTTTCAACAAAAGAAAAAATTCCCAAAATAATTCAAAAAGTATTGAATGATATAATTTTGAATATTATTAAAAATACAAATCAAAATGATAAAATGATTCAACAAAAACAACAACAAATATTTGATCAATCATTTACCATACTATCAAATATTCAAAATATTTCAAAAGAAAAAACTTCAAATAATTTATTTTATTTAATTCAAGTATTAAATGGAGTTATTTTTAATCCATCAAATGATCAATTTCAATTTTACAACCCAGAAAAAAAAGAAAATAAATTTATTCAAACAACAGTTTCAAAACAATTTTCAACAATTACAAAAAAGAATCAAAAACAACAAAATAGCAATATTATGGATAATTTTTTTGAATTTGGAAAAAAAATAGAAATATTTGAAAAAGAAATTGTGAAAAATTTAATTATTTTATTAAAAGAATATGAATTTTTTGAAAAAAAAGGAATTCAATTTGAAAAAAAAGATGAAAAAAAAATAACTTACAAAATTATCGTTTTCTTAATTTTATTTACAATTCCAAAATCAGATGTTGAATTAACAAAATTTCTTGTTTCAAAATTAAATTATTTAATCAAACAACTCAATTCCAGAAACAAATTATTTAAATATTCAAAAGAATTAATTAAAATATGTTCTTCTTTTTTATTTTCTTATATTCAAAATCAAAATCAAAATCAAATTCAAATTCAAAATCAAAATCAAAATCAAATTGAAAATGAAAGAAAAGTAAAAAGGAATACTTTATTATCATTTTTACAAGTATTAATGCAAGAAAATTATAATTTTTTCTTTCAATTATTTTCAAGTCAAAACAAAAAGAATTCATTACTTCCTAAAGAATATGCAAATTTATTTATATTTTCACTTCAAAATTCCGAAAATTTTGAAAATTTTGAAGAAGAAATAATGAAAGAAAAATGGAAAAAAGCAATAAAAAATGTTTTCTTTCAAACAAATCAAAAAATTATAGAAGATATACAAGAAAATGAAAAAGAATTTATTAAAATACAATCAAATAATAGTTACTTTTTGAAACATTTAATTGATAAAGAAATTCAAAACAAAAAAAATAAAATTGAACCAATTTCAGAAGAATTTGAAAAACAAAAACAAATTCTTATTTTAAAAAAAAGAAAAATTTTCAAATCAGAAACTAAACAAAGAAGAAAATTAATTAATTTACAAAAATTCAAAAAAATAATTGAAAATTCAATTTCAAGAAAATATCCATGGAGTTCAAATTTAATAAGTATTTTCGATTTTAAATTTGAAAAACAAAATTTTTATATTAAACTTTCAGAAATTGAAGATGAAATGAGAAGACAAAAAAAATTAAAATTTTATTCAAAAAATCAAAATCAAAATCAAAATCAAAATCAAAGAAAGAATTTAAAAAGATTAAATCAAAAAATTAAAAGAAAAATAATTAAAATTTCAAAAGAATTATCACAAAATGTATCTGAAAATGCAAACCAAAATGAAAATCAAAATACCAAAATCAAAAATAATTATTCATTTTCAACAAAATGTGAATTAATTTCAAAAACCAAATTAACAAATGGAATATTTGAATTTACAAAAAATTCAATCAATTTTTTTACTAATTTTGATTTAGAAAAAGAAAAAGAAAAAGAAAAAGAAAAGAATTATTCATGGAAAATCGAAATAATTCAATCAATTCATAAAAGAAGATATAATTTAAAACATTCAGCTTTAGAAATATTTTTTGAAAATGATAGAAAATGTTTATTTTTCAATTTTGAAACAACAGAAAAAAGAAATGAAATTTATGAAAAAATTCAAAATCATAAATTAGTAAATATTGATTTAACAAAATATAATTATTCAGGAAATCAAGCAACAAAATGGGTTAACAAAACAGAAACTACAAAATGGCAAGAAAGAAAAATATCTAATTTTGAATATATTATGTATTTAAATACAATATCAGGAAGAACATATCAAGATCTTTCTCAATATCCAATTTTTCCCTGGATTATTTCAGATTATGAATCTAAAAAATTAAATCTTAAAAATCCAAAAACATTTAGAGATTTATCAAGACCTATTGATATGTTAAACAAAAGAATAATTCCTAAAGAAACACATACAAAAGAAAAAGAAAAAGAAAAAGAAAAAGAAAAAGAAAAAGAAAAAGAAAAAGAAAAATATTATTCAAATAAAGAAATTGTTTCATCTTATTTGATTAGATTAGAACCATTTACTTCAATTTGTTTAAAAGAAAAATATTCAATTTTCAAATCAATTCCAAAAACATGGAAAGCAATTAAAGAAATAAATAATAACAATAATAATAATAATGAAAATGAAAATGATAATGATTTTATTGGGGAACTTATTCCAGAATTTTTCCATTTACCAGATTTCTTAAGAAAACCAAAAATATTTAAACATAAAAATAATTTAAATTCAAATTCAAATTCAAATTCAAATTCAAATTCAAATAAAATTGAAGATATTGAACTTCCAAAATGGGCTAAAACACCGGAACATTTTATTCAAATACAAAAAGAAGCACTTGAATCAGAATATGTTTCACAACATCTTAATGAATGGATTGATTTAATATTTGGATATAAACAAAAAGGAAAAGAAGCTAAAAAAATAGATAATTTATTTTGTTCAAATTTATATCAAGAAAATACCAATTTTTCAAAATTGAAAGAAGAAGAAATTGAAAAAATTAAAAAAGAAATGAAAAGAAAAGGACAAATTCCAATTCAATTATTTACAAAAAATCATCCAAAAAGATTAACAAAAAGAAATTCAAAAACAAAAATATTATGAATGGAAAGATATTTTATTACTAAATGAAACTTTGAATCTCAAGCATTTAAGCTTCAAAATAAGTTCAAATCCAATAATATTTACAAAATTTGTTCAACAACTTTTTGTAAGTTCATTTACATCAGTTCCCGATAAAATTATTACACTTGATAAAGAAGGAATTATTGGAAGTCATCAATTTCATATACTTGGTTCTGATCCTTTAAATCCACAATTCCATTTTGCTATTGATAAAAAATTCTTAATCCAAAAAGAAAACCAAAATCAAAATCAAAATCAAAATCAAAATCAAAATCAAAATCAAATTAAAATTAAAAATCAAAAACAAAAACAAAATCAAATTAAAAATGAAAATCAAAATAAAAATCAAAATCAAAATCAAAATGAAATTAAAAATCAAAAACAAAATCAAAATCAAAATAAAAATCAAAACCAAAATCAAAATCAAATTGAAAACCAAAATCAAATTAAAATTAAAAATCTAAATCAAAATCAAATTAAAAATGAAAATCAAAATAAAAATCAAAATCAAAACGAAAATAAAAATCAAAACCAAAATCAAAATCAAAATGAAAATAAAATTCAAATTCAAATTCAAATTCAAATTCCAGTTCCATTTTCACAAGATTTTGATAATTCTGAAGAATGTTTAGAAATTGATAAAAAATCCAGATATTTAATTTCTTGTGGATTTGATGATAATACTTTTAAATTAATTAAAATTGAAAATTGCGAAATATCTCAAAATATTTCAAAACATAAAGATATTGCAACTTGTTTAAAAATGAATAAAAAATATCTTGTTACAGGATCAAAAGATACAACAGTAATTGTTTGGGATATTGAAGAACAAGGAAAAATAAAAAATAAGATTCAAGTCAAAGAAAAACCAAAACATATTTTTTTTGAACATGAAAAAGAGGTTAAAAGTGTCGCAATTTCAGCTGAATATGATATTGTTTTAAGTGGATCTATTGATGGGAAATTAATATTTCATTCATTAAACAAAGGAAAACTTATTCAATCAATAATTTTATCAGATCAAAAACCAATTTCAATTATCAAAATAACAAAAGAAGGAAATATTATTACATTTTCAGAAAATTCCAAAATATTAAGATTATTTACAATTAATGGTTATTTACTAAAAGAAATTGATTATTCTCAAAATATTTATTCAATTTCAATTACTCAAGATTCAAAATTTATATTTTTAGGAGGAGAAAAAGGAATTTTTGAAATTAGGAATATGTTTGATTTACAATCAATTTTTAATTTTAATTTCGAAAAAACAATTTATTCAATTTCATTGATTGAAAATTTATTTTTAGTTATTATTGGATTTGAAAATGGAGAAATCAAAATTTTATCTTTTTTTTAAAAAAAAACAATTTAAAAAAAGAAAAACAATTTAAATTCAAATTCAAATTAAAATTTAAATCAAAATCAATTCAAAATCAAAAAAATTCAAATTCAAAAAATCAAAAATTAAAAAATCAAAAAAATCAATTCAAATTCAAATCAAAATCAAAAAATTCAAATTCAAAATTCAAAATTCAAATTCAAATTCAAAAATCAAAATTAAATTTAAATTTAAATTCAAAAAATCAAAATCAAAATTCAAAAATTTCAAAATCAAAAAATTAAATTTAAAAAAATCAAATTCAAATTCAAATTCAAATCCAAAAATTCAAATTCAAATTAAAATCAAATTCAAATTCAAATTCAAATTAAAATCAAAAATTAAATTTAAATTCAAATTTCAAAATCAAAATTAAAATTTCAAAATTCAAAATCAAATCAAAATTAAAATTCAAATTAAAATTCCAAAATTCAAAATCAAAATCAAATTCAAAAAGAAAATTAAAAAAAATCAAATTCAAATTTCAAATTTCAAAATTAAAATTTTAAAAATGAAAATTAAATTTGTTTCACAATTTTTTTTTTAAAAATTTAATTTTCATTTTTTTATTTTTGGATTGGTAAAAAAATAATTAAAAAAAAAAAAGCAAAAAAATTAATTCATTTTCCTCTTTTTTTTTTAATTTAAAACACAAAAGAAAAATGAATCAAAATCAAATTTCCAATCAAATTCAAAATCAAATTGAAGAAATTTTAATAAATTTTTTTGAAAAAACTTTTGTTGAAATTGAAAACAAATTAGAACAAAAGTTTGAACAAAAATTTGAACAAATGGAAAGAAGAATTAGAAATTTAGAAGAATTAATGATTCAAAACAAACAAAATTTTAATGAAAATTCAAATCAAGAAATTCCAATTCAAATTCCAATTCAAATTCCAATTCCAAATGAATTTACAAATGAATTGACATATCAACTCACAAATCAAATTTCAAATCAATTCACAAATCAAATTGAAAATGAAAATCCAGAAGAAACTCAAGCAAGAGAATTTTTACAAAAAATCAAAGATGGTCAATGTAAATCAATTTTAAATTAATTTTAAATCAATTTTATATCAATTTTAAATCAATTTTATATCAATTTTATATCAATTTTATATCAATTTTATATCAATTTTATATCAATTTTATATCAATTTTATATCAATTTTATATCAATTTTATATCAATTTTAAATCAATTTTAAATCAATTTTAAATTAATTTTAAATCAATTTTAAATCAATTTTAAATCAATTTTAAATCAATTTTAAATCAATTTTAAATCAATTTTAAATCAATTTTAAATCAATTTTAAATCAATTTTAAATCAATTTTAAATCAATTTTAAATCAATTTTAAATCAATTTTAAATCAATTTTAAATCAATTTTATATCAATTTTAAATCAATTTTAAATCAATTTTAAATTAATTTTAAATCAATTTTAAATCAATTTTTATATCAAATTTATATCAATTTTTAAATCAATTTTATATCAATTTTTATATCAATTTTATATCAATTTTAAATCAATTTTAAATCAATTTTTAAATCAATTTTTAAATTAATTTTAAATTAATTTTAAATCAATTTTTATATTAATTTTAAATCAATTTTAAATCAATTTTATATCAATTTTAAATCAATTTTAAATCAATTTTAAATTAATTTTATATCAATTTTATATCAATTTTAAATCAATTTTAAATCAATTTTAAATCAATTTTAAATCAATTTTAAATCAATTTTAAATCAATTTTAAATCAATTTTATATTAATTTTAAATCAATTTTAAATCAATTTTAATTCAAATTTAAATCAATTTTTAAATCAATTTTTAAATCAATTTTATATCAATTTTATATCAATTTTAAATCAATTTTATATCAATTTTATATTAATTTTAAATCAATTTTATATCAATTTTATATTAATTTTAAATTAATTTTATATTAATTTTAAATCAATTTTTATATCAATTTTATATCAATTTTAAATCAATTTTAAATTAATTTTAAATCAATTTTATATTAATTTTAAATCAATTTTATATCAATTTTATATCAATTTTAAATCAATTTTAAATAAATTTTAAATCAATTTTATATTAATTTTAAATCAATTTTATATCAATTTTATATCAATTTTATATCAATTTTAAATCAATTTTAAATCAATTTTAAATCAATTTTATATCAATTTTATATCAATTTTCAAAATTTTAATTCAATTTTAATTCAATTTTATATCAATTTTAATCAATTTTATATCAATTTTAAATCAATTTTAAATCAATTTTAATTCAAATTTAAATCAAAAGTTGAAAATCAAGATTTACAAATTGAAATTCATCAAGTTTCAAAATGGATGATTCAATTCCCTTTGAATATAAAAATTCAAGAAAATGGATGCTTTTTTTTCCATCAATTTCCTTATCCTTTTGATGGTAAAACAAAAAATTTCCAAATTTTATCTTTTTAATTAATTAATTTATTTATAAAAAAAGAAAGTGAATATGAACTTGAAAAAAATATAACTGAATCAATTATCAAAGCAATGAATACTTTTCAAAACAATCATCAAATTCAATTTCATGGAGGAAATTTCTTATTAACTTTAACATTTTTGAATGAAAGTAATCAAATTAAAATTAAAATTAAAATCAAAATTAAAATCAAAATTAAAATCAAAATCAAATTCAAATTCAAAATCAAATTCAAAATCAAAATCAAATTCAAAATCAAATTCAAATTCAAATTCAAAATCAAATTCAAAATCAAATTCAAATTCAAATTCAAATTCAAATTCAAATTCAAATTCAAAATCAAAATCAAAATCAAATTCAAATTCAAAATCAATTTCAAAATCAAAATCAAAATCAAAATTAAAATCAAAATCAAATTCAAATTCAAAATCAAAATTAAAATCAAAATATAAATTAAAATATAAATTAAAATCAAAATCAAAATCAAAATCAAAATCAAAATTAAAATCAAAATTAAAATCAAAATTAAAATCAAAATCAAATTCAAAATCAAAATCAAAATCAAATTCAAATTCAAATTCAAAATTAAAATCAAAATCAAAATCAAAATCAAAATCAAAATCAAATTCAAAATTAGCAAAAAGAGAACAATTTAGAATTTTAAACGGAATTGAAGCAATAATTAAAACTATGAAAAATTTCCCTCAAGATCAAAATGTTCAAATTAATGGTTCCAAATTATTGATTGATCTTACAACAGATAATGAAAGTTTGCTATTCTTCTTTTTTTATTTTTAAAAATTTTCAAAAGAAAAAAACATTTTTTTTGATAAGTTTATTCAATTTTTTTACATTTAAAAAACAAAAACAAAAAAGACAATCAAATTCAAGTTGGAATTTCTGAAGGAATTCAAACAGTTCTTAATTCAATGAATAATTTTCAAAATGACAGAAATATTCAAATTATCGGATGTCAAAGTTTAATGAAAATTTGTCAAGGAAATTTAAGTAAATCCTCTTTTATTCAAAATGAATTGATTTTTTCGTTTTTTTTTTTACTTAATCTTTTTAAAAAAAATGATATTTTTTTGTTAAATTAATAGACAATCAAAGTTTATTTGGTGAATCTCAAGGAATTGAAACTTTATTGAAAATATCAACTAATTTCTCAAATGATGAAGAAGTTCTTTTTCAATTTTTCCACATTTTATTGATTGTTTGTGAAAATCATTCAAGTAATTTTACTTAATTAACACTTTTTTTGAGATTGAGAAAGAAAACTAATCAAAATACCAAAAACAAAATAGATAATTTATTTAAAGTTATGGAATCTAGTGCAATTCAAAACTTATTATTTCTTATGAATAAATTTTTATCAAATGAAAGTATTCAACAATTTGGATGTGCAATTTTCAATCATTTAACATTTGAAATCAAATGTAACTCAATTCTTTTTTTAATATAAAGAAATATAAAGTTTCAATCTAAAATTTCAATCATAAAATTAGGTTCTCTTGAGATACAAAGAATAAAAGGAATTGAAACAATAATTAAATCAATGAATAATTTTCCAGAAAATGAAGAATTGCAAATGCATTGTTGTCAATTTTTAGCAAACATATCTTTTCAAAACAAAAGTAAGAATAAAATTAAAAGAAAATATCTTAATAGAATCACATTATTTAAAATGCAAAAAATATTCATTTAAATAATTAATAGATATTCAAGATGAAATTCAAAATTTAAATGGAATTCAACTTATTATTACAGCAATGAATAATTTTCCAAATAGTCAAGCTATTCAGAGTATAGGATGTTTCAGTTTATCGAAAATTTCTTTTGATAATCCAGGTAAGATAAAGATAAAGATGAAGATAAAGATAAATAAAAATATCTAATCAAAAAAATAGAAAATCAAAAGAAAATTAAAGAATTAGGAGGAATTGAAGCTATTATGAAAGCAATCAATCTATTTTTCCAACAAGAAGATTTCAGAAAAAGTTATAATGAAATTCTCAGATCTGTTTTCAATGTTTATGGTAATTTCCTTTTAAAAAAAAAAGTTTTTTTCTTTTTAAAAATTTTTCACTTTTTAATTTTTACTTTCCAAAATTTAGGAAATCCAAAAAAAGTAACAAAGAATTAATCAATAACTCAAAAACAAAAAACATTTCCAAATAAATATTAATTAATTAATAACAAAAATCACAGAAAAGATTATTGAAATTTTCTATAAATGAATTTCAACCAACAATTCAAATTATGAATACTTTTATTCATAATGAAGTTATTCAAGAATATGGATTAACCTATTGCTTAAATTTAATGAATTTTAATTTTGGTAAAAAAAAATCACAAAGAAAAAAAAAAAGATAAAAAGGAATTAATTTTATTCCACATTTTTTTTTATTCAGATCCTGAAAAGAAAAAAGCATTTGAATTTTCTGAAACTGGACAAATTATTAATATTATGAACCATTTTTTTAAAAATGAAAAGATTCAAAAAAAAGGAACTAGAATTTTAAGAATTTTTGTTGAAAAAAGTCGTAAATTAAATTTAAATTTAATTTAAATTGAATTAAATTCTTCTTTTGATTTTTCAATTTAGAACAACAATCATTCCAAAAAATTGAATGGATGCATGTTTTAAATAATACAATGAAAAACTTTTTAACAAATGAAGAAATTTCACTTGATGCTTTATTTATTTCAAGATGCATTTTTTCTGGAATTCATAGTATTGTTTTAAATGAAATTTTCTTTTCATTCTTTTTTCCTTTTGTATTTTTGAATCAATAAAATAGATGATCCACGTACAAAAATAGAATCTGAACCTATTTTACAAAAGATGAAATTGATTGATACAATAATCAATTTAATCAATCATTATCGAAAAAATCAAGATATTCAAATTGAAGCATTTTTTGTTTTAGAAAGTCTTTGCACAAGTTATGAAGGTTCATTTTATCAAATCAAATCAAATCAAATCTAAGAAAAAGATTAAAAAAAAAATATTTTTTAATTAAAATTCTTTAGCAATCCAAAAACATTTAATAAAAGAATGTCAAGGAATTGAAATTGTATTAAATGTAATGAATATTTTCTCAACAATTCAAGAAATTCAACAAAGAGGAATTACAATTTTATCAATCCTTACTTTGAATAGTGAAGGTAAAAAAAAGAAAAGAAAAAAATTCATTTTCCAAAAATTTTATCAAAAAAAAAAAAATAAGAAACTAAAAATGCAATTAGAGAATGTCAAGGAATTGAAATAATAATCACTGCTCTTAATAATTTTGCCAATTCTTTCGAAATTCAATACAGTTCTTTTCGTGCTCTTAGAAACCTTAGTTTCAATAATGAAAGTAAATAATATTTATTTTAATCCAAAAACATTTTTACATTTATAAATTCTTTAATAAAAACAAAAATCAATAGAAAATCAAATTTTAATCAAAAACTTAAAAGGAATTGATTTGATAATTAAAGCAATCTTTCAATTTCCAAACAAAGGAAATCTTATATTTGTAGCTTGTGATGTTATTTTTAATCTAATTTTCCGAACACAAGGTAATATTTTTTTTATATCAAATTTTTTCCATTTAATTTAATCTAATTTCCCATTTCAATCCAAAAAAAATCCAATAGAAAATCAAAATCAAGTAAATTTTGAAAAGAAAGAACATTAAAAAAAAACATTTTTAAATCATATCTTTTTTGTTTTCAAATAGAATTTAATTTCTAATGAAGATTCTTATAAAGGATTAAAATTATTATTAAAACAAATGAGTGATTTTCCAAATAGTGAAGAATATCAAAAATTTGGATCTTTTATTTTAGCAAGTGTTTCTTTCCGAACTAGATGGTCTTTTAATAGTATTTTTCAATAATAATCAAAAGAAAAATTAAATCAAAATCAATTTAAAAAAAAAAAATCAATAGAAAATATTGAAAAAATTTTAAGATTGAAAGGAATTGAAACAATAATTAAAGCAATGAATAATTTTCCAAATCAATTCGAAATTCAATTTCAAGGATGCAAAACATTAGCAAATCTTTGTATAGAAGAAAGTAAACAATTTAAAAAAAAAAAAAACACAATTTAAAAAATGGAATTTGAAAATATAAACATTTTCAAAATAGATGGGAAGTTAATCATCAAAAAATCAAAAGGAATTGAAACAATAATTAAAGCAATGAATAATTTTCCCACCAATAATGGAATTCAACTTCATGGATGTTGGGTTTTTGCTGAAACGGGAACAGATCCATGTAAAAATCAAATTCAAATTCAAAATTCAAAATTCAAAATCAAATTCAAATTCAAATTCAAATTCAAATTCAAATTCAAATTCAAAATTCAAATTAAAATTAAATTCAAAATCAAATTTAAAATCAAAAACAAAATCAAATTCAATATCAAATTTAATATCAAATTCAATATCAAATTTAATATCAAATTTAATATCAAATTCAAAATCAAATAGCGATAGTAGTAAAGATTAAGAAAGGAAAAGGAATTGAATCAATAATAAAAGCAATGGAAAATTTCCCATTAAATGAAGAAATTCAAGAAGAAGGATCCACTTCACTTTTAAGATTATTAGCAAGTAAAAAAGGTAATTTAATTTATTCTCCTTTTTTTTTTTTCATTCCACTTTTTGTTTTAATATATATATTTTTTTTAATTTAGTTAATCCAAATGAAATTAAGAAATTAAATGGAGTTGAAGTGATTTCAAAAACACAAATGAATTTTCCAACAAGAAGTAAAGTAACAAAAATAGTAAATGAATTATTAGGATATTTTAAATAAAGAAAACAAAAGAAAACAAAAGAAAACAAAAAACGAACTTTCCAAAATTATTTTTCATTTTTCTTCTTTCATTTTTTTTATTTTTTCTTTTTATTTTAAAAACAAAACAAAACAAAAAAAAAAGAGAATAAATGAGTTCACCATCTTTTCCAGTTGCTTTTGCTGGTTTTACTTTTCTTTTTGGAATTGTTTTAATTTTTTTTGTTTTTTATTCTTCTCGTTTATGGGCAAGAGTTTTAACGTTTCTTATAAATAGATTTGTAAAAGATACAAAAATAAAGATTGGTAAATTTAAAATATAATTTAAAAAAAAAAATCAACAAAACAATTAAAAAATTAAATTAAAAATTAAAAGGAATTTTAAATACAACTATTTTAAGTGGGAAAATTATTCTTAAAAATGTTTCTATTTCAACAAAAGATTATATAGTTCATATTTTAGATATTGTTATTACTCTTAGATTTTGGAAAAAAAAAGTTAGATCATTTGGGAATCAAAATGGTAAATCAATTCCAAATTAAATTAAATTAAATTAAATTAAATCAAATTAAACCAAATCAAATCAATTCCAATTCAAATCAAATTAAATTCAAAATCAATTCCAAATTAAATCAATTCCAAATCAATTCCAAATTAAATCAATTCCAAATCAATTCCAAATCAAATCAATTTCAAATCAATTCCAAATTAAATCAATTCCAAATCAAATTAAATTAAATCAAATCAAATCAATTCCAAATCAATTCCAAATCAAATTAAATTAAATTAAATTAAATTAAATCAAATCAAAATCAATTCCAAATCAAATACCAAATCAAATCCAAATCCAAACCAAACCAAATCCAAATTAAATCAATTCAAATCAATTCCAAATCAATTCAAATCAAATCAAATTAAATTAAATCAAATCAAAATCAATCAAATCAATTTAAATTAAATTCCAAAATTCCAAATTAAATAAATTAAATCAAATAAATTAAATCAATTCCAAATCAAATTCCAAATTAAATTAAATTAAATCAATTCAAATCAATTTCAAATCAAACCAAATCAAATTAAATCAATTCAAATCAAAATCAAATCAATTCAAATCAATTTAAATCAAATCAAAAATCAATTCCAAATCAAATCCAAATTAAATCAAATCAAATCAATTCCAAATCAAATCAAATTAAATCAAATCAATTCCAAATCAATTCCAAATCAAATCAAATTAAATCAAATCAATTCCAAATCAATTCCAAATCAATTCAAATCAATTCCAAATCAAATCAATTCCAAATTAAATTAAATCAAATCAAATCAAATTAAATTAAATCAATTCCAAATTAAATTAATTCCAAATCAAATCAAATCAAGTTCAAATTAAATTAAATTATTTTTTATTAAATTATTTAATTATTTAATTATTTAAATTAAATTTTGTATAAAAAATAGCAAATCTTCCATCAAGAATTCGTATTGAAATGGGAGGTGTTGAATTATCAATGTTAAATAATACTGGAATGTTTACTCAAATTCTTAAAAGAATTACATCTAATTCTTCTGAAAAAAGTGAAAAAAGTGAATCCAAAAAAAAAATTGAAGAAACAAAAATCCAAACCGAATACGCACCAAGTTTTTTTCAACTATTCGCTCCAACAGTTGATATAAAAATATCAAAATTAGCTGTTAATCTGGGTAATCCAGATATCCCAGATATGATTCAAGTTTATTTCAAAAGAGCAACAGGCATTTATTATCGAGAAAAAGTAAAAAAAATAATTTAATCCAAAAAAAAAAAGCAAAAAAATTTATAAATAAAAAAAAATGACACTTTTTTGTTTTTGCTTTTTTTAAAAGGCAACTCATAAAGAAGATCTTTATAAAAGAGTTTTGGATTTAGAACTGTATAAATTTTATATCAAATCTCTCCCAAATCCTGATTTTGAACAAAGTGATTCAAATGATTCACTTATGGATAATTCAGAAAAAAACAAATTAACAGATTATTTAAAAACAAATACAAATGAAATGGATTTTTTTGCTTGGAGTTTTGCAAATGATATTCTTGGGTCAAAAAACCCTAAATTTAAAACAAAAAATAACCAACCAAAATTTGATTTTGAATCCAAAAAAAGACCCAAAATTGAAAATAAATTATTGATGAAAATTTTCCAAATGGTTTGCAATGATTCAACAGAACCTTCAAATATTTTAATAGCAAAGAGGATGAAATTAAAATATTATTCTGATGTTCCAGGAAAAACTACGAAATCAAATGATCTACAACCAAAATTGAGTCCAAAAAAAAATCCAAAAATAAATCCTCAAAAAAAAATGATTCCAAATATTTCTTCATTACCAAAACAAGGAATCAATATTCAGTTTTTTGAAACACAAATCAAATACGGACCTTTAACAGATAAGGTTCGGTTTCATTTACAAAGTTTTTTCTTTCCTTTTACATTTGAAAACCAAAAAATTGTCAAATTTGATCAACTCAAATCAAGAATTTCTGCTTTTCTTAATATTGAAATTGTTTTTCATAATGGATTTGTAATGGAAATTCCTTTTGTTGATGTTAAAGGTGTTGAACAACAACTAGTTCAGAATCAACAAAATATAGAAAAAGATGAAGAAAAAAATTCAGAATCTATAAATTTAAATAGAGTTGATGATTTACATAATTTTCGGAAAAAGAAAGAAAATCAAACTCAAAATCAAAATCCAAAAAATATAGAAAAGATAAAGCAAGTTAATCATCAAAATATTCATGAATCAAATCAAATCAATCTTGTAAAGAATGATTTTGAATTAGCAAATTCAGAAAAAACACAAAGTTCAGATTTGGAAATCATTGATAATGAAATAGATGATGATTATGATAATTTTAATAATAGAAATCAAAACCAAAACCAAAACCAAAATCAAAATCAAAATCAAGAATTTAATATTGAAAATGATGAAAATATTGAAAATGATTTTTTACAACAAATCTCAGAATCAATTCAATCCAAAAAGGCATGGTGTAAAATTACAGTTTCCCAAACAAGTAAAATAAATATGAAATTCCCGTCAATTGCAATTGATCCTGAAAAAGGAGCATGCATGAAAATAAAAGGAAAATTAAATCAAATTCATATTGAATGGAATGAATTAGGATCAAGATTTTGTCTTTCAGGTTTAATTTTAATTTCAATTTCAAAATAATTTTAATTTAATTTCAAAATAATTTTAATTTCAAAATAATTTTAAATCAAAAAAGATTCTTTGGAAATAGATGCTAAAATACAAAGTCCTATTAATTGGATGGATGAACATAATTGGATTTTTACACTTTCATTTTTGAAACCTTCATTCTTTTATTTAGCAAGACACCAAAATCTGTTTCAATCATTAATATGGCTTTGGACTGCACCTGTTGCAAGATCAACTAAATTCCAAAAACATATGCAAGAAATGATGAATCAATCATGTTTTTTTGTTCCTACTAAATTTCACTTTATTGTTAATTGTTCTGATTATAATTTCTCTCTTTGTACAAATGATTTTAATATTATTGAAGGAACTGAAAAACAATCCCAAAATAATCTTCTTGTTTTTTCTGGTCATCGATTTTTAGCAAATATTTATCTTGGAGGTGTTGAATTTGATCCAAAAACTAATGAAACAAAATTTGATTTAAATTTTGAAAATTTAACAATCGCATTTTTTCCATCAGAATCAAGTCAAATTTGGAAAAGAAAAAGGGAATCTGATAAAGAAAAATGTTTTCTTTCAAATTCACAAAATAAAGTGAATAATGAAAATCGAAATGAAAATCAAAATCAAAATGAAAATCAAAATCAAAATCAAAATCAAAATGAAAATGAAAATGAAAATGAAAATGATGATTTTAATATTAATGAAAATATTAATGATAATGAAAATAAAATGTGCAAAATTAAATCAAAAAATGAAAAATTATTTACCAAATCACTTAAAATATCAGCTATTTATCAAGTAAATACTTATTATGATCCAAAATTTGTAGATGTTTTTCTAATTAATGTTGAATTTTTGAATACAAGAAGTGGACTTCAAGGATATTTAATTACACAATATTTTAATTTTATTTTCAATTATTTTGGAGGGAATTCTCAAGATAAAACAACAACTCAATTTAATAATGAAGCATTCCATCGAATTAGGAATTCTCAAAATTTAGTCGATTCAGTTTTTTCATATAATCATCATCATAAAAATCAAAATCAAAATCAAAATCAAATACAGAAAAGAAATATATTTGAAGTTTCAATTAAATGTTTCTTCAAAAAATTTGTTGGATATTTGCCCTTAAATCTTTATTCCTCGCAAAAGAATATCAGAGTCAAAATACAAGAAGTTTCTCTTGATTTCTTTTCAGGATTTGCAACAAGCTGTCTAATTGTTTCAACAACACCAATTATTTTCCATTTTCCTAAAACAAATCATTTATTACAAAGCTTTGCAAACCAAAAAATTGAAAAGAAAAAAGAAGCAAATTGTATTCGAATTGATTCATTGAATTTTCTTATGGAATCTGATTTTTATCGCTTACCTAATATGATTGATATAATTCCTATCGATAGAATACTTAGTCTTAACTTTGGGAATATTGATGGGATTTGTCAAATAGAAGATCTTGTTAATCTTTCAACTGCATCTAGTTTTTTTCTTTTCCATTATTGGAATTCTTCAGATGCATCTATTGTTTTTGATCGCAGCAAAATTGTCAAATTACTACAAACAATTAACACGCTTGAAATGAATATTTCTCGAGTTTCATTAAATATTAATACTCCTGAAGGCATAATAACTTTGAATATCAATGAAAACTTATCTTTATTCTCTCATTGTCTATATACTTACACATACAAAAACAAAATGCAAATTCAAATCCCAAAATTTCAATTAAAATTTTTCATTCCTTTTCATAAAATCTCAGAAAATTTTGAATTTTCTCATTTAAGTAAAGTGTCTCATTCCCATTTTCAGAATCAAAAAATAGATAATTTGAACGATTCAAATAAAACAGTTCGACAATCAAGGAATTCAAACAGTTTTATAAGTCAAAATATCAATGAAAAATCAAAATCAAAATCAAAATCAAAATCAAAATCAAAACCAAAATCAAATTCAGAATCAAAATTAAATTCAAAATCAAAATCAAAATCAAAATTAAAATCAAAATCAAAAACGATATCCAAATCAAAAATCATTTCAACATCAAATATTGATGAAAAATCAACTTATTCAGATTCTTCTAAATATCATTATCTTCAAGTAGGATATTTTGAAACTTCTTTTAATATTGAAATATTCGATAGAAGTGATTTAACTGAACAAGAAATTAAGTATCAATGGGAATTATTAAATCTCCAAAAAAAGCTTGTTGCTTCTTCATCAATAAAATACAAATTTAGTAAATTTTTGCAACGAGAACAACAAAAACGAGAAAATTCGATTGTAAAACGTAAAACATCTAGTATCAATATAAAAGAAGAAGATTTGAATCAAGATTTGAATAAAGATTTGAATCAAGATTTGAATAAAGAAGAATCAATCGAACAAAATACTAATATTTCTGGAAATGAAAATGAAAATGAAAATGGAAATGAAAATAATGAAAATGGATGGGATGTTTTTGATAATACTAAAAATAACGAAAATTTAAATGAAAATGAACAAAAAGAAAGCATTATTGAAGATGCATTTCATGAATTATCTTCACTTTATCAACAAAGTGGGAATAATAATGAACTTAGTCTTTCTGATTCAGAATTTTATTCAGTTCTTTCCAAAGATCAAAATTTGGATGAAAATCAAAATAATAATAATAATAATAATTTTGATAATGATAATGATGATAATAATAATAATAATTTAAATTATGGAAAATCACTTGAAAAACAAACAAGTCTGTCAGATTCTGATTTCGTTTCATTTTCTGATGAAGATTTAAATAGCCAAATTGAATATGGAGATCTAAATCAATACAAAATGAACAAACTTAGCAATAAAATAAAAAAACATAGGATTTTTTATAAAAATATTGATAAATATGAATATGAGAATGAAGATGAAAATGAAGATCATGATGAATATGAAGATGTTGATGTTGATGATTTTGATGAAATGAGAAAATATTACGAAGGATTTGAATATTTTGATGATTCAACAAGTGGAAGAATACGAACATGTGCTCCAATATTAACATATGCCAAATATTTGTCATCATATCAAAAACAAAAATCATATCAAGAATTTTTGGAATATTTCTTTATTCTCCCCAAAAAGAAAAGATTTTTTTTTATAATGGAAAATCAAGATGAAAATGAAAATGAAGATGAAAATCAAGATGAAGATGAAAATGAAAAATTCAAATACGGAGATAACTCATTCTATTTATCCAAAACATTAGACTTCTTTTCTCAAATCTCCAAGATTCAAAATGAAACGATCAAATATCAAAATTCTCAAAAAAGAGGTTCAAATGAAAAATTCCTGAAAACATTATCACTTCTAAATCATTTTTCATCCAAATCAA
Organism: Anaeramoeba ignava; assembly: GCA_028826165.1. NCBI lineage: Eukaryota > Anaeramoebidae > Anaeramoeba > Anaeramoeba ignava. Next base: position 313,885 of record JAPDFW010000060.1, read on the forward strand.
ATATTTTCAAAGATGATCTTCAAAATATCATTTCTGGAAATTCAAATTTATTTATGCAAAGAAGCACAATATTTATGGAGATACCAGAAAGAACGAAACTGAAAATAACACCAAAAGTTATTAAGATTCTTGAAAGCACTTTTGATGATTTATTTGATGAAACAGATTTTGAACTTATGGTTGATTCAGTCACGAAAAGGAATCAAATAAATTTTTACGAACCACCATCAAGAGTATCTTTGACAAGAATTCTTCAAGTCAATGAATTACTCTTTTCGCATAAACAATATAAACTCCAAGCAAATGAATTTTGTGTGACTTTTTTAACAGGTACTTTTCTACCTAATCGAGAAGATTTGGAATTTTTGATGGATTCTAATGATGTTATAAAAACCAAATTTGTTCTTAAAAATTTGGATGTAAATATGAATGAATTTTCCAAACAATTCGTTTTCAAATTTCGAGGTTTTTCCAATATAAACAATATGTTTCTTGATGGATATTCAAATTTTGGAATGAAGGACGTTCAAAATAGAAAGGAAAAACAAAAACCTCCAAATTTTTCTCAAGATTTATTTTCTCGATTTAAAAAGGAAGAAATTTCAATTTTAAAGGAATTTACTTTGAATATTGAAGAAATGGTTCTTTTTGTTGCTGATGTTTTTGATGAAACAATGAATTCTCCATTAAAATCAAAATGCATTCCAATGAATCTAGCATCGCCAACAGTCATTTCAGAAAATCGAAAGAATTATCCATTAATTTTAACTTTGGATGTTGGAAAATTGGAGATTATTGGGAAGATTATCCCGAAATTAGGTTATTGGATCGGAAATAACGAAAACCGGTTAAAAAATAATCCACTTAAAATTGATTTAAACCAATTTTTCTTGGATGTCAATCTGTCATCTATTAATCCGATTTGTTCTGAAGTTTCTCCCATATATTTGTTTGCAAATTTCGAAAATTGGTTCTTGTGTTTTGAGAAATTTTCCCAATCATTTCGAGAATGGAATAAAAACAGGAAATATTTCGAGAATTTTGCGAAATGGTTTTCTTCTGGAAACACTGTGCAAGAACAAGATCGAGAAGAGTATCAAGATCCAAATGATGAAGATATTATCAATAATTTGCAAATCACAAATTGTTATGAAAAATTATATCAAGCACCTCAAAACGAAATTGAGGTTATGTACGAAGAATTTTTGAAACAGTCTTTTGACATGGATAAATATCCAAAACCCGAGAAAGCAGATCCAATACCAATGCAAAATAGACTAGCAGTTGATTTAAGAAGAATCACATTTATTATTTTGGATCAAGACCAAAAAAGGCGTGATGGAGTTTTTGATGTTCATTCAATTAAAGTGACGATAGAAATGGATCAACTTATAAACCAAAACAAAATATTATGTCAAGTTGGAACTTTCCAGTTTGAAATTCTTCCTGAAATTTTATGGTTTGTTGAAAATTTGGATCATTCTCATTATGCATCAATTACTTTAGCAAGAATCCAAAAAGTTATTAAAATTTTTGAACCCCAAATGAAAAAATCAAGAAGCAAAAATTCATTTAGCAGGAATCAATTCCAAGATAAAAAAGAAAAAACAAAGAAATCACCAGATTCAAAGAAGAGGAAAAATACAAACCGACCATTTCAAGAAAATTATGAACATTTCAGCCAATTCTTGGATAAAACAAGAAGGGAAGATTATCAACAACACCTAAGAACTCAATCAACACCAATCCAAGACATCACAAACAACATCAATATTCAGACTGCAAATTCTTTTTTTGACAAGTTAAAAAATGCAGATGATCAAGAAGATGAAAACGCAGAGTCTTCTGATCTTGAGCTTGAGATTGATAATGAGGATCCGAAAAATCAAACAAGAAACAATTTAAAATCAAAATTAAAATTAAAATTAAAATCAGCACAACCGAAACCCAAGACAACCACAAGCGTTACATTTTTGGTTCGTTCTTTTTCATTGAGAACTCTTATTGAGAACAAAAGCTCGTTGTTTGTTAAGTTTGATGATCTTTTCATGAATCTATATCACTATCAAATCCCAAAATATTTAGAGATGAGAAAACAAGACGATGAAAAACAACTTATATTTTCAGTCATTTTAAAGGCATCTAAAACACGAGCTTTGCTCGATAGCGTAGATAAATTTTCACAATTCAAATTATTTGATGGAACATGGAAAAAAACGCAATTGAACGTAATTCACTATTTGTATTTCCGTCCCAATTCAAACTCCAATAAAGAGCATTCTTCATTCAATCAAAATGGTCGGGGAATTAGTGCTTATTTGAACATATCTGATACGGAAACATTTTTCCCAATATTTTCGGGATCTTCAAAAACCGAAACACCGTTTAGTACTCTTTTTGATATTTTCAATTCTTTTGCATATATTCAAAAAGAAATATCAATTCATTCAAAAAAAGGAACAAATTCAGAAAAAACAACAAAGATTTCAAGCAGCTTAAAATTCGACTCGCAAACTCACGAAGAAACATCAAGAACAAAGCAAAATATCAATATGGAAAATATTTACAAAAAGCCCTCAATAGAATCTCAACCTCAATCAACTGCTGCGAGAAATCTTTCATCTTTGGAATGCAAATTTTCAATGAGTTTTCATAATTTGAAGTTTAAATTTGAAATTTTACCATCAAAAATTCTTCAATATCATCTCCATAGTTCAACAGTGTTAGTGGATTACAATGCAAATAGTATTCGAGCAAATTACATGATCTCATCACATAATATCCAATTTTCTGACCTAACAAACACAAGTGAATTACCGTTTTCTTCGTTTCAACTACCAAGATTATTTCTTGATCTTGGGTATGAATTCCAACATCAAGAAAGCTATTCGAGATTAAGTCATTCGGAACAAAGCGAGATGAGAAATATATACAATAGCAATCCATCACTGTTAAAAATCAGTTCGACAGTGCACCAAAATTTGAAGGTTGTTCTTTCAATGGAAAGAATTGAAAATATTATCCAGCCAGATTCGATCCAGCAATTAATCATGTTTCAAAGATGGATCCAGCAAGAATTCAAGTCGATTATTGACCAATACTTCTCAAATCAAGCACAAAACGAAACCGAAACGCCAAATGTTGAGTCGGTTTCCCAATTCACAGGAGTAACAACATCACAATCTTCCACAATGAACCAATCGACTTTATCCAACAAGCTTTTGATATGGGCTACAGTTTATTTTGGGGGATTGATGATCACTCTTCATGGCAAAAATATCGATCTTATTTACGATTCGGGATTCATTTCCTTTGTGTTTTATAACAATCTGAATTCGTTATCAATACAAGATGAGAATCAACGCAAATTTTTCTGGAAATTTAATATCTATGATTCTGGATTTGGAATTTTCAACAGAACAAAAGACCAAAATTCCAAAAATGCAAAAAAACCCAAGTTCCGTTACATCAAAGAAAATATCGATGATTTCGATAATTCAAAGGTGATCTTCCAATTCGAAATGAAAAACTTTTCTGAGCTGCAAAAAAACTCATTAAAAATTCAATTCAACTCGATTTACGCGACTTTATGTCCTTCTTTTATGAGCAATTTCTTGGAAATATTTAATGAAATGAAAAGAGTGATTTCGAGACATGAAAATCATTTCTCATTTTCTGAGCGAAACAAGCAAGTTTTCCAGCATTTGATTGAAAAATATGAAATCAAAGAGCATCTTCAGATGGGACTCATAGAAGGTGAGAAACTCCTTTCTGAGCATTTGTTCATTTGCAAAGTGAAGGATATCCGAATTTTCCTTCCTTTTAAAGTGTCAACTTTCTCAAAAGACCCAAATAACAACAATTACAAAATACCGAAAAGCCACAAAAAAGCCAGAAGAGAATCGCAGAAAAACACAGAATATCTCACTGCTCTCGTGATCAGTTTGGGGTTGTTTCGGTTAATTGGGAGAGTCAGGAAAATTAGCGATGAAAAAAACCAAACGGATTATTATCAACTTTTTTCTGAATGGGCAAATGAAACAATTTCAATCACATTTAATGATCCAAAGGAATGGTGGAAAAACTTGAATGAAATATATCCACAGGCAAATCTGTTTAGCCAAAAAAATATGAAGGGAAATGTTCTTTTTGTATTCTCCAAGAATTTCCACAATGTGTTCTGTTTCAATTCATGCATAATTGATGGAATCCAATTCCAATTTTTCCCGTCAATTGGCAAAAATTTGGTTTCATTTGAGAAAAATTGGATCAATAATTTAAGTAAAAAGAATCATTCATCAGTGAAAATTTTGGATGATATTGATGAGAACCAAATGAAATATGAAACCCAAGAAAATATTATTAAATTATCCAAATCTGAAGCAAAAGAACTTCAGAATTCGCTTCGTTTCCAAAATTCACAATTTGTTTTTGAAATCAAATTTGCCATTTCTGGAGCGTCTATTACTGTTTTTCCTGAAAATCATGGCACTTCCTTTCGTGGAATTTCTTCAAAAAAACCACAAAATTTATTTGAGATTCCAAAACATAAAAGAACAAAGAAAAAAGGAAATCAATTTGAATTCAACTCGATAATTTCCAAGAAAATCAATACTTTGCAAAGAGAAAATCGAAATCCAATCGCAAAAGAATCGCAAACAATTTACTTACCAAGTTTGAATACTGAAATTTATTTCAAGAAAATGAACAAAGTAAATGAATCCAAAGTTTTGGTTTCAATTCCAACTCAGCCATCAATAATCGAAATTTCTAGTCAAGTTTCTGCGTTTATTATACAGGTTTTGGATGATGTTTTTCCCTATATTTCTCAAAAATATTCTCTGCAAAAAGAAGTAAGAAAAAAGCAAACTGTTTCTGCAAATGATAATATCAACAAAGTATTTGAAGTGCAAAAAACAAAATCCAAAATGAACTTCATTTTCAAATCCGGTGCTCTTTCTATTTCCTTTTCTGCAAACCCTTTTGCTGATATTGTATTTAGAACTGATGTAGGACCTATTTATTTCATTACGAATTTGGATTTTAATGGAAATGAAAATGTTATCAGTATTTTAGGTCAAATTTCAAGTATTCAGTCAAGAATTTCCAATTCTTTTTCAACAATTGAATGTTTTAGTGTTCATCTTCAAAAAACCCAAATGTGTTATAATTTTTATAAAAATCTAATTCAAAATGAAACACCTTCACCAAATTCGCAAAAAAAGAACAACAAATCTTCTTCTTTAATTGAATTTGGGTTGTTGAATTTGAATTTTAATTTGCGAAATTTGGAACAATATTTTAAGTTTAGAGAAATTTGGATTGCACCATTTTATTCTTTTAAGAGGAAGTTAGATATTTATTCGAAGAAGAAAGTTCATCATTTCTCATCTAAATTTAAAAATAATTTGAAACCAGATTCAAAATCAAATTTAAAACAAAATTTAAAACAAAATTTAAAACAAAATTTAAAACAAAATTTAAAACAAAATTTAAAACAAAATTTAAAACAAAATTCAAAACAAAATTTAAAACAAAATTTAAAACAAAATTTAAAACAAAATTTGAATGAAATTGAAAATGAATTTGAAAATGAAATTGAAAATGAAATTGAAAATCAAATTGAAAATGAAAATCAAATTGAAAATCAAATTGAAAATGAAATTGAAAATGAAAATGAAATTGAAAATGAAAATAAAAATCAAAATAAAATTGAAAATCAAATTGAAAATAAAAATCAAATTGAAAATCAAATTGAAAATGAAATTGAAAATGAAAATGAAAATGAAATTGAAAATGAAAATCAAATTGAAAATGAAAATCAAATTGAAAATAAAAATCAAATTGAAAATGAAAATGAAAATCAAATTGGAAATGAAAATGAAAATCAAATTGAAAATCAAATTGAAAATCAAAATAAAATTGAAAATGAAAATGAAAATGAAAATGAAAATCAAATTGAAAATGAAAATGAAAATGAAAATGAAAATGAAAATAAAATTGAAAATAAAATTGAAAATGAAAATGAAAATGAAAATGAAATTGAAATTGAACTTACAAAAGATCAGTTTAGTGATGATTCTTCTTTTATGTCTTTTGAAAATAATGAAAATATTGTAAGTGATGATGATAATGAATCTACATCTTCATCAGAAAGTAATGAATCAAATGATGAAATTAAACAAGAATCCACTTTCCTTCATTCTATTATTTTGAAAGAAGTTGGAATTAATGGAGAACTCGGACAATCTGTTGGTAAAATAAAGGGAAAAATAGGAAGTATTAATTTAATAAGTAGGAAAATATTTGAATCAACAAGTTTCAATGAATTATCTATTGGGATGATCAAATTGATTTTTGAAGGAAGATTGGAAGGAGTTATTGGAATTGGACACATTATATTAAAATTATCCAAAAATTATTTGGTTAATGAACAAATATGTCCTTTAAGAAAAATGGAATTTGGAATTGCAAAGATAATATCTGATCTCCAATTCAATTTGGAGAAGATTTTAAGAGTCAGAATTGAAAAAGTTTATTCTTGCATTGCAGATGTAATTGAGAACAAAGAACAAACAAGTTCTCATATCCAAAGTTTAGTTTCTTCTTTAAAAACGCATTTCCAAGTCTCAAGTGATTTTGCACCTTCGCTTTTGAGAATTTTGGGTTTGATTTCAGACTTGGTTGAAAAAACACGCAATTCAATGGCAAATTCAGAAATTCGAAAGAATTTCCATTCTCAAATTCGAGGGAATGTGTCGCAGATTTTTGATGAAGTAAATCAAAAAGATCAAGATTTGCAAAAGAAACTCACGCAAAAAGAAGAAAATGAAGAAAATGAAGAAGAAAAAGCAAAAAATATTGCGATTGGATCACTAACATTTATTGGAGGCAATCTGAATATTGATTTATTTAGCGGATTCAGAATGCCTCAATGGGGAAACTTATTTTTTCAAACATACGCACTAAATTTCACACAAAATGTGAATGAAGAACAAAAAGAAATTCGAAGAGTTTTAACAATCAAAACAGGAATTGTTCATTTACGCAAAATTTCGGAAAAGAAACTGATTCATGACGCAGATAACACTTCAGATTCCAATGAATCATCGATACTCGCATTCCCAGAAACTTCATTGGAAATGTTCACACAACAAGCAGAAATGAGTCCAATTGTTTTTTATTATTTCATCTCAAATTTTGCCGGGCCAATTCAAACAACTTTGAATGTTGGTTTATATCGATTTTTAACGGAATTGAAAGAGACATTCGCATCAAGAATAAGGGATTTTTATGAACGAAGTAGCAAAAGAGAAGTTATTTATGATCCTGATTTCAATTTCCAAATTGATCCACTTTCTGAATCAAATGAAAAGAAAGAAAAAGATTTCAAAGAAACAAGAGTTTTTCATTCTTTAAAATATTATTTTAATCCTCAATTAAGTGTTTTAGGAAGAGCTACTCCAAAAGTAGAAACTGTTTTAGGTCTTCTTGGAATTAATGATCAACATATGATTCCTTCGTTAACTCATCGTTTTATAACTGATTATGTTGAAAAAGTTCAAGAATTGATTTTCTTAATTATGAAAAAAATATAAGAAGAAAAATCAAAATCAAAATCAAAATCAAAATCAAAATCAATTTAATTTTTTATTCTTTCAATTCAATTCAATTATTTTAATTTTGATTTTTTGAAAATTAAAAAAAAAAAAAAATTTTGAAAATTAAAATAATTTCTTCAATGAATCTTTAAGTAAATCTTTTGGTGTTGTTCCATTTTCAAATTTTTCATTTTCAATCCACCATATTCCTTCAATTTTCAAATTAAAATTAGCAGTTGTTTTTTTCAATAATTCAATCATTTCTTTTGTAGTTGATTGATTTCGACAAAGAAAATGTAATGGAGAAAACTAAAAAATCAAAAATTACAAATTTAATTAGTTTTTTATAAAATACTTTGAATTAAATTTTACTCCCTTTTTGATTCCAAAAAAAATAAATAATTAATTAATTAATTAATTAAATTTGAATATTTTCTTTCTTTTTACTTTCTAAAAAATTAAAATTTATTTTAAAAATTTTATTTAAAATTTCATTTAATTTATATTGATTTGATTAAATTAAATCAATATAAATTAAATCAAATTAAATTCAAAAATTTACTTTCTAATTTATTCATTTTAAATGATTAAGAAAAAAATTTAAATTATATAAATTTAAATATAAATTAATAATTTACTTTCTATTAAATAAAATTTTCATCATAAAAATACTTAAACTCTTGTTTTCTTTTTCTTTTTCTTTTCGTTTTTTTTTTTTTAAAATTATTATATACATCCTATTAAATTTGGAATTTAATAATCAAAAAAATTTATTGCTTTTTCTTTATTAAATTAATTTACATTCTTTTAATTTTTAAATTTTATTAATCCTTTTTTTTTTTTGATTTTTTGATTGATTAAATAATTAATATTTTTAAATACAATCTATTGAATAAAAATTTTTTTTTGGTTTTTTTTAATTATAATTGTGTAAATGATTTTTAATTTATTACCCATTGGTGATTGAAATCAACTCCTTTAGAAATTAAAACTAGAATCATATCTATTTTTAATTTATCATTCTTGAATAAATAATGAAGAGGAGACCACTAGAAAAAAAAAAGGATTGATGTTTTTTCTTGAATAAATTGATTTTGTTTCTTTTTTTTTTTTTATTCAAAAAATTTTACTAACTTTTTATTTTATTAAATTATTTTCGAAAATAAAAATATAAAATATTTAAAAATAATTCCTTTTTTTACTTCCTATACAATTATGATTTTATTAATATTATTAATTGATTTAAATTTTGAAAAAAAAAAATAAATTTACAAGCTGGATAATGTTGAAAATTTAATATTTTTATTATTTTTATTATTTTTCCAAATTTACTTCCTAATTTTTTGATTTAAGATGATTTAATTTTCTAAAATAAAATAATTACATTCTTTATTATAATTGTAAATTTGAGAATTTTTTTAAAAAAAAAAAAAAGATGATTGATTGATTGATTGATTGGTTTACTTTCTGTTTTAAATGGATTGACTAATTAATGAAAAAAGAAATGAAAAAAAAAAAAGTTTGAAATTTACCAACTATTGTTGATAGATCATTTTAATAACAATTAATTATTATTTATAAACATGAAATATTCATTGATTATATTCTTAATTTTAGGTATTTTACTTTCTATTGAATAAAAAATGAATGTTATAATAATTATTTTGATTTTGAATGAATAAATTTATTGATTTTTTTTTTCTTATAAAAATAGATTACATATGAAATATGAAAATCACCACCTTTTTTGAGTATTAATTTAATCATATTTGCTGTGATTGATTGATTTCTACATAAATCATGCAAAGGAGTATACTTTTTTTTTATGTAAAACAAAATTTTTGTTTTTTTTTTAATTTTTGAAATTATAAAATGGTTTTTCTGTTTTTATTTATTTATACATCCTAAAAAAAAATTTGGATTAATGTATTTTCAAAAATTAACTAATAAAAGATTTGTCTTTTTTTTACATACTAATTTAATTTATATTTTGTTAAAATCAATTGGAAATGATCTTTTTTAAATTTTATTCAACAAAAAAATCCATTTTTTTTACATACTGTTAAAAAAGAAGTTTTATAAATTTGATGTTTTCTTCTTCTTTTTTATAAATTAATTTTATTTGAGATTTTTACATTCTATTTCAATATAAAAGAAACAAAAAGTTAATTTCCAAAATAATTTATAAACATTAAACAAAAAACTATTTTATAAATATTTACTTTCTTTTTTAATACAAAAAATAAAATAAAGAATTGAATAATAATTTTGGAAATTTATTTATACATCCTATTTTGAATAAATATAAATATAAATATAAAATGTTTTTGGAATTGAATTCAGTTTTTTTTTTTACATTCTGTTTTGCAAAATTTTTTTAAAAAAAATATTGTTTTTATTCATGAATCTTTTTTTTGTTAAATTATTTACTTTCTAAATTTTTTTTTCAAAATGAAAAAATGATTTTTATTAGATATATTGTTTCTATTTTCTTTCTTATTGATAATTGTAATGGTTTTTAAAAGTTTGATTTTAATTTGTGTTTGTTTGAAATGGATGCAAAAATAATTGATATTTTTTTTTTCAATTTTGGTTTATGATAATTTACATTCTATTTTAATTCAAACAAGAAATGTATTCATTTCAGAAAATAAATTGTTAGAAAAAAATAATATAAAGTAATGTACCCACTATATTCAGAATTAAATTTATTTTTTTTGTATTTAAAATATTAAAAATAAATTTTTTGTTTTGATTATTTAGTTTATATTTTACGCGCTATTATTTATTAAGAATATATTGATTTAATTTTTTTTAAAAAAAAACAATCAGAAACTAAATGAGAAATGAAATTTACTCTCTAGAAAATTACAAAAGAAATGAATAAAATTTAAGGATAAATTGGATATAAGAAAATAGGGAACGAAAAAATTTTAATTTTTGAGAAAATAATTACTCGCTAATTATTAATATTGAAATATCATTTGAGAAAAAAAAGTTGTTCAAAAAAAATAAAAGAATGAAAAACTTACACCACTTAAATTAAAATTAGCTCCTTTAAGAGCAAATAATTTGAGCATATCAAAAGTAATTCTTTCATTTCTACATAAGTAATGAACTGCAGACCACTTTTGAGAATAGATTTAAATGTAAAAAAAAGAGAACGTTTGTTTATCATTAAAATATTTTTATGTTGAAGAAAAAAACTAAAATTAAAAAGTACTTTCTAGGAATTGTTTTTTTTTTTGAATAAATGAGAAAGAAATATGAATCAAGTTGGATTTATTTTTATATTTTTTTTTTTACATACTATTTTCAAAAACAAAAAGTAACAAAGATCAATAAATTTATTTCAAGCAAAAAAATGCAATGTTTGTTCATTTTTTTTTTACATTCTAATGAATAATATTTAGAAATAATTTTATCATTCCAACTTCAAATTTAAATAATTTACATTTTGAATGTTTAAATTAATTCCGAAATCGATCAGTAATTTAATAATTTCGAAATTAATTGATTTATTTAGGCAAAAATAATGAAGTGGTGTTTCCTTTTTTAAAAGAAAAAAACATATATATTTGAATATTGAAAAAAATTACTCTAAATTTTAGGAAAAAAAAATTACTCCCTAAAACAAAATCAATTATTTATTTTTTAGAAATTTGATTTATAAATTATAAATTATAAATTTTTTACTTGCTTTTCCATTTCAAAAATGAAAAATAAAAATCATTTGATTTGATTTTTTTTTAATTATTACTTTCTATTTTTTGTGTTTTTTGTTATTGTTTAAAAATATTTGGAAAGTGAATATTAAATAAATAAATACATCTTGTTTAGTTAATTGGGATTTTTTTTTTAATAATTTTTTCAAAATATCGAAATCAATTGTTTTTTGATTTGCAAAAAAATGAAGGACAGTTGGCTAATTAAGAAAAATGAAAGATGAGAATGTAAAGTTTTTTATAAAAACAAAAAAGTTGATTAAATTATTTACATATTTTGATTTTTTGGCTTCTTTTTTTAACAATTGGATATTCGTCTTTTGTGTTTCTATTAAATTTTCTATTGGAATAAATCAATAAATAATCGGAAAATTTTGAAATGATTTTTCTTTTTTGATGATTTACTTTTCCTTAATGTAAATTCCTTCTGAATTTCTATTTGTTTTGATTGTTTTTTTTTTAATTGATTAATTAATAAAAAATATTTTGGATTAAAATGAATTGAAAAAAATTTTACCTTTTTTATCGAAACCCAAAACTTCTAAAGCTTGAATTCCTTTATTGTAAATTTCTTTATCCTCTGAAAAATTGAGCATTACTGAATTTATTATGTCAGATCCAAGATTGCCTTCAATTTGTTTTTTGTTTGCTTTTTTTTTTTGAGGGAAAATGTAATAATTTTTTGAATTTGAACTTGAATTTGAATTTAATTATTTACCTTTTTCTTTTCCAATATTAATAATAATTGAGAAAGATTGGAGTTGAAGAATTTTATTATTTGGAAACTGGATCATTGTTGAGAAAATTAAATTAATTCCATTTAAATTTGGAAGATCAAATGAAATTGCTTTTTTTTTTTTTTGGATCATTTGAGAAAAAAAAGAACAAATTTAAATTAAATTAAATTAAATTAAATTTTAAAAATGTATTTTCCAAATTACTCTTTTTTATATCAGTTAATTTTCTTAAAGCAAAACAACAAGCTTGTTGAATAAATTCATCTGATTTAAAATCCTTCATACTTTGGAAAATGAAAGAAATATCCATATCCATTAATTTCTTTTTTTTATCTATTTTTGTTTTAAATAGCAAATGAATTTTGGATTTGATTTTGGATTAAATTTTGAAATTTACTTTTGTCATTCTCTTCAATCGATTGATAAAGTTTTTTAAAGTAAATAGTTGCTTTCTTTTTTAATAAAGAATTTTGTTGTTCTTCTTTTTTTTCGGGAAATATATCCAGTTTATTTTGGTATTTATTTCGATGAGGTAAACTGTAAAAATTTTGTGCCAATTGGTTGTTTTGTTGAACAATTTTTTGATTAGTCTTTTTGTGTTTGAAAAATGAAAGAATTAATTTTCAAATCAAAATCAAAATCAAAAAGAAAAAGAAAATTTATTATTACCATTGTAGAATAGTCAAATTTGCTATTTTTATTTTGTTTGATAGGAATAACATCTTTTATTATTTTCGGTTTTTCTTTTTCATTTTTTTGATCTGATTCTTTTTCATTTTTTTGATCTGATTCTTTTGTTGAATCTGAATCTGAATCTGAATCTGAATCTGAATCTGATGTTGAATCTGAATCTGATGTTGAATCTGATGTTGATGTTGATGTTGAATCTGAATCTGATGTTGATGTTGAATCTGAATCTGAATCTGAATCTGAATCTGATGTTGATTTTGATTCTAAATATGTATCTGATTCTGTTTCTTTTTCTAATTCAGATTTAGATTTAGATTCTGATTCTGATTTAGATTTAAATTTTGAATTTAGATTTTGATTTAAGTTTTGATTTAATTTTGATTTTGATGATTTTGATTTGGATTTAGATTCTGATTTTGGTTTTGATCTTGAATCTAAATATGAATTTGAATCCAATTCTAATTCTGTTTCTGTTTCTTTTCCAGATTTAGATTCTGATTTTGATTTTGATTTTGAATTTGATTTTGATTTTGATTTTGATTTTGATTTTGATTTTGATTTTGATTCTAATTCTGATTTTGATTTTGGCTCTAAATTTGAATTTGAATATATTTCTACTTCTGATTCTGATTCTTTTGTTGATTCTGATTCTTTTGTTGATTCTGATTCTTTTGTTGATTCTGATTTTCTTTTGTTGATTCTAATTTTTTTGATTCTGATTCTTTTGTTGATTCTGATTTTGGATTTTGATTCTGATTCTTTTGTTGATTCTAATTCTTTTGTTGATTCTGATTTTGATTCTTTTGTTGATTCTGATTTTGATTTTGATTTTGATTTTGATTCTTTTGTTGATTCTAATTCTGATTTTGATTCTGATTTTGATTCTAATTCTGATTCTGATTCTGATTTTGATTTTGATTCTTTTGTTGATTCTAATTCTGATTTTGATTTTGATTTTGATTCTTTTGTTGATTCTAATTCTGATTTTGATTTTGATTTGGATTTGGATTTGGATTTTGATTTTGATTTTGATTCTGATTCTGGCTCTGATTTTGATTCTTTTGTTGATTCTGATTTTGATTTAGATTTTGATTCTGATTCTTTTGTTGATTCTGATTCTTTTGTTGATTCTGATTTTGATTTTGATTTAGATTTAGATTTTGATTCTTTTGTTGATTCTGAATCTGATTTAGATTTTGAGTTTAAATTTGCATTTAATTTTAATTCTGATTCTGATTCTGATTCTGATTCTGATTTTGATTTAGATTTAGATTTTGATTTTGATTTTGATTTAGATTTTGATTTTAATTGTGATTCTGATTCTGATTCTGATTCTGATTTGATTAATGAAGTTAGATTTGATCTTAGTTCAGATTTTGGATCTAAATATGTTTTTAATTTTGATTTTAATTTTGATTTTAATTTTGATTTTTGTTTGGGTTTTATTTTGGATTGTTTTGAATCTAGATATGAATCTTTTTTAATTTCTTTTTCTTTTTCTTTTGTTTTGGTTTTTTGAATTTTTCTTAATTTTGATTTTAGTTTTGATCTTGATCTTGGTTTCGGTTTTGATTGTAATTTTGGTTTTAATTTTGGTTGGGATTTTGATCTTGATTTTAATTCTGGTTTTAATTCTGGTTTTGATTTTAGTTTTGGTTTTGATTTTGATCTTCCTTCTGATTTTAATTTTGATTTTGGTTGTTTTGATTTTAATTCTGATTTTTTTCTTGATTTTAATTCTGATTTTTTTTTTGATTTTGATTTTGGTTTTGGTTTTGGTTTTAATTTTGATTTTAATTTTGATTTTAATTTTGTTTTTGATTTTAATTTTGATTTTAATTTTGATTTTAATTTTGATTTTGTTTTTGATTTTGTTTTTGATTCTGATTTTAATTTAGATTCTGGTTTTGCTTTTGATTCTTTATCTAATTCTGATTGATTTATTTGTAATTTCTCGTTAAAAGGATTATCTTTAGCTTGTTCAATGTTCAATTGATTTGGAATTTGATTTGGAATTTGATTTGGAATTTGATTTGGAATTTGATTTGGAATTTGATTTGGAATTTGATTCATAAATTGATTTGGAATTTGATTTGGAATTTGATTTTGGATTTGATTCATAAATTGATTTGGGATTTGATTCATAAATTGGTTCATAAATTGATTCATGAATTGATTCTCTAAGTAATTTTAATTTTAATTTTAATTTTAATTTTAATTTTAATTTTATAAATGAATTTTATAAATGAATTTGAATTTTATAAATGAATTTTGATTTTGATTTTAATTTTAATTCTGAAAATTATTTACTTTGATTTTTCATATTATTTAAGTTTTCAATAAATTCATCCAATGAACATCTTTCTTTTGGAATTTTATTCCATCCCTTTTTAATTACTTCTGTTAATTGCTTTGGGAAATCATCTGGAAATTCGGGTCTTTCATCATTCATCAATTGCCTAACAATCACCATTGGATTTTCATTTTCAAAAACTTTTTTCATTGAAAAAATTTCAAATAAAATGATCGATAAACTGAAAATATCACAAGAAATATCATAAGCATTTCCTTGATTCAAAAGTTCTGGAGCTGAATAACCAAATGAAAATGAAACTGTTGTATTTTTCATTGTATGTTGTAAAAGTCTTGAAATTCCAAAATCAGTAATTTTAGGTTGATTATATGAAATCAAAATGTTTTCAGGTTTTAAATCACGATGAATAATTAAATTTTTATGAAGATAATTAATTCCCGAAACAATTTGTAATGAGAATTCAATTTTCTCATCATATGTTAAACTTGGGATTTTTTGTGATAAATTTCCTTGTTCTGCATATTCCATTAAAATTCCCAAAGTATTATCAAATTCGACCATTCCATAAACTCGAATAATATTTGGATGATTTAATTGAACAGCTAAAGTAAGTTCATTTTGAAATTGTTGTTTTAATTTTGGATCGTTTTGTATTCTCAATTTCTTCAGAACAACCTCATTAATTCCCCATTTTGCTTTATAAATATCAGCTGATCCACCATAAGCAAAAGGTTGGTTTTCAATATTAAGTTGAGATAAAGGAATAATTGGAGCATTTGGAATATTTGGATTATTTTGAATATTTCCATTATTTTGAATATTTTCATTATTTCCATTATTTCCATTATTTCCATTATTTTCATTATTTTGAACTGGCAAATTTTTTTGCATTTCTTCAATAACTTCTAATAAACCCCGATTTTGAATAACTTTGAAATTTTCTAAAGTTGTTCTGCAAAATGGACATTCTTCCATGTTTTTTAAACAATGTTCACAAATTGAATGTCCTGATTCACATACAATCATTGGTTTTCTTTGTTCTGAATAATCTTCAAAACAAATTGGACAAGAATATGCTTTTAATTCCATTTGTTTAAAAATAAAATTATAAAGGAAAAAAAAATGAAAAAAAAAAAGGAAAAAGAAAAAAAAAAAGGAAAAAATGAAAAAGTTCCCAAAATTATTTCTTAATTAATTTTATTGTAAAATAATAAATAAATTATAATTAAAAATTAAGTAAAAAAATAAATAAAATATTTTAATCATTTTATTTATTTATTTTTAATAATAATAATTTAATATTAATAATAAATCCTTTTTTAAAATTATTTCTTAATTAATTTTATTGCAAAATAATAAATAAATTATAATTAAAAATTAAAAAAAAATAAAATTTTATTTTCAAATTTATTTATTTATTTTTAATAATAATAATTTAATATTAATAATAAATTCTTTTTTAAAATTATTTCTTAATTAATTTTATTGCAAAATAATAAATAAATTATAATTAAAAATTAAATAAAAATAAATAAAATATTTTAATCAATTTATTTAATTATTTTTAATAATAATAATTTAATATTAATAATAAATTCTTTTTAAATTTATTTTTGATTAATTTTATTGCAAAATAATAAATTAATTATAATTAAAAATTAAGTAAAATTTTATTCAATTTTTGTTTCAAATTTATTTAATTATTTTTAATAATAATAATTTAATATTAATAATAAATACTTTTTAAAATTATTTCTTAATTAATTTTATTGTAAAATAATAAATAAATTATAATTAAAAATTAAATAAAAATAAATAAAAAAATTTAATAAATAAAATATTTTAATCTTTTTAAAATTATTTCTTAATTAATTTTATTGCAAAATAATAAATTAATTATAATAAAAATTAAGTAAAAATTTTATCTAATTTTTGTTTCAAAATTTAATTATTTTTAATAATAATTTAATAATAAATACTTTTTAAAATTACTTAAAAAAATAATAAATAAATTATAATTAAAAATTAAATAAAAAAATAAATAAAATATTTTAATCAATTTATTTCATTATTTTTAATAATAATAATTTAATATTAATAATAAATTCTTTTTAAAATTATTTCTTAATTAAATTTATTGCAAAATATTAAATAAATTATAATTAAAAATTAAGTAAAATTTTAATAAATTTTGTTTCAAATTTATTTCATTATTTTTAATAATAATAATTTAATAATAATAATAAATTCTTTTTAAAATTATTTCTTAATTAAATTTATTGCAAAATAATAAATTAATTATAATCAAAAATTAAATAAAAAAATAAATAAAATATTTTAATCAATTTATTTAATTATTTTTAATAATAATAATTTAATATTAATAATAAATTCTTTTTTAAAATTATTTCTTAATTAATTTTATTACAAAATAATAAATAAATTATAATTAAAAATTAAATAAAAATTTTATCTAATTTTTGTTTCAAATTTATTTAATTATTTTTAATAATAATAATTTAATATTAATAATAAATTCTTTTTAAAATCATTTCTTAATTAATTTTATTGCAAAATAATAAATAAATTATTATTAAAAATTAAATAAAATTTTATTCAATTTTTGTTTCAAATTTATTTCTTTATTTTTAATAATAATAATTTAATATTAATAATAAATTCTTTTTTAAAATTCAGAAATAATTCAATCCAAAAATTAAGTAAAATAATTTTGTGTTTTTGAATTTCGAAATTTTTTTATTCTTTTTTGAATTTGAAGAAAAAGAAAAAGAATTGAATTTGAATTTCAAATTGAATTAGTTTGAATTAATTTGAATTTGAATTTGAATTTGAATTTGAATTTGAATTTGAATTAGAATTGAATTTGAATTAGTTTGAATTTGAATTTGAATTTGAATTTGAGTTTGATTTGATTTTGAAATTGAATTTGATTTGATTTGAATTTGATTTGAATTTGAATTTGAATTTGATTTTGATTTTGAATTTGATTTATATTTTCAATCCAAAATTCAAAAGAAAAAAAATAATCAAATTGTAATGTGTCAAAAAAAATGAAAAATCATTTGTTTTGTTTTTAAATCAGTTTTTGAAGATGATTAGGAAGAAAATCTTTTGGTGTTGTACCATAAGAACTTTTTATAGAAAAATCAGCATTGGTTCCTTTCAATAATTTAATCATTTCTTCTGATAATAATGGATTTTGACAAAGATAATGCAATACAGTTGCCTAAAAAACAAATATTTTTTTAAGATTTTTTTTAAGATTATTTTTTTGGATTAAATTTACTCCCTATTTAATTTTTAAATGATATATTTAATTCATTTGTTATTTGGAAATAAATTTTATCTTATTATTTACAGGCTAATTAATTGAATTTAATAATAAAAAGTAAATCAAAATTTAATTTTTTAAATCAATTTACTTGCTATTTAATCAATTATCCATTTTTTTATTTGGAAATCAAAAATGAATTTAATTAATTTGTTCTAAAAAAAAAGAATTAAATAAATTTATCATTTACTCCCTTTTATTTTTGGAAAAATTTTCAAATTAAAATGTTTGGAATCATTTAAAAAAAATTTTAAATAAATTTTTTACTTGCTATTAAGGAATTATTTTAAGAAGAAAAAAAGAAAAATTTAAAAATATCAAATTATTTTTGCATTTATTTACTTCCTATTTATTAAATTTTAATTTAAAGTTAGAATTTAGTTAAAATTTGAATTTATTTTTATTTAGGAAATATTATTTATTTACATCCTATTTAGAATTTAAATTTAAAATTTAGAATTTAAATGAAAATTAAACTTGAATTTTAAAAAATTTTTTTTTTGATTAATATAAGATTTATTTACAATCTATTTAATAATTTTCAATCCAAATAAAAAATTTTAATAATTATCAAAGAAAAAAATTAAATAGATTTTTACAATTTGTAAATTGAAATTTGATCCACCTTTAATCAAAATATCAATCATTTCTGTTGTAATTAGGTTGCTCAAGGATAGAAAATGAAGTGGAGAGTACTAAAAAAAATAGGAAGAAAATTAGTTAAATTATTGATTTTGATTTTGATTTTGAATTCATTTACTCCCTAAATTTTTTATTAAATTAAATTAAATTAAATTAAATTAATTTTATTTTATTACTCTCTGTTTATTCAATTAAAATATTATTTTTATTTTTAAATAATTGTTCAAAATTAAAAAATAATTTAAAATTTACAAACTATTTTATTTAAAATTTAAGTAAGAAAAATATTTTATCATTAATTTTTATTAATTTGATTTACATACTAATTTTATTTCAATTTAATTTTTAATCTCAAAAAATATTTTTTTTGTTAAATTTTAATTAAAAATTTAAATGATTACTGCCTGATTATTTATAAAGAAAAAATATTTATATTAATTATTAAATCAAAAAAAAAGATTATTTACATCCTAAATTCATTAATAAAATTTAAGTTTAGTTGAATTTTTCTTTTAAACATTTCTAATTTTACTCCCTATTTGTTAAAATATTCCATTAAATAAAAGGAAATCATTTCAAAAAAATTTTTTATCATTTCTAATTTACTTTCTGTTTCATAAAAATTAATAAGAAAAATGTTTATGATTAATTTCAAATTTATTTTTGTTTTTATCTATTAATTATTTTACAATCTATTTATTATTATTTTTTTCAAAAAAAAAAAAGCAAAATTGAAAATTGAAAAAGAATTTAATAACAAAAATATAAAAAAATCTTAAGATGAATAATTTACTTTCTATTTGATTTACATAAAAATTAAATCAAAAATTAATCTAATTTTAAAAAATTTATTATAAATTTTTACCCATTGAATATGAAAATTAGCTCCATTATTAATTAATAATTCAACAATCTCTTTTGTAATTGAAGGATTATTACATAAATCATGCAAAGGTGTATGCTTTTTTATATGTAAAATAACAATAATAAAATCATTTTAATATTGAATAATTTAAAAAAAAAAATATTTTTCTATCGTTTTATTTTACATCCTTTTGTTTGTTTATTTTTTGGAATAATTAATTAATTCAAAATTTTTATCAATAAAAAAATGATTGATTTTATATTTTTTTTACAAACTAATTTTAAATTTTATTATTTTTTTATAGGGAAATTATAATCAATTTAATAAGTAATTTTTGATTTTTTTTTTTGAATTATTTACATGCTATTTTATAAACACAAAAAAAATCATTTCAAAAACAAATTAATAATTAAAATAAAAGAAGAAAGAATAAATTTAAATGATTTACATTCTATTTTTATTATTTTTATTATTTTTATTTAAAAAATAAACACAATTTATTTGATAATAATAATAATTATTATTATTTTTACAGCCTATTTTTTTTTGGATTGGAAAATAAAAAGGATTAAAATTCTGAAAAAATATTTACTTGCTAATATATTTAATTATATTTTAATATTATTAGAGAAAAAAAATATGTTTTTCCCTTTTTAAATAGTTTACTTGCTAAAATTATTTTGTTTTTCAATGATATGTTTATTATTTCTCAAAAAAATTTAAGAGATAAAAATTTACTCCACTTAAATTCCAATTAACTCCACGTTGAACTAATGCATAAATCATTTCAAATGTAATTGATGGGTTTCTACACAAGTAATGAATAGGAGACATCTTTTAGAAATGTATGAGAAATGTTAAATTAATAAATATTATTGAAAAATTATGTGAATCTTAAGAAAAAAAGAAGAAGAAGAAAATGAATTACTTGCTAAAAATGAGTTTTGAGAAAAAGAAATTCAAATTCAATTCTTTTTGGATTTAAAAATAGTTAAATTTTTACAAACTATTTCCCATATAAAAAAAAGGGAATGAAAACAAAAATTAATTTTTTTTATCTTGAAATGATATTTTTTTACAGTCTATTTGGGAAATAATTTTGAAAAATTTTATCAAAAACTTGATTTCAAAAGAAAAGTTTAAATTAAATATTTATTTATTTACATTTTGAGAATTAAAACTATATCCTTTTTCCCTGAAGAATTCAATAATCTCTGTTGTTATTGATGGATTTTTAAAAAGATAATGCATTGGTGTATCCTTTTTTTTGTTTTATTTTAAATTTAGTTTCGATTTTTATTTTTATTATTATGATATTTTTTTACTTCCTTTTTTTTTTAAGAATTTTTTTTAAGATTTTAAGGAGCAAAAAAAAAACAAATTTTATTTTTACATCCTTTTTTTTTGGAATTCCAGAAAATAATAAATAAATTTTGTTAATTCAAATTAATAAGATTACTTTCTATTCAATTATTCATAAATAAAATTAAAAATGAAATTAAAAATAAAATTAAAAATAAATTTACTTCTTTAGAATAAAAATCGGTTCTATAATGTGCCACTAATTTAATGATTTCCAAATTTATTGATGGATTTTGGCATAAATAATGTAATGGTGTTAACTTTGATTTTTTGATTAATTTAATTGAAAAGAATTTGGGATAAATAATTTAATTTTCATTTTATTATTTTTTTACTTCCTATTTCAATCATTTTAAAAATGAATAAATTTTTGATTCAATTCAATTTAGAAATCCTTTGTTATTTTTACATCCTTTTTATTTCAATTTTAAATAATTTTAATTTTTTAAATAATTTTTTTTTATGTGGTTTATTTTTTACTTCCTAAAATTTTCAATTTCGTTTTAAAAAAACAAAAAAAATGAATATTTTTATAATCAATAACAAAAAAATCAAATTCAAAATTTACTCCTTTTAAATTAAAATTAGCTCTATAATCAAACATTAATATTATTATCCTCAAATTAATTGATTCATTTTGGCATAAATAATGAATTGGTGTATTCTTTTTAAATATTTGAAGAAGAAGAAAAACAAAATTAATTTTAATTTTAAAATTAAAATATGAATTACTTTCTAAAAAATAATATAAATTAATTCAAATAAATTTAAATAAATATTTTAGATAAAAGTGTTTTTTGTACAGCTGCGGTTTTTTGGAATATAGTCTACAAAATAAAAAGAAAGATTAAAATAAGTTGAAATTTTTAGATTAGATCAAAGATTTGTTTTTTGATTTAGAATTACTTTCTAGATTTTTATAATTTTAATATTTTTTTTTTAAAAAAAGGAATTAAAATTTAATAAGAAAAAAATGTTTTGTTTTAGATATTTGAATAAAATAATTTATACATCTCGTTTAGTGACTTCTGATTTTTTTTTCAAAAAAATTTGTAAAATTCCAAAATCAATTTCTTCGTTCTTTTTTGCATAGAAATGAAATAAAGATTCCTAAATTTTTTAATCAGAAAAAAAACAAACATTTTTGAAATGTTGATTAAATGAATTTTCTTCTCAATTGTTTTTTTTTAAAATTTTATTTGGAAGAAAAAAAGTTTACCTGTGACCAAACATTGAAAAACTATTTTAAAACAAAATAAAAATAAATAAATTAATAAATAAATGAATAAATAAATGAATAAAATAAATAAATAAATAAATGAATGAATTCTTGTTAAAAATATGTGATTTACATATTTTTTTTTATTAAATTCTTCTTGTAATGCTTTTAATTTTTTTTGATCTAGTTTTTCTACATGACCTAATAAAAATAATTTCATAATTTTTCAAATTAAAATTTTTTCTTTTTGATTTTGGAAAAATGAAACAATATTTTTACTTTTCTTTAAATTAAAGTTTCGAGTAATATCTATTTTGTTTTTCAAATAATTAGATTAAAATAAAAGAAAGGAAAATTAATTAATGAATTATTAAAATGAAAAAAGGAAAAAGATTGGATTATCTATTTTGTTTTGTTTTGTTTTGTTTTTTATTGAAAAATATAAATTTACAATTTTGACCAAATTCTAAACGTGTTAAAGCTTCAGTTCCTGTATAAAAAATCTTATTATCTTCTGGAAAATTAGCCATTGTTGAAAATATTGTATCATCTCCAGAATATTGTTTAATTTGGCTTCGATTTACTTTGGTTTTTGATTAATTAATTTTTTTGATTAATTAATTTTTTTGATTGATTAATTTTTTTGATTAATTAATTTTTTTGATTGATTAAAATGAAATTTACGACTTGATTTTCCCATTTGAAAAAGAATTAGTAAAGATTGAAGTTGAAGAAATTTTTTGAATGGAAAATTATTCATTGCTTTGATAATTAAATCAAATCCATTAAAATCTGGAAAATTAAATGAAATTCCTTTTTTTTTTTGGAAAGAAAAATTAATAGAGTTTTGAAAATTAAAATTAATTTAACAATTTTTACTTGTTTCTGCTTCAGTGAATTTTCTTAGAGCCATACAACAACTTTCTTGAATAAATTCATCTATTGGAAAGGCATTCATAGATTGAAAAATAAAATTAATATCAATTTCTTCTAATTTTTCTGAGGTATCTTTTTATTAAAAAATGGAATAAATTGGATTAATTCATTTTACACATTTTTTCATTTGATTTAAACAATATGAATAAATATTTACTTTGATCATGTTTGCGAATTGAATCTCGAAGTTTTTGGAAATAGGGTTTAAGTTCTTTTAATGCATTTTTTTTTGCTTCTTCAGATTTTTTTTTTTCTTTTTGGATTTCCAAAGTTCGTACTTTTGCTATTACTTCATCAAGTATTTTTTGTGCAGTCTAATTGTTTTGTATTATTTTTTTTTTGTTGAAATGGAAATGATTGAAAATTTAATCTTTTTTTTTTTTATATTTCTTAAATATCAATGTTTTACCTTCAAATCAACTTCTGATTCTGATTCTGATTCTGGTTCTGATTCTGATTCTGATTCTGATTCTGATTCTGGTTTAATTTCATTTGATTTGTTTTGTTTTGAATCTTGTTCATTTGAAGGATTTGATCTGTTTTGGTTTTGGTTTTGGTTTTGATTCTGATTCTGGTTCTGGTAGGATTAATTTTGTTTCGATTTCATTCATCTCCTTTTTAACGATATTGTCTATATAATTGATTTGTTCATTTGAATTTTGTTCATTTGAATTTTGTTCATTTGAATCTTGTTCATTTGAATTTTGTTGATTAGAATGGATTTGATCTGTATTGATTGGTTTTGGTTTTGGTTTTGGTCCTGGGTTTGGTTTTGGTTTTGGTTTTGGTTTTGGTTTTGGTTTTGGCTCTATTGTTGAATCTTGGTCATCAATGTGAAATGAATAACGGTGATTTTTATTGGAATCGTGTGTGTTTGAATTTTTGAATTGTTGTTTCATTGTTATTTAATTTATCATTTGAAGGTCTTGGTCTTGGTCCTGGTTTTGGTCTTGATCTTGGTCTTGGTCTAATTGCTGTATTTGTTCTTGATCTTTGCTGATTGGAACTCTGTTCAAATCTCTTTAAAATTGATTGAAAAGAATTTCTTGTTCTTGGTATTCTTGGTTTTTTTCTACTAAGATCATCTTTATTTTTTGGATTCATTGGATGATTGGGTGATATTATTGGTTTTTTTTCTTCTTCAATTATTAGTTCTACTTCTATTTTTGTTGAATTTTATTTTAATTTTTGTTGAATTTTATTTTAATTTTTGTTGAATTTGATTTTAATTTTTGTTGAATTTTATTTTAATTTTTGTTGGATTTTATTTTAATTTTTGTTGAATTTGATTTTAATTTTTGTTGAATTTTATTTTAATTTTTGAAATTACCTCCATTTTTCATCATATTCAAACATTTAGTAAATTCATTTAATGAACATCTTTCTTCTGGATTTGGACTCCATCCTTTTTTGATTAATTCACTTAATTTTTTTGGGAAATTAATGGGAAATTCAGGTCTTTCTCCTTGCATTACTTTTACTGGAATAGCCATCCCATTTTCATTTTCAAAAGGTTGTTTCTTTGAGAAAATTTCATATAAAATCATTGATAAACTGTAAATATCGCAAGATCTATCATATTTGTTTCCTGATTCAAGCATTTCTGGAGCAGAATAACGGAATGAAACTATAACTGAAGTAACTTGCAAAGTGTGTTCTCTTACTTTTGAAATTCCAAAATCAGTAATTTTTGGTTTATTATTTGAAATCAAAATATTTTCAGGTTTTAAATCACGATGAATAATTAAATTTGAATGTAAAACTTCAATTCCTTTAATAATTTGTAAAGAATATTCAATTTGTTCTTCAAATGTTAAATTTGGAATTTTTTGAGATAAATCTCCTTGTTCTGCATATTCCATTACAATTCCCAAAACATTATTCATTTTAGTTTTCCCATGGATTTTGATAATATAAGGATTATTTTTTAATTTCATTCCTAATTTAATTTCGTTTTCAAATTGTTGATTTCTTTTTTCATCATTTAGAAATATTAATCTTTTGATAACAACATCTTTTTCTTTCCATTTTGCTTTGAAAATTTGAGCAGTTCCTCCTTTAGCAAATGGTTCTAATTCAACTTCCAATTCTGATAAAGGAATAATTGGAATAATTGGCTCATTTGAATTTTTTTGAATTGATTTAATAAATGCTAATAAAGATTCGTTCATAATTGGTTTAAAATTTTTGAATGAACTTTTACAAAAAATACAATGATCCGTTTTTGTTACGCAAAAAGAACAAATATTATGTCCTTCTTTGCAAATAACCATTGGTTTTCTTTCATTTGAATAATTTTCAAAACAAATTGGACAAATTTCTGGTTCTTCCATTTTTTAAAAAAATAATAAAATGAATCAAAAAAAAAAATGAAAAAATTGTTTGTTTTTTTTTATTCTCTTTTTCTTGTTAAATTCCAAAAAAAAAAAATTCTTTTTCGTTTTTCTCCTTTTTTTTTTCTCCTTTTTTTTAATTTAATTTAAAATTATTTTTGTTTTGTTTGGATTGTTTCCATAAATTTTTCCAATTTAGTTGTTAATTGTCGAACATTTCTTTCATAAGCCAAAAGTAAAAACATATTCAATCCAGTTATTAATCCACTTCCAGTCTAAAAAATTTAGATTAAAAAATTTAGATTAAAAAAATTTAGATTAAAAAAATTTAAATTAAAAAAATTTAGATTAAAAAAATTTAAATTAAAAAATTTCAATTTAAAAATTTAGATCAAAAAAATTTAGATTAAAAAATTTAAATTAAAAAATTTAAATTAAAAAATTTAGATTAAAAAATTTAGATTAAATAATTTAAATTAAAAAATTTAAATTAAAAAATTTAGATTAAAAAAATTTAAATTAAAAAAATTTAGATTAAAAAATTTAGATTAAATAATTTAGATTAAAAAATTTAGATTAAAAAAATTTAAATTAAATAATTTAAATTTAAAAAATTTAGATTAAATAATTTAAATTAAAAAATTTAGATTAAAAAATTTAGATTAAAAAATTTCAAACCTTAATTCCATCTAATCTTTTTAATAAAGCAACAGTTCCTAATCTAACAACTTCAGAAGAATGAAATAAATTCACAGCTAATGGATATAAACCACCTTTAGCTTCTGGAAAATAAGAAAGAAACTAAGTAAAATAATAAAATTTTTCAGTTAAAATTTTTCAATTAAATCAAAATTTGGGAAAATATTTTTTTTTTTGCTTTTTTTTACTTCCATGCATTCTTCTTCAGTAGTAATGTTTTTAATAAATGATTCATAAATATTAAATAATTCATTTCCATCTAAATCTCTTCTAATAATTAATCTTCTTATTAATCTTTGAACATCAATACTTTTTATAATTAATAATTCTTTTCTTATTTCTTGATCAGATAAATATGTTTTATGCATTTCTGTTTCTCTCCATTGTTGAATTCTTTTGAAATTTGCTTTCATTTCTGATAGTCTTGATGTTGCATCATTAAATTCTTCTTCTTCAAGTGCCATTTTAACAATATGAGTTGTATATTCTTGGAATGATCCTCGAATATATTGTTCGGATGAATTTTCGAGTGAAGTTAAGCACTTTTTTAATTTTAATATAAAAATTATTTTAATTTCAAAATGAATTTTAATTTTAATTTTAATTTTAATTTTAATTTTAATTTTAATTTTAATTTTTTTAATTTTTAATTTTAATTTTAATTTTAATTTCAAAATGAATTTTAATTTTAATTTTTAATTTTGATTTTAATTTTAAAATGAATTTTAATTTTAATTTTAATTTTAATTTTAATTTTAATTTTAATTTTAATTTTAATTTTAATTTTAATTTTAATTTTAATTTTGATTTTAATTTTAATTTTAATTTTAATTTTAATTTTAATTTTAATTTTAATTTTAATTTTAATTTTAATTTTAATTTTAATTTTAATTTTAATTTTAATTTTAATTTTAATTTTAATTTTGATTTTAATTTTAATTTTAATTTTGATTTTAATTTTAATTTTAATTTTAATTTTGATTTTAATTTTAATTTTGATTTTTAATTTTGATTTTAATTTCAAAATGAATTTTAATTTTAATTTTAAAATGAATTTTAATTTTAATTTTAAAATGAATTTTAATTTTAAAATGAATTTTAATTTCTACTTTTTCAATAAATTGTTTGTCATAAGCTTGATGCTCTGAATTTTCAAACTCTTCAACTAAATTAGGATTAATCGTAATTGTTCCTGTATTAATATCACACAAAATATCCCACCACGCTTGTTTTGAGGCAAATAACTGATTAGTAACACCAATAACATATCCAGGACTAAATTTTATGTGATAATTTTTTAAAAAGATAAATATATAAATATATAAAAATTCAAGTTCCATTTTTTCAATTCGAATATAAATACATATCGATAAATTCATCAATAGTTTTCAAATCAGCATATGGATAAATCCTTCTTATCAATCCTCTCAAGGGAGGACAAACCATTAAAATTGAAGCCAATACATAGCCGCAAACATCTCCAGCTTTCATTTTATGACCAATAAAAATAATCTTCTTGTTAGTTAATAATCCATTCAAAATATGCATTGAATTATGTTGAAATTTTTTCAAAACATTAATCAATGAAACTTCTCCCACTTCATCTTCCAAAAGCGTTAATGGAATGTGAATCGGGATTTTTTCTGATTGAAACTCAAGATTCGTGACAAATTCATTGTGTGAAACATTCAAAATCCTTTTCAAAAGTTTTTGTTGCTCTGTCCATAATGGACATTCAGTTAAATCAACAGCATTAACTGCATTAAATAATTCAATCGCAATTTTTCTTGCATCATCTGGAAAATCCAGCGTTTTTTCAACAGCCAAAACCAAAGCAGACTGCGGTTTCATCCAAAACAAAGAATATATATTTTTTTGTGAAAAAAAATTTCGGAAATATTTTCTTTTTAGTTAAATATAAAGTTTGGAAAGTGAAATAATAAAGTTGATCTGTAAACCTTAAACACAGGAGAGAATTGGAGTCGTGAGCATATCGCCATCGAGTTGATTCTTGTTCCTCTTCTTGCTGTGGGATCCTTTTTCGATTTGCATACGTTTGTGCAATATAAAAATGGTTTCCTTTTTTTTTCGTGTTCTTGCTTTAATTTTTTTTCTTCTTCCAGTTTTTTTTCTTGTTTTAATTGTTCCAATCTTTCGTTTTCAATTTCCTGTTGGGTTTTCATTATTCCTTGTGTTTCAATAAATTTGGTTAGCAATTCTTTGAAAAGTTTTTCGTCATCTTCTTTTCCATCAAAAAATTTAAATCCAATGGTATTTAGATTTTTATCATAAATACAAGAAAATAATTCTCCTAAAGGTGTTGGATTTAATTCTTCATGAAAAGATCTTTTTTAAATTTAATTTTTTAATTTTTTAATTTTAATTTTAAATTTCAAAATGAATTTTAATTTTAATTTTAATTTTAAATTTCAATTTTAATTTTAATTTTAATTTTAAATTTCAAAATGAATTTTAATTTTAATTTTAATTTCAATTTTAATTTTAATTTTGATTTTGAAATGAATTTTAATTTTAATTTTAATTTTAATTTTAATTTTAATTTTAATTTTAATTTTAATTTTAATTTTAATTTTAATTTTAATTTTAATTTTAATTTTAATTTTAATTTTAATTTTAATTTTGATTTTAATTTTAAATTTTAATTTTATTTTAAATTTTAATTTTAAATTTTAATTTTAATTTTAATTTTAATTTTAATTTTAATTTTAATTTTAATTTTAATTTTGAATTTTAATTTTAATTTTAATTTTGAATTTTAATTTTAATTTTAATTTTAATTTTAATTTTAATAAATACATATCATAAACAAAAGAATCTTGAGCTGGATTGGAAAAATCACCACATTTTTCTGCAGAATAAATTTTAATTTTTTCATCTTGAAAAATAATACAATTTGCAGAATCTCCAAGAATTTTCCATCCTTCGTCACTTTCTACTTCTGAAATACTAATGGTGGTCTTATTTGTTGCAAAAAATGTATAAATTTTAATTTTAATTTTAATTTTAATTTTAATTTTAATTTTAATTTTAAATTTTATTTTTAATTTTTTTCCATAATTTTCATTTTGATTTTTAATTTTGAAATTTTAATTTTAAAATTTTAATTAATTTTAATTTTTAATTTTAATTTTAATTTTAATTTTAATTTTAATTTTAATTTTAATTTTAATTTTAATTTTAATTTTAATTTTAATTTTAATTATAATATTAATTTTATTTTTAATTTTAATTTTAATTTTTATTTTAATTTTAATTTTAAATTTTAATTTTAAAATGAATTTTAATTTTTTAATTTTAATTTTAATTTTAATTTTAATTTTTAATTTTAATTTTAATTTTAAATTTTAATTTTAATTTTAATTTTAATTTTAATTTTAATTTTAATTTTTAATTTTAATTTTAATTTTAATTTTAAATTTTAATTTTAATTTTTAATTTTAATTTTAATTTTAATTTTAATTTTAATTTTAATTTTTAATTTTAATTTTAATTTTAATTTTAATTTTAATTTTTAATTTTAATTTTAATTTTAATTTTAATTTTAATTTTAATTTTAATTTTAATTTTGATTTTAATTTTAATTTTAATTTTAATTTTAATTTTAATTTTAATTTTAATTTTAATTTTAATTTTAATTTTAATTTTAATTTTTAATTTTAAAATTGATTTTAATTTTAAATTTTAATTTTAATTTTAAATTTTAAATTTTAAATTTAATTTTAATTTTAATTTTATATAAATAAATAAATTAGAAATCAATATTTACTGATCATTTTTATTTTGATTATTATTTTCGTTGTTTTTATCTTTATTAAATTGATCTGAATTTTCATCATCATCAATATTTTCAAATATTGTAACTTCACCCTCTCTATTAAGAAAGAAAGTAGTTGAATCATCATTTCTATCATGCATTCCATCAGGAATCATCCATTCTTCAAGATTACTGATATTGTTTTAAATCAATTCATTTTTTATTTTTCATTTTCATTTTCATTTTCATTTTCATTTTTCATTTTTATTTTTGCTTTTTTTAATTTTTATATTTTTTATTTAATTTGTTTTTTTTTACCTTTCGTTTGTGCCACATTCTTTTGGATATTGAAATCTTATTGTTGGTCCTGTTAATGCATCAAATTCTGCATAAAGGACATATTCAATATTTTTTGGTTTTTTTGTTTTGTTTTCTTTATTCATTAAAAAAAAAATGAAAAAAATGAAAAAAATGAAAAAGTTTTTAAAATTATTTCTTAATTAATTTTATTGTAAAATAATAAATAAATTATTATCAAAAATTAAATAAAATTTTTATCCAATTTTTGTTTCAAATTTATTTCTTTATTTTTAATAATTATAATTTAATATTAATAATAAATTCTTTTTAAAATTATTTTTAATTAATTTTATTACAAAATGATAAATAAATTATTATTAAAAATTAAGTAAAATAATAAATAAAATATTTTAATTAATTTATTTCTTTTTAATAATTATAATTTAATATTAATAATAAATTCTTTTTAAATCATTTCTTATTTAAATTTATTGTAAAATAATAAATTAATTATTATTAAAATTAAGTAAAATAATAAATAAATTATTTTAATTAATTTATTTCTTTTTAATAATAATAATTTAATATTAATAATAAATTCTTTTTAAATCATTTCTTATTTAAATTTATTGTAAAATGATAAATTAATTATAATTAAAAATTAAATAAAATAATAAATAAAATATTTTAATTAATTTATTTCTTTATTTTTAATAATAATTTAATATTAATAATAAATTCTTTTTAAATCATTTATTATTTAAATTTATTGTAAAAATAATAAATTAATTATAATTAAAAATTAAGTAAAAATATTTATCTAATTTTTGTTTCAAATTTATTTCATTATTTTTAATAATAATAATTTAATATTAATAATAAATTCTTTTTAAATCATTTCTTATTTAAATTTATTGTAAAATAATAAATTAATTATAATTAAAAATTAAATAAAATAATAAATAAAATATTTTAATTAATTTTATTTTCTTTATTTTTAATAATTTTAATTTAATATTAATAATAAATTCTTTTTAAATCATTTCTTATTTAATTTTATTGCAAAATAATTAATTAATTATAATTAAAAATTAAATAAAATAATAAATAAAATATTTTAATTAATTTTATTTCTTTATTTTTAATAATTTTAATTTAATATTAATAATAAATTCTTTTTAAATTATTTTTAAAAATTATAAAATTTTATTATTAAAAATTAAATAAAATATTTATCTAATTTTTGTTTCAAATTTATTTCATTATTTTAAATAATAATAATTTAATATTAATAATAAATTCTTTTTTAAAATTATTTTTTTGAGTGAAGTATTTATTGAGAAAAGAAGAATTAAAAAGAAGAAAAAGTAAGAATGAGAATGAAAATGAAATTTTGAAAAAAAAAAGAGCTAAATTTTAATTTCCTAAATACTTCACTGATCATCTTTCAAAACTGAATAATCCATTGAAATTTCTCCTTCTTTATTCTTTTTTTTCTTTTTTTTCCTTATCAAAACAATCATCAAAATAATTCCAACAATAACAACAACTGGAATAACTGTTGAACAAACAATTATAACTGTTTTTGAATTTGAAGATTGTGAAGAAGTTAGTTGATTTCCAATTTGAATTGAAGAAATATCACCACATATTTGATTTGAATCACAAGCTGAAACATTAATTTGATAAATTTGATTTGAATATTGTGCTGTAAAATTTTGAGAAGTTAAATTTGTATCAAAACTTCCATTATCATTTTCTGAAATTGCTTGATAAGTAAAATTATAATAAGAAGGATTAATTGGATTATTTGGTTTATCCCAATAACATGAAATAGAATAAATGTTGGAAATTGAACATTGAAGATTTAAAACAGGTCCAAATTTTCCTGATGTAATTTGAATTGAAGAAATATTACCACACATTTCATTTGAATCACAAGCTGAAACATTAATTTGATAAATTTGATTTGAATATTGTGCTGTAAAATTTTGAGAAGTTGAATTTGTATCAAAATTTCCATTATCATTTTTTGAAATTGCTTGATAAGTAAAATTATAATAAGAAGGATTAATTGGATCATTTGGTTTATCCCAATAACATGAAATAGAATAAATGCTGGAAATTGAACATTGAAGATTTAAAACAGGTCCAAATTTTCCTGATGTGATTTGAATTGAAGAAATATCACCACATATTTCATTTGAATCACAAGCTGAAACATTAATTTGATAAATTTGATTTGAATATTGTGCTGTAAAATTTTGAGAAGTTGAATTTGTATCAAAATTTCCATTATCATTTTCTGAAATTGCTTGATAAGTAAAATTATAATAAGAAGGATTAATTGGATCATTTGGTTTATCCCAATAACATGAAATATCAAATGAATTGGAAATTAAACATTGAAGATTTAAAACAGGTCCAAATTTTGTGAAAATTGTTGTTGAAACAATTTCTCCTTGATAGATTCCTAAACATTCATCTGTTTCACATCCACATATTGAAATTGAATAATTTGATAATGAATCTAATTCAGTTAATTCATATGAAGTTGATGAATTAGAAATTGAAGCATTCTTAGTTTCATTTGAATCTTGTTTTTGATAAAAAAGAAGATAATGATCTAATTTTGGAATAAAATTGATTACAGGAACATTAGGTGGATTCCATAAAACCATCACTGATGTTGTTGTTATTGATTCAACTGTAAAATTCTTAACTGAATCAATTCTTGTTGTTAAAGAACATGAACCTGAACCTTCTCCACAAATTTGAGATGATGAATTACAAATTCTTATTTGAATATTATAATAGACATTTCCTGTAATATTAGGATAAATTGATGAATTGAAAATTTGAAAGAAAATATTATCAATAAGAATTGGAGATTGAATTGTTTCCCATTGTTCATTATTGATATAATTATAATTGATTTGATATTCAATATCAGAAGTTATTGGAAGAATTTCATTCCAATAACAATCAAATGAAGAAAATAAAGAACTACAATTCAAAATATTAACTTGATCATAAACAAATTCATAAATATAAACACCTCCCACACTATCAAATCCATCATAAGTTAAAAGAGGAGAACCAACTGCAGAAATATCTCCTGAAATTGATACTGCTTTACCAAACTCTCCTTTGTCAGCCGGATTTTGTGGAAACCATTGTCTTTCTTGATTCCATCCACTTCCATTATTTTGAAACAAATATGCAGTTCCATCAGAATCTCCAACAATTAGATTATTTTGAGAAATTGAAACACTGAATCCAAAACAACATTTACCTGATGCATTATTTGGAATAATAGTTTGATTATTCCAAATAGAACCATTGTAATGAAAAACATATGCTTTCCCTTGATTATAACCATCTCCAGAAACACCCATAACAAAAGTTGTTGCATCTTCAGAAATTGATACAGTACCTCCCCAATCACCATACTCTTGCAATCCATTTACAGTAAAACTCTCTTCTTCATTCCAATATGTTCCATTTGATTGAAAAATATGAGCTGTTACTTGTTGAGAATTAGATTGTTCAGATTTAATTACAATAAGAGAAGAATCTTTTGAAATTGATAAACTTTTTCCAAAATGATCATTTGCTTGTCCATTTGTTGCTGTTAAAGTAGGTTTTTCTTGCCAAATTGTTCCATCATCATTCCCTTCCCAAACATATACTTTTCCTTGTTTTAAATTTCCATTCACTGATGCATAAGGAGAACCAATCAGAATAACTCTTTCTGAAATAGAAACACTATATCCAAAATTATCTTCAGCTTTTCCATCACTTGCAGTTAATTCTTTTGTTTGAATCCATTCATTTCCACTTTTTGTAAATACATAAGCTTTGCCTTGACCAACATTTACAGAAACAGTTGCTTCAGGAACACCAACAACAATAACAGAAGAATCTTGAGAAATTGAAATACTCCATCCAAATTCATCACTGTTTTCATTGTTATTATTAGGAAGTTGAGCTGTTTGAATCCAATTATAATTTTGTTTCTCAAATACATAAGCTCTTCCAGGAATATTTATATCATTAACTCGAGCTCCTATTGCCATAACATTATTGGAAATTGAAATACTGCTTCCAAATGCAATTTCAGTGGCAAGAGGATTTGGATAAATAATTTGTTTTTGATTCCATTGATTTCCAACTTTTTTTAACTCATAATTATTGGAAATTTGTTTTGTTAAAAGAAAAATAATCAAAATAATTGTAAATAATTTGATCATCTTTTTTAAAAAAAGAAAAAAAAATGAAAAAAAACAATAAAATTTTGTTTTTTGTTTTTTTTAATTAAATTTTCTTTCCACGTGTGTCCAATTTTATTTTTCCTCTTTTTTTTTATTCAAATAAAAATTAATAAAAATTAAATTCAATAACTAGATCTTTTTTAAAATTATTTTTTAATTAATTTTATTACAAAATAATAAATAAAATAATAAATAAAATATTTTAATTAATTTATTTCATTATTTTTAATAATATTAATTTAATATTAATAATAAATCCTTTTTTGAAATCATTTCTTAATTAAATTTATTGTAAAATAATAAATTAATTATAATTAAAAATTAAGTAAAATAATAAATAAAATATTTTAATTAATTTATTTCATTATTTTTAATCATAATTAATTTAATATTAATAATAAATTCTTTTTAAAATTATTTTTAATTAATTTTATTACAAAATAATAAATAAATTATTATTAAAAATTAAATAAAAATATTTATCTAATTTTTGTTTCAAATTTATTTCATTATTTTTAATAATAATAATTTAATATTAATAATAAATTCTTTTTAAATCATTTCTTATTTAGATTTATTGTAAAATAATAAATTAATTATAATTAAAAATTAAATAAAATATTTATCTAATTTTTGTTTCAAATTTATTTCATTATTTTTAATAATAATAATTTAATATTAATAATAAATTTCTTTTTAAATCATTTCTTATTTAAATTTATTGTAAAATAATAAATTAATTATAATTAAAAATTAAATAAAATAATAAATAAAATATTTTAATTAATTTTATTTCTTTATTTTTAATAATTTTAATTTAATATTAATAATAAATTCTTTTTTAAAATTATTTCTTAATTAATTTTATTGCAAAATAATTAATTAATTATAATTAAAAATTAAATAAAATAATAAATAAAATATTTTAATTAATTTTATTTCATTATTTTTAATAATAATTAATTTAATATTAATAATAAATCCTTTTTTGAAATCATTTCTTAATTAAATTTATTGTAAAATAATAAATAAATTATTATTAAAAATTAAATAAAATATTTTAATTAATTTATTTCATTATTTTTAATAATAATAATTTAATATTAATAATAAATTCTTTTTTAAAATTATTTTTTTGAGTGAAGTATTTATTGAGAAAAGAAGAATTAAAAAGAAGAAAAAGTAAGAATGAGAATGAAAATGAAATTTTGAAAAAAAAAAGAGCTAAATTTTAATTTCCTAAATACTTCACTGATCATCTTTCAAAACTGAATAATCCATTGAAATTTCTCCTTCTTTATTCTTTTTTTTCTTTTTTTTCCTTATCAAAACAATCATCAAAATAATTCCAACAATAACAACAACTGGAATAACTGTTGAACAAACAATTATAACTGTTTTTGAATTTGAAGATTGTGAAGAAGTTAGTTGATTTCCAATTTGAATTGAAGAAATATCACCACATATTTGATTTGAATCACAAGCTGAAACATTAATTTGATAAATTTGATTTGAATATTGTGCTGTAAAATTTTGAGAAGTTAAATTTGTATCAAAACTTCCATTATCATTTTCTGAAATTGCTTGATAAGTAAAATTATAATAAGAAGGATTAATTGAATCATTTGGTTTATCCCAATAACATGAAATATCAAATGAATTGGAAATTAAACATTGAAGATTTAAAACAGGCCCAAATTTTCCTGATGTGATTTGAATTGAAGAAATATTACCACATATTTCATTTGAATCACAAGCTGAAACATTAATTTGATAAATTTGATTTGAATATTGTGCTGTAAAATTTTGAGAAGTTGAATTTGTATCAAAACTTCCATTATCATTTTTTGAAATTGCTTGATAAGTAAAATTATAATAAGAAGGATTAATTGAATCATTTGGTTTATCCCAATAACATGAAATAGAATAAATGTTAGAAATTGAACATTGAAGATTTAAAACAGGTCCAAATTTTTCTGATGTAATTTGAATTGAAGAAATATTACCACATATTTCATTTGAATCACAAGCTGAAACATTAATTTGATAAATTTGATTTGAATATTGTGCTGTGAAATTTTGAGAAGTTAAATTTGTATCAAAACTTCCATTATCATTTTCTGAAATTGCTTGATAAGTAAAATTATAATAAGAAGGATTAATTGAATCATTTGGTTTATTCCAATAACATGAAATATCAAATGAATTGGAAATTAAACATTGAAGATTTAAAACAGGTCCAAATTTTGTGAAAATTGTTGTTGAAACAATTTCTCCTTGATAATTTTTTAAACATTCATAAGTTTCACATCCACATATTGAAATTGAATAATTCGATAATGAATCTAATTCAGTTAATTCATATGAAGTTGATGAATTAGAAATTGAAACATTTTTAGTTTCATTTGAATCTTGTTTTTGATAAAAAAGAAGATAATGATCTAATTTTGGAATAGAATTTATTATAGGAACATTAGGTGGATTCCATGAAATCATCACTGATGTTGTTGTTAATGATTCAACTGTAAAATTCTTAACTGAATCAATTCTTGTTGTTAAAGAACATGAACCTGAACTTTCTCCACAAATTTGAGATGAGGAATTACAAATTCTTATTTGAATATTATAATAGACATTTCCTGTAATATTAGGATAAATTGATGAATTGAAAATTTGAAAGAAAATATTATCAATAAGAATTGGAGATTGAATTGTTTCCCATTGTTCATTATTAATATAATTATAATTGATTTGATATTCAATATCAGAAGTTATTGGAAGAATTTCATTCCAATAACAATCAAATGAAGAAAATAAAGAACTACAATTCAAAAGATTAACTTGATCATAAACAAATTCATAAATATAAACACCTCCCACACTATCAAATCCATCATAATTCAAAAGAGGGGAACCAACTGCAGAAATATCTCCTGAAATTGATACTGCTTCACCAAACCCATCAACTGGATTTTGTGGAAACCATTGTTTTTCTTGATTCCATCCACTTCCATTATTTTGAAACAAATATGTGGTGTTTCCATTAGAATCTGAACCAGGATCTCCAACAAGTAAATTATTTTGAGAAATTGAAACACTTAATCCAAAACAACATTTACCTGATGGATTATTTGGAATGATAGTTTGATTATTCCAATTAGAACCATTGTAATGAAAAACATATGCTTTCCCTTGGAAATTTGAATTTCCAGAAACACCCATAACAAAAGTTGTTGCATCTTCGGAAATTGATACAGCACCTCCACAATCACCATACTCTTCCCTTCCATTTACAGTAAAGTTCTCTTCTTCATTCCAATATGTTCCATTTGATTGAAAAATATGAGCTGTGAATTGTTCAGAACTAGATTGTCCAGATTTAATTACAATAAGAGAAGAATCTTTTGAAATTGATAAACTTTCTCCAAATTGATCATTTGCTTGTCCATTTGTTGCTGTTAAAGTAGGTTTTTCTTGCCAAATTGTTCCATCATCATTCCCTTCCCAAACATATACTTTTCCTTGTTCTGAATTTCCATTCACTGTTGCATAAGGAGAACCAATCAGAATAACTCTTTCTGAAATAGAAACACTATATCCAAAGCAATCTCCAGCTTGTCCATCACTTGCAGTTAATTCTTTTGTTTGAATCCATTCATTTCCACTTTTTGTAAATACATAAGCTTTGCCTTGTTTAACATTTCCAGAAACAGTTGCTTCAGGAACACCAACAACAATAACAGAAGAATCTTGAGAAATTGAAATACTGTATCCAAATCTATCATTATTTTCATTGTTATTATTAGGAAGTTGAGCTGTTTGAATCCAATTATAATTTTGTTTCTCAAATACATAAGCTCTTCCAGGATGAGAATTGTAAAAATTAGATGGAGATCCTATTGCCATAATATTATTGGAAATTGAAATACTGTTCCCAAATGTAATTTCAGTGGCTGGATTATTTGGATAAATAATTTGTTTTTGATCCCATTGATTTCCAACTGTTTTTAACTCATAATTATTGGAAATTTGTTTTGTTAAAAGAAAAATAATCAAAATAATTGCAAATAATTTGATCATCTTTTTTAAAAAAAGAAAAAAAATGAAAAAAAAAGAATAAAATTTTGTTTTTTGTTTTTTTTTAATTAAATTTTCTTTCCACGTGTGTCCAATTTTATTTTTCCTCTTTTTTTTTATTCAAATAAAAATTAATAAAAATTAAATTAAATGATCAACAAAGTTTTTTAAAATCATTTCTTAATTAATTTTATTACAAAATAATAAATTAATTATAATTAAAAATTAAATTAAATAATAAATAAAATATTTTAATTAATTTATTTCATTATTTTTAATCATAATTAATTTAATATTAATAATAAATTCTTTTTTAAAATTATTTTTTAATTAATTTTATTACAAAATAATAAATAAATTATTATTAAAAATTAAATAAAATATTTATTCAATTTTTGTTTCAAATTTATTTCTTTATTTTTAATAATAATAATTTAATATTAATAATAAATTCTTTTTTAAAATTATTTCTTAATTAATTTTATTGTAAAATAATAAATTAATTATTATTACAAATTAAGTAAATTAATAAATAAAATATTTTAATTAATTTATTTCTTTTTTTTGATTTGAAAAAAAGGCAAAAAAAAATAAAAGAATTGGGAAAAATAAAAAAGAAGAAATGATTTGATTTGTTTTTGTTTCGTTTGTTCAAAAACTCAAAGCTGAAAACAGTTTATTTGAGTTTTATCATATAAACTGACAAAAGCAAATCAGAAAGATTCAATAAAAGAGGAATTAGTTATTTCATTTTTTTGGACAAGGACATCCATTAAAATTAAATCGATCTTGTTTTGGGATTTGTTTAACTGGCTTCCAACCATGCTCACAAAAGAAATCAGACATATATTTACTTGGGCTTCCGTCTTTGTGCGTTTTATATGTGTGAATTACATTATCTCCTCCATAGCATTTGACTTCTTTCTTTCCAGACATAAAATAAGATCAAAAATAAAATGATTGTTTTAAAAAAATGAAAAAAGAATTTGGAGAAAGGAGTAAATTTTTTTTAGGATTGATCAAAAAAGAAAAGGAGAAAAAAAAATTTGAGATTATTTTGGATTAGTTTATTCTTTAATGAATGAGAAAAAAAAACTTTTAAAACAATTTTTTGAGAGAATCTGGAAGTAAATCTTTTGGTGTTGTTCCATCGCGAAACATTGTATCTCCAATTTTCCATTTTCCCTGTATTTTCAAATCGAAATCAGCATTTGTTCCTTTCAGCAATTTGATCATTTCTTCTGTAACTGATGGATTTCTGCAAAGATAATGTAACGGAGAAAACTAAAAAAAATTTTGGTTTTGAATTAATTTATCAAAAAGAAATGATTATTTTTTTGATTAAATTTACAGACTATCGAATTTTGGAAAAAAATAATCAAAAATTTAAATTTTTTTTTTCTTCTTTTTTATTCACATTCTAGTTAATTCAATTTAATCCAAATAATCATGGATAAAAGATAAAAAAAATATTCTGTTTTTTCTCTTTCTTTGATCTGTTTTTTTTTTTAGTTTTACTTGCTATTTGTGATATTGAAAAAAAAGAATTGTATATTAACTTTTTGCATTAAAAAGTGAAAAAATCGAGATTGTTGAGAAATGATTTACAGGCTATTGAAAACGAATTCAATAAGAATATTTGGATGGAAAAAAATCAATCAAATTATAAAGAAGTAAAATAATATTTTTAGATTTATAATGAAGAATAGAAATGAAAACCAAAACTTTGATTTCAATAACAATAATTTTATTTACTTTCTATTAAAAACAAATTTTTTTCGGAATGTTAATTCCAAGAAAAAAGGATAGAAAAATGAACAATAAAAAAATTCTAATAGATTTACTGAGACCTAAAAAAAAATTTAAGAATTTCACATTTTATTTGAACAAGAGAAAAAAAAAATTTATTCACAAACTAATGAAAAGAAGAAATATTTGCATTTAAAAGAATTTAGAAAAAAAAATTGTATTTACAATCTATTGAACAAAAAATTAAAAAATTGAATCAAATGGCTTATCAAAATCATGTTGTTTACAAGCTTTTGAGAAGAAAATATATATGAAATCAAAAAAGAAATTTAAAAAAAATGGAATGAAATGATTAAGAAAAAAGCATTTTCTTTACGTACTATTTCAAAAGAAAATGGGAAAAGAGATAAAAATGTTATATGAAATTGATTTCACTTTTTCCGAGCAAAAAAATAAATTCAACCCAATTCATTCTTTGGTTTCGGCAACTGTCTGTTTTCTAATCAGAAATACTCATTCTATTCGTAGGTTTAGGGAGTTTTTCAAAAAATAAAAAAATTTTCATTTTCATTTTTTTTCTTCTTTTTGCAATGAATCTACAACCAATCATTTCTCGAATGTTAAAAAAAATTGATGATCTCGATGAGAAAATGCAAAAGAAGTATGGAACTCCTGTGAAAATAAAAGAAAAAAATACAATTATCTAAAAAAAGCCCAATGAAAATACTTTGGAATTAGGTTTTCATGAAAGAAAATCCTTTAATCCTAAAAAAAATGTCTAGTTTGCATCTTCCACAATTTAATCAAGTTTATGGAATTGTCAAATCAAGCATCCAACCTTTTTTTCAAAAATCCCAAGAAAAATTCATTTCAAAAAAGAATGTGTTGTTGATTGTCCTCATTCATCTAAGAAAATATTATATTTTTGAAGATATGGTTAGTTTCTTTGGAATCAGTTTGTCTTCTCTTCACAAAATCATTCAGGAAAATATGAAAAGAATGGAAAATGCTCTAATTAAATGGCAAATTTATTGTATCTGTAAGATATGTAAGAAAAGAAAAACTTCTCCAATGTATATTTTTTCGTGAGATTACTTTTCAGGTTAAGAAAGGTCACTCCTTTTTGAAAAGAACTCAAATTAGCCGGGCTAGTTTGTTAACAAAATTTCAAGAAGTGATAAAGGAATTTCGCCTAAGGAAAAATGTTG
The DNA here is from genome assembly GCA_028826165.1 of Anaeramoeba ignava. NCBI lineage: Eukaryota > Anaeramoebidae > Anaeramoeba > Anaeramoeba ignava. The sequence continues at coordinate 355,743 of JAPDFW010000060.1, forward strand.
TTGTTCTCAATCTGAGGAAGATCGATCTCACAATTACACAATGTTGGTGTTGAAGATTCAAAAATTGTTCAATGAAAGAGTGGGGATAGAAATTTGGGTAGTTTATTATCTTATAAAAGACCTAATTTAGAGGTGGAGTTTGAAGTTAATTTCATTCCCAGACCTAGGACTGAGAAAAAATGGTTTTCAGAGAATGAAGCTAGTAGAGATGCAGGAATCACATTTTTCTCCCCAAATTATGTGGAATTCCATAATCAAATTCTTCTCTCTATTACGAATCGGTTACAAGAAATGGAAATTAGAGAAGATAAATTCGCAAGAAAATTAGTGATTCATTTCAAAATCGATCCCTATTCAAAAAGGAATAACGAAATTGATCAAAACAATAATAAAACAAAGTAGATGGATCAGATCATAAAATGATAATCAAGATAATAAAATATAAGCGTCAGAAAGACCAAAACTAGGGGAAATTAAGTATAATAAAGCATTCAAAAAAGATTTAGAAAAGAAATTAAAAAAAAAACGATTTTAACCTTACTAAAAGCACAATGAAAAAATGCTTCAAAAAACAACAAAATCCCAAAAGAAGAAAATTTTTAAAAAGAAAATAAGGATTATTACAATCTCCTTCAATAAAAAAGAATCCAAAATGAAAAATTTTCTTTTTTTTTTCTGAATAATAAATTTATTTACAACCTATTTAAGGAAAAATTTCAAGATGAGAAAAATATTATTATCATGAATAAAACAAAGAATAATAAATAATATTTATTTGATTTTGGTTTGAGTGAATTAATTTCCAATATTAAAAGTATTGATATTTACAATCTAATTAATAATTCCACATTCCAAAATAAGTAATTGACAAATTCATTAAAAATTTCTTTTTTTCGTTTTTTTTTTACTTCTTGGAAATTGAAATTGACTCCTTTATTAATCAAAATCCTAATCATATCTATTGTAATTGATGTATTTTGGCATAAAAAATGAAGTGGAGATTGCTAAAAAAATGAAAAGGGAAATTAATTTCGATATTGATTTTGGGAAATTTAAATTTGAATTTACAAACTATTGTTAACGAAAGCATTTTATTTATTTATTAATTTTAGAAAAAGAATTTAAAAATATTTTCAATCTTTGGAAATCAAATTTTCTACTCTCTATTTATTTACAAATTATTTTTTTTTGAAACAAAATTCATTTGAATTTAGTGGATCTCGAAACTTTCCAAAATAAATTTACAGACTTATTTTATAAAAAAAAAAATATTTCAAACGGATATAAAATTGTTTATATTTCTTTTTCGGATATATGAATTGAATTACTTCCTATTTTAAGTGAAACCAATTTATTTTGTTTAATAAATAATCTGAAATCAGCATTTTAGTTGAAAATATCTGAAGAGTAGATTAAGAGAAGTATTTTTTCTTCAATTTTTGCCTCCTTCAAATATTGAAATTCCAAAATAGTAATTTACATCCTATTATAATAAAAAAATAATTTTGAATTTGATTTATATTCCGCACCTTTATATATGTGAATTTCGAATGAGGAAAAATGATTTGAAAAGAAAAAATTTCATTTTCATTTTTCATTTTCATTTTTTTTCTTCTTTTTGCAATGAATCTACAACTAATAATTTCTTGAATGTTAAAAAAAATTGATGAACTCGATGAGAAAATGCAAAAGAAGTATGGAACCTCCTGTGAAAATAAAAGAAAAAAAATACAATTATCTAAAAAAAGCCCAATGAAAATACTTTGGAATTAGGTTTTCATGAAAGAAAATCCTTTAATCCTAAAAAAAATGTCTAGTTTGCATCTTCCACAATTTAATCAAGTTTATGGAATTGTCAAATCAAGCATTCAATCTTTTTTTCAAAAATCTCAAGAAAAATTCATTTCAAAAAAGAATGTGTTGTTGATTGTCCTCATTCATCTAAGAAAATATTATATTTTTGAAGATATGGTTAGTTTCTTTGGAATCAGTTTGTCTTCTCTTCACAAAATCATTCAGGAAAATATGAAAAGAATGGAAAATGCTCTTTCCAAATGGCAAATTTATTGGATATCTAAGACACAACAAGAAAATCAAAACAAAACATCAAAATTCCCGATTATTTGGATGAAATTTGTGTTATAGATGCGACCGTTCAAACATGTCTCAAGCCTAAAAATAATAATGTTCAATCTCTTTATTATTCGGGAAAACATAAATTTCATTGTGTTCAATCCCTGACTATGCATGTCCGCAATGGGATATAGATAAGATTTATAATAGAAATTTCAAGCTCTCACCTTGATAAAAGAATTTAGGATTCAAATAACTGATGAAAATTTTGGAAATCAAAACAGAAAAAAAAAATTCAATCCAAATTATATCAAGTTTCCCAGCAAAATTGTTTGACAAGAAAATGAGCTTGACTTCTGCATGATTAAAAAAAATCATTAATTTGAATTTTTTTTAGAGAAAAAAAAGCATCAAGAAGAATGAATTTATATATCGCACTCCTCAATTTAGTATCAGTTTATTATATATCCTCCTAAGGTAACACAATTCGAGACAAGGATAAAAAATGAGACACAAAAAAAACTCATTTCTCACAATAGTAACGAGTAAGAAAAAATGTCTCAAAAAAGAGCTCAGAAAAGAGTTAAAAAAATTTTTTGTTATTAATAGAAAAAAATTGAATTTGATCTCCAGAAATAATCCCTTGTAAAAATTGTTTATTTTCAAATATCGCTCATTTATTCAAGAAGAGTACTTTCTAACAAATATATTTATAAAGACAGGGATATCTTTTGGAAAATTGCTAGAATTTGCCTAAAGAAGATTTAATGAATAAGATCAAATTGTTTTTTAAACCAATTTTTTTCTTTTTCCATGATTTCCTAATTCTGGTGGTTCAATTTCATATCGTAATCCTATTCATATTTTCTATTTCTATTCTTTTTTCACAATTTTTTTTCATGAATGATTATTTACATTCTATTTAATAACATTCAAAATTATAATTTCATCAAAATAAATGCTGATAAAAAAATGATTGATTTCAAGAAATTTCTTCAATAAATTTATTTACCCACTATTAAATAATATTTCGAGGCAAGAAAAATAAAAAAAAGATTATTTTAATAAGATGTGATGAATTCGAATTTCACAAAAAAATCCATTTATTTTATTATTCTTCAATAAGATATTTTGAATCTCATCATTTTTTAAGAAATTTCTTTTCTTGAATTTGCTTATTTAATTCATTTTGGTTTCAATTTCAAATAATTTACTTTCTAATGAAAATTCAAAATTCAAAATCGAAAATCAATTTTTGGTTTTTTTTTGAACAATATTTATGGAAATAATCAATATGGATTTATCATTAATTCAAATAAAAGAAAAATTGGCAAATCAATAATATTTTAATAAAATGAGGAAAATTGAATGATTTTTAAGTTTTTTTTCAATAATATTTTGTTTTTTCTTTGAATTGTTTACAAATTGAATTTGGAAATCAGCTCCATTATCAAGTAATAATTGAATCATTTCTTTTGTGATTGAATTATTTCTGCATAAATCATGTGAAGGTGTAAACTTTTTGTTTTTTAGAAATACAAAAAAATTATTTTAACAATTAATAAATTTTAAGAATTTGATTTAAGTGAAATGAGTGCAAGAAGTTAAAAAAAAGCAATTTCATATTCTCATTTTTATTGTAGCAATTTTCGAAATCAAAATTCCATTTTTCCTTGATTATTTCTTATTATTAGAAGAAAACTTCCAATAATTGGTATTATGGAAATATTTTTGGAAAAATAACATCTTTTCTATAAATCATATTAATCCAAAATCTTGGGCAATTTCTTGAAAAATTTTGAATTATTTATTTTACATTCTAATTATTTAGCAATAAATTAAAATAAATATTTGAATCAAAAAAAAACTTATAGTTGTGATTTTAAAACGAGGCACATCCGATTAATTTTCTCAAGATGAGTTGTCCAATTTTTTTTGTTTATTTTTTCTATTTTTCTTTTCTTTTTCTCTTTAAGTTTGTTATTTGTGAGCTTTTTTACAATAATTTCATTTTAAATTTCTCTATCAATGTTTTCACTTTCTTCGTTGAATTTGGTTTCACATTATCATTTTGATTTCCGTTTGGTTAATTTTCAAATGCCTGTAAGGAAAATATTAAGGAAATGAATCAAAAAATCTGATCCTTTTTCAATGAATTTGCCTTCTAAATTTAACTTCAACAAATTAACTCCCTCCTCTCAAAATCCTGTTGAAAAATCTTTAGAAATTTCTCGATTGAAAAATGAAATCAATAATAAAAACGGTTTAGGTTTGTTTGATGTAAATATTCTTTTATTATTTTTTTTTGGATTACAAAAAGTTTTGATTTGAAGAAGGAGGGAAGTTTGAATGATCCTAAAGGATGAAAAAGAAAAAGAAAAAGAAAAAGAAAAAGAAAGAAGGTTTTTTTATCTTGTTGGAGTATCTGGGTTTGAATTCGTCATACCGCCATATAATCACAACCATAAATAGGTTTTTTTTTAAAAAATGAATTCTTCGTTTTTTTAAGTTAAATACATACTATTTTTTTTTCATTTGAATTTTTTTTTTACAAAAAGAAATTAGACAAATTCCTAAAAAATAATGAAAAAAAAATGAAATGATAGTTTACAGTCTATATTTCAATGATATTTTTTTTGGTAAATAAAAATTAGAATGATTATAATGCTAAGAATAATTTAAATTTAATAGTTTTGTTTGTTTTTTGTTTCGGGTTTTTACTTTCTGTTGAAAAATTTTGAAAATTAAATTATTGTAAAAATATAATAAAAAAAGAAAATGATTTGAAAAAATGAATATCATACATCCTATTTTAATCCAAAATAAAAACAGGTGTTTAGTTGATTAAATTCATAAATAATCTTTTTTCTGATTGAAATTTATTCTTTTACTTTCTATATTTTTTAAAATGAGTTTTTTTGAGAGTTTTAAAAAGGACAGAAAATTTAATCCATTTATTTTTGATATTGAGTTTTACTTTCTAAAAAATGTGGGAAAAAGTTTAATTTGAATTTTGGTATCAACAAAAAATTTTATAAGGAAATTAGCGAGGCATATAATAAATGGGAAAGGAAATAAATTGAACGAAGATGATAAAAATTTGTAGTTTTTGTATTTAATTTGTAATTGATAATTTTTTCAAAAACAAGAAAAAAAATTATTTTCATTATTTACAAACTATGTTAAGTAAAAAGAAAAAAGAAAAAAGAAAAAATGTTAAATCCGAAAATTTTCTTTTTCAAAATGAATGTTTATTTACAATCTATTTCCGAAAAAATAAAATTTGGAAGGTTGTTTAATAAATTTTGTTTTGTTTTTGAATTGTTGGAAATCAAGATGTAAAAAAAGAGAAAGACAAAATGAGTTTAAATTTCTCCCATTTCCAATGTTTCTTTTCTCTAGAGATTCATGGATAGGTGGATATCTTTTAAGAAAATTCTTTGAGAAGTAAATATTTCTTGCTTCTCATATTATTCCAAAAAAGGAAATTTGGAAATAATTGCATTTTCTTGAAGAAAATATTCAAAAATGCTTCAAATATGTTTTACATCTTGAACTTCCTTAAAAATATGGAATAAATCAGTAATTTAATTTATATTAATATTTTACAGGCTTTTTTTATGATTAAGAAAGCAATAATTTAAATAAATCGCTTTAACAAAAATGGAAAAATAGTGAATTATATAAAATTTACTGCCTATTATTGGATTTATGTTCAAAAAAATATTAAAATCATAACAATGTAAGTTTGAAATCATTTTTTTTTTCTTTTGGAAAATCCTACTCTCTATTATTTATTAATTCATTTATTTAAATAAATTTGAATATTTTGATGTTTTAAAAGAAACAGAGAATAAAAAACAGAATTCATTTCAATGTTTTTTTCAGTAATTTTATCTGTAAAAAAAATTAAAAATATTCTCAAAAAAAAGGAAAGAAAAAAAAATTTACTCCACTTAAATTAAAATTAGCTCCATTATCAACTACTAATTTAATCATATCAAACGTTATGAATTTATTCCTGCATAGATAATGAACTGGTGACCACTTTTTGTTTTGAAAGAGAGAAGAAAATAGCAATAAGAATTTTCTGGAATTGTGTTTTTAATATTCAGAAAAATTACATTCTAAAATTTTTTGATTTTTTTTGAAATATTTTATCATATCAATATTTGGAAATGATTTTTTGTTCGCTCTTAATTTTTTAAAAAAAAAAGCAAATTCATTTTACATACTATTTTAGAGAAAAAAATTAATCATGAAAAAAGAAATTTTTTTTGTTGTTTTTTTACTTTCTATTTCAGTAATTTAAAATCAGAAAGAAAAATGGAATATAAGCGATATATTTTTTTTGCAATTAATAAAAATTATCTAATTTTAATTTATAAGAAATTTTGGAAATGGAATTCATTTTACATCTTGTTTATTCCAATCAATTTGTGATCGAATAAAATGATTAAAAAGATACATATTAATTGGTTCCTTAGTTGCAAAATAATGCGATAAAGTTGCTTGTTTATCCTTGATTTGTTTAACGTTGAGTTTAAGTGAATAAACAAAAAAACAAAGTTTGGTTTTTGGGAATTGTTTGTTGATTGAATGAAAAAATCAAACCATCTTTTTCTAAATTTCCAAAAAAAAAATATTTAATAAAAAATTAGCTTCGAATTTTCTCTTTTTTTCAGAAGAAAAAAAAATTACAAATTTTGATTGATCAAATTCCTCCTGAAACATTTTTAATTCTTCTTGAAAATCAAGAGTATCTAAGTTCAAATGAGGAAATGGATGTGAAATTTGGTTTGTGTGTTTTGATCTTTTTTTTGATTTTTTTTTTGATTTTTTTCTCGATTCTTCAACAAATTTGAAGTATTTGAGTGGAACTCGTCCTGTTTTTCTATTGAGGATGGCATCACCCCATCCATCTTGATGTTTCGCAGTTATTTTTAGTTTATCTCCTTGTGAAAATGATAATTCTGATGAATCTCTTGCTTGAAAGTCATATTGAGCAATTCCAAAAGTATTCTTCAAAAAGATGAGATATTTTTTTTGATATAATTTTAAAAAAAAAAAATATTTTAATCGTGATTAGAATCATTGCTTTATATTGAAAAATATTTTAGTTGTAGTTACGGAATGAGAGATATTTAGGTTATTCAAATTAATCGAGGGTAAATTAGCTTGTATGAAAATAGGTTTTTTGTTGAAATCAAATATTAATTGCGGTTAAAATCAGTTTTTTTTTTGTGTAGAATAAAGAAACAATTTACAATGAAATTTCATCCAATTCAAACATTCATGAAATTCTTTTAATGTTCCTCTTTCTTTCGGATTTAAACTCCATGACTTATTGATTAGTTCAGATAATCCTTTTGGAAAATTATTTGGAAATTCAGGTCTTTTGCCTTGAACCATATTTACGGTAATCATTAAAGGATTCAAATTTCCAAAAGGTTTTTGTTTGGAGAAAATTTCATATAAAATCATTGATAAACTGAAAATATCACAAGAAGTATCGTAAATATTTTCTTTTGTAAAAAGTTCTGGAGCTGAATAACCAAATGAAACTGTAGCTGAAGTTACTTTCATACTATGTTCTCGTACTTTTGAAATTCCAAAATCAGCAATTTTGGGTTTATTATTGATTATCAAAATATTTTCAGGTTTCAAATCACGATGAATAATTGAATTTGAATGAAGAATTTTTATTCCTTCAATAATTTGCAAAGAATAATCAATTTGTTCTTCAGAAGTTAAATTTGGAATCTTATTAGTTAAATCTCCTTGATTGGCAAATTCCATTACAATTGCAATCATTTTATCCATTTCAGTTTTTCCAAACATTTTAATAATTGAAGGATGCTCAAATTTCATTGCTAATTTAAGTTCATTTTCAAACCAGTTTGATTTTTGATCATTTACAAACATGATTCTTTTAATAACAACATCTTTTCCTTTCCATTTTCCTTTATAAATTTGAGATGTTCCTCCTACTGCAAATGGTTTTTGTTCCACTTCTAATTCTGATAATGGAATAAATGGAACTTTTTGTTCTTTTGATTCAATCTTAATTTTTTCAACAATTTGTAATAAAGAACGATTTAAAATTGGTTTGAATTCTTCAAATGAACTTCTGCAAAAAATACAATGATCAACCGTTTTCACACATAATTCACAAATTGAATGACCTTCTTGGCAAATAATAATTGGTTTTCTTTCTTGTGAATAGTTTTCAAAACACATTGGACACACTTCAGGATCCATTTTAACAACAAAAAAATGAAAAAAAAAATGAAAAATTTTAAAATAAATCAAAAATAAATTTTTTATTATTTTGCAATAAAATTAATTAAGAAATGATTTAAAAACTTTTTTATTATTAATATTAAATTATTATTATTAAAAATAAAGAAATAAAATTAATTAAAATATTTTATTTATTATTTAACTTAATTTTTAATAATAATTAATTTAACATTTTGTAATAAAATTAATTAAGAAATAATTTAAAAAAGAATTTATTATTAATATTAAATTATTATTATTAAAAATAAAGAAATAAATTTGAAACAAAAATTGGATAAAAATTTTACTTAATTTTTAATAATAATTAATTTAAATAAATTAATGAAATTAAATAAGAAATAATTTAAAAAAGAATTTATTATTAATATTAAATTAATATTATTAAAAATCAAGAAATAAATTTGAAAGAAAAATTGGATAAAAATTTTATTTAATTTTTAATAATAATTCATTTAATATTTTTGTAATAAAATTAATTAAGAAATAATTTAAAAAGAATTTATTATTAATATTAAATTAATAATATTAAAAATAAAGAAATAAAATTAATTAAAATATTTTATTTATTATTTTACTTAATTTTTAATAATAATTAATTTATCATTTTGTAATAAAATTAATCAAGAAATGATTTAAAAACTTTTTTTCATTTTTTTTATTTTTTTTTGTTTTTTTTCAAATTAAAAAAATTAAAGAAAAAATTCAAAAAAAATTCTATAAACAAAAATATAAAAATAAAGAGAAAATATTAATTAAAATGTAAAATAATTTATTTTATATAATTTATAAAAGATTTTATTATCTAAATTAATTCAAAATTGATTTAAAAATAAATAAAAATTTAATACAAAAATTAAATTTAATTAATTTTATTTCCAAAAAATAAAATAATTTTAAATAATTTTTAAATAATAATATTTAACTAATTTTACAATATAAATTATTTTGGAATAAATTAATAATATAAAACATATTTTTATTATTTATTTTCCTTATTAAATAATTAATAAAATAAATTGAATATTTTTAATATAAATTTAATCAAAAATTAATAATAATTAATTTAATATTTTGTAATAAAATTAAATAAGAAATAATTTTAAAACTTTTTATTATTAATATTAAATTAAAATTATTAAAAATAAAGAAATAAATTTGAAACAAAAATGAGATAAAAATTTAATTTAATTTTTAATTATAATTCATTTAAATAAATTAATGAAATTAATTCTAAGAAATAATTTAAAAAGAATTTATTATTAATATTAAATTATTATTATTAAAAATAAAAGAAATAAATTAATTAAAATATTTTTATTTATTATTTTATTTAATTTTTAATAATAATTAATTTATTATTTTGCAATAAATTTAATTAAAAAATAATTTTAAAAAAGAATTTATTATTAATATTAAATTATTATTATTAAAAATAAAGAAATAAATTAATTAAAATATTTTATTTATTATTTTATTTAATTTTTAATAATAATTAATTTATTATTTTGTAATAAAATTAATTAAAAAATAATTTCAAAAAGATCTAGTTATTGAATTTAATTATTATTAATTTTTATTTGAATAAAAAAAAAAGAGGAAAAATAAAATCGGACACACGTGGAAAGAAAATTTAATTAAAAAAACAAAAAACAAAATTTTATTCTTTTTTTTTCATTTTTTTTTCATTTTTTAAAAAAAGATGATCAAATTATTTGCAATTATTTTGATTATTTTTCTTTTAACAAAACAAATTTCCAATAATTATGAGTTAAAAAAAGTTGGAAATCAATGGATTCAAAAACAAATTACTTATCCAAATAATCCAACCAATAATATTGCATTTGGCTCAAGTATTTCAATTTCCAATTATGTTATGGCAATAGGATCTCCAGGTAATAATGGAAATGATTCTCTTCCTGGAAGAGCTTATGTATTTGAGAAACAAAACTATAATTTGATTCAAAAAGCTCAACTTCCTAATAATAATAATCAAAATGGTGATTTGTTTGGATTCAGTATTTCAATTTCTCAAGATTCTTCTGTTATTGTTGTTGGTGTTCCTTATGCAAATGTTTCTGGAAATGTTAGTCAAGGCAAAGCTTATGTATTTGCAAAAAGTGAAAGTGGATGGATAATAACAAATTTAAATGCAAGTGATGGACAAACTGGAGATAATTTTGGATATAGTGTTTCTATTTCGGAAAGAGTTATTCTGATTAGTTCTCCTTTTGCATCAGTGAATGGAAATTCAGAACAAGGAAAAGTATATGTTTGGGAAGGTTATCAGGATGGAACTGAATGGCAACAAAAGCTTACTTTAACAGCAACAAATGGACAAGCAAATGATCAATTTGGAAAAAGTTTATCAATTTCAAAAGATTCTTCTCTTATTGTAATTAAATCTCAACAATCTAGTTCTCAACAAGTAACAGCTCATATTTTTCAATCAAATGGAACATATTGGAATGAAGAAGAGAGTTTTACTGTAAATGGAACTCAAGAGTATGATTGGGGAGGTACTGTATCAATTTCTGAAGATGCAACAACTTTTGTTATGGGTGTTACTGGAGATGATTATAATCAAGGGAAAGCATATGTTTTTCATTATAATGGTTCTAATTGGAATAATCAAACTATCATTCCAAATAATCCATCAGGTAAATGTTGTTTTGGATTCAGTGTTTCAATTTCTCAAAATAATTTACTTGTTGGAGATCCTGGTTCAGATTCTAATGGAAACACCACATATTTGTTTCAAAATAATGGAAGTGGATGGAATCAAGAAGAACAATGGTTTCCACAAAATCCAGATGAAGGGTTTGGTCAAGCATTGTCAATTTCAGAAGATATTTTTGCAATTGGATCACCTTATTTGAATTATGATGGATTTGATAATGTGGGAGGTGTTTATATTTATGAATTTGTTTATGATCAAGTTAATCTTTTGAATTGTAGTTCTTTATTTTCTTCATTTGATTGTTATTGGAATGAAATTCTTCCAATAACTTCTGATATTGAATATCAAATCAATTATAATTATATTAATAATGAACAATGGGAAGCAATTCAATCTCCAATTCTTATTGATAATATTTTCTTTCAAATTTTCAATTCATCAATTTATCCTAATATTACAGGAAATGTTGATTATACAATTCAAATAAGAATTTGTAATTCCACATCTCAAATTTGTGGAGAAAGTTCAGATCCTTTTTTTTTAACAACAAGAATTGATTCAGTTAAGAATTTTACAGTTGAATCAATAACAACAACATCAGTGATGATTTCATGGAATTCACCTAATGTTCCTGTAATCAATTCTATTCCAAAATTAGATCATTATCTTCTTTTTTATCAAAAACAAGATTCAAATGAAACTAAGAATGTTTCAATTTCTAATTCATCAACTTCATATGAATTAACTGAATTAGATTCATTATCAAATTATTCAATTTCAATATGTGGATGTCAAACAGATGAATGTTTAGAAAATTATCAAGGAGAAATTGTTTCAACAACAATTTTCACAAAATTTGGACCTGTTTTAAATCTTCAATGTTCAATTTCCAATTCATTTGATATTTCATGTTATTGGAATAAACCAAATGATTCAATTAATCCTTCTTATTATAATTTTACTTATCAAGCAATTTCAGAAAATGATAATGGAAGTTTTGATACAAATTCAACTTCTCAAAATTTCACAGCACAATATTCAAATCAAATTTATCAAATTAATGTTTCAGCTTGTGATTCAAATGAAATATGTGGTGATATTTCTTCAATTCAAATCACATCAAGAAAATTTGGACCTGTTTTAAATCTTCAATGTTCAATTTCCAACATTTATTTTGTTTCATGTTATTGGGATAAACCAAATGATTCAATTAATCCTTCTTATTATAATTTTACTTATCAAGCAATTTCAGAAAATGATAATGGAAGTTTTGATACAAATTTAACTTCTCAAAATTTCACAGCACAATATTCAAATCAAATTTATCAAATTAATGTTTCAGCTTGTTATTCAAGTGAAATATGTGGTAATATATCTTCAATTCAAATCACATCAGGAAAATTTGGACCTGTTTTAAATCTTCAATGTTCAATTTCCAACATTTATTCTATTTCATGTTATTGGGATAAACCAAATGATTCAATTAATCCTTCTTATTATAATTTTAGTTATCAAGCAATTTCAGAAAATGATAATGGAAGTTTTGATACAAATTCAACTTCTCAAAATTTCACAGCACAATATTCAAATCAAATATATCAAATTAATGTTTCAGCTTGTGATTTAAATGAAATATGTGGTGATATATCTTCAATTCAAATTGGAAATCAACTAACTTCTTCACAATCTTCAAATTCAAAAACAGTTATAATTGTTTGTTCAACAATTATTCCAGTTGTTGTTATTGTTGGAATTATTTTGATGATTGTTTTGATAAGGAAAAAAAAGAAAAAAAAGAATAAAGAAGGAGAGATTTCAATGGATTATTCAGTTTTGAAAGATGAAGGAGATTCATAATCAAATAGACAAACTTGAAACTCTTAATTTAATTCATACTTTTTAATTCTTCTCTTCTCAATAAAATTAATTAAAAAATAATTTTAAAACTTTTTTATTATTAATATTAAATTAAAATTATTAAAAATCATGAAATAAATTTGAAACAAAAATTAGATAAATATTTTATTTAATTTTTAATAATAATTAATTTATTATTTTGCAATAAAATTAATCAAGAAATAATTTTAAAAAGAATTTATTATTAATATTAAATTATTATTATTAAAATTAAAGAAATAAATTAATTAAAATAATTTATTTATTATTTTACTTAATTTTTAATAATAATTCATTTAAATAAATTAATGAAATTAATTAAGAAATAATTCAAAAAGAATTTATTATTAATATTAAATTAATATTATTAAAAATAAAGAAATAAAATTAATTAAAATATTCTATTTATTATTTTATTTAATTTTTAATAATAATTAATTTATCATTTTGCAATAAAATTAATTAAGAAATGATTTAAAAACTTTTTTTCATTTTTTTTATTTTTTTTTGTTTTTTTTCAAATTAAAAAAATTAAAAGAAAAAAATTCAAAAAAAATTCTATAAACAAAAATATAAAAAAAAATAAAAAGAAAAATCTTAATTAAAAAGTAAAATATTTTATTTATATAATTTATAAAAGGTTTTGTTATCTAAATTAATTCAAAAATGATTTAAAAATAAATATAAATTTAATTCAAAAAAAATAAGATTTAATTAATTTTATTTCCAAAAATAAAATAATTTTAAATAATTTTTAAATAATAATATTTAACTAATTTTACAATATAAATTATTTCGAAATAAATTAATAATATAAAACATATTTTTATTATTTATTTTCCTTATTAAATATTTAATAAAATAAATTGAATATTTTTAATATAAATTTAATCAAAAATTAATTATAATTAATTTATTATTTTGCAATAAAATTAATTAAGAAATAATTTTAAAAAGAATTTATTATTAATATTAAATTAATATTATTAAAAATAAAGAAATAAATTAATTAAAATATTTTATTTATTATTTTATTTAATTTTTAATAATAATTCATTTAAATAAATTAATGAAATTAATTAAGAAATAATTTAAAAAGAATTTATTATTAATATTAAATTAATATTATTAAAAATCAAGAAATAAATTTGAAACAAAAATTGGATAAAAATTTTACTTAATTTTTAATAATAATTAATTTAATATTTTGTAATAAAATTAAATAAGAAATGATTTAAAAAAGAATTTATTATTAATAATAAATTATTATTATTAAAAATAAAGAAATAAAATTAATTAAAATAATTTATTTATTATTTTACTTAATTTTTAATAATAATTAATTTATTATTTTTGCAATAAAATTAATCAAGAAATGATTTAAAAACTTTTTTCATTTTTTTATTTTTTTTTGTTTTTTTTCAAATTAAAAAAATTAAAAGAAAAAATTCAAAAAAAAATTCTATAAACAAAAATATAAAAAAAAATAAAGAGAAAATATTAATTAAAATGTAAAATAATTTATTTATATAATTTATAAAAAGGTTTTATTATCTAAATTAATTCAAAAATGATTTAAAAATAAATAAAAATTTAATTCAAAAAAAAATAAATTTTAATTAATTTTATTTCCAAAAAATTAAATAATTTTAAATAATTTTTAAATAATAATATTTAACTAATTTTACAATATAAATTATTTTGGAATAAATTAATAATATAAATTTAATTTTTCATTTTTATTTTTGAAGTGAAAAAGAAAAGGAAAGAAAAAAGTCAAAAACAAAAATATCAAAAAAATGATGGAGTGATGCAACTAGCTCAAAAATGTGACTCCAATTTCACCCGTTCTAAATCTTTCCAAGATTTTCTAGAAAAAGAATATGGGATGAAGTTATCCTCATATCCCAAAGTTACTCCCGTAAGATTTGGATCAAGTGCAGCAGAGTTTGTCGCATTGTTTGAAGTTTTACCCAAGATGATTGCTTACTGTAAACAATTTCCCGAAGATTCCAAACTCCAAGAGCTGTTAGAGTCCTTTCGTAATTATCATATCGCGTTTTTTTTGTTTTTTTGTTTTTCACTCTTCTTAATTAGCGTTTTTGAATTTGATTTTTCTTGATGATTTCCCTGATTGATAATTCTTATTTCAATCTTGAATTTACACATTTTTAATTCAATGAAATTCCAGATTTTCCTTTCCAAAACCAAAAGAAAAATTATTTTATTTTTTTTATCACTCGAAATAAAATCAACGTATTGAATTGATTTTCTTTTATACCATTCTTCAGTAGTCCACTGCTTTTTTTTTTTGCTGAAAGTTGACACTAAAATCTAAGATTATTACCGATAAGCCAACATTAGTCATAATCTCCTTATAAAAACTTCGAATCGCTTTAACTTTCTGGAGATGAGGAGTTTTTGAGGTTTCAACTTCACATATAGGACAAGCAAACCATGCCACTTGATTAGTTTTCAAGTTAAAAAATTCTTTAGTAATCGAACAAAAATTCCCATATGAAATAAGTATGCTTCCTTGATTGTTGGATTCATCTGGATTTCCTTTGTTTAGCATTCTCCAAATTCTGATCTTAGACATTGAAGTAACGAATTTTGGATAAATTTTGCTGGAATGAAAATCGAATAGTATCTTATCGTGGTTTTTTCCAGCTATACTTGGTAAACAATCCATTATCACACCTAGGTGACTGTGTATAGTTAGATTCTTCAAGCAGTGGAACTTATGCTTTCCTAAATATAAAGATTCTTGGAGTGTAGAATCTTTTGGTCGCAAGTATTGCTGAAAAGTTGCGTCCATTAAGCCAATTGCTTTGAGAAATTCAGGAAAAAATATTTTTTGTTTGATTTGTTTTCTTTTTGTGATCCAACTAATCTGAGATCGTAATGCATTGGTAAGATTGATAAGATATTTCCCAAACAATTTATGAAAAGAACTTTTCGGCATTCCAAACGTTAATGAGAGATCCTCAAAAGTCCAATATCGGTAAAAATATGTCAAGAAAATTAGCCACAAATCTAAAGGATTAAGAATACGTTTTGGAGATCTTTGTTCAAAGGGTTCAAAAATATTTTGTATCAATTCAAAACTTTCCGAAAAATCATTTATATTGAATCCAGTCAACTGTTTGCGAATTTTATCAGATTTCTTGATAAATTCCCAATTAAAACGTATTCCGAATTCATTTGATTGATCATAAATAATTTCTGACTGATTTGTCTCTTCGATTTGTCGAATTTCAATTTCAGGATTTTTTTTTAATTCTTTTATTTTATTTTTGTAAGATTGCTAGAATCTCTTGAATTTGCTTTTCAAAGAAAGAAAAAATTCGGGAGAAATTGATCCAATTTTATTAAAAAATTTTTATTGATCGATTTGGGACAAAAAAAAATAAAAGCAAAAATTTTAAAACAATTAAAAAAAAAATTTAAAACAAAAATATAAAAAAAAATAAAGAGAAAATGTTAATTAAAATGTAAAATAATTTATTTATATAATTTATAAAAAGATTTTATTGTCAAAAAAAAAAGAAATAAATTTGTTATTTTCAATATTTTCTCATTGGGGATTTAGTAAGAAAAAAGAAAATAAACGTTTTATTTTCAGTTTTGTTGAAAATAAATTTTATTTTCCGAACTGAAAAAAAAGAGAAAATTTGGAAAAAAAAATTTTGTGAGCCAAAAAAGAATTTGAAATAAAATTGAGAAGAAAATTTGAAAGGTTCCTCAAAAAAAAAATGAAAAAAGAGATTGAAAAAACCAAAGCCAATCCTTTTTCAAATAAATTCAATCCTTGTCCTTTTCTTTTTCTTGCTTCTTCTCTGGAGAAATTGTTTTGTCATTCTCTTTTTGATTAATCTGTTTGGAGGAGTTCTTTCCGACTTCATTGTGATCAACTTGATCATTGCTTTTTTGATCAAGATCAACTTTAAAATGAACTGAAGGAGTTCCACCAAATTGATCTGGTTGAATATTCATTTCAGGCATTGGATTGGAAGGCCACATAAAAAAGTTGATCATAGAGTTTGTAAGGTGTTGAGGGGAAAAGGTAATTCCCCGACTTATATCTGAATCATGATGGGAATGTGGTTTTGCATCAATCCTTCGACGCAAGATTGAATATACTTCAAACTCTACATCAAGGTTAGGTCTTTTATACGATAATAAGCTACCCAGATTTCTATGTCCACTTTTCAGTTGAACGATTTGGGAATCCTCCACTCCTGCATCTGATAATTGCGAGATTGATCTCCCTCGAAGGCTATGAAGAACCACATTCTTGCTAATACCAAACTCTTTCATGACTGCCTGAAAATGTTTTAACAGAGTTCCATGGGTAATGGCTTGATTCCGCAAAAAGTGTTGACCTTTCTTGGCTTTATGGTTAATGGCCCTAAAGAACCGATTATCAGGAGCATCAGGTAAAATTGATCTTTCGCAATAATAATAATATATAAAGTTGTAGGGGTCCTTCATTTCTGATCCTCCTTGAAAAAGTTTGGCTCTTTTCGGTTCAAAGTTCGGATTGCTGAATTTTATTTGGTGGTTCTTTTCCTCAATACCAGTGTATTCAAGATATTTCTTTTCATCTGTTTCTTTCCACTCTAATTGCTTAAGTGTTAATCCTGTTAATTCACCTCCTCGTAAGCATAAATGTTTCCCTAGAAAAAAGAGAGCACCAACTGTAATATGTACCGGATTGTCTGTGTCCAAGAGCGTTATCAACCTTGATTCTTCAGCATCATTCATTTGTTCGTGGTGTTTGACATATGATTTAGGGTTGCAACCAATTTCTCTGGCTCGATTATCACATACATTCTTCAAGCTTTCAAACTCTGGCTTTTTGAGATCGATTTCTAAATTGTATTTTTTAGACACAAAACGAAAAAGCATGGATACATGAGAATAAAATGATTTGAGCTTGTATTCTTGACCATTAAGTTTTCTCAATTGAATAATAAATCTTATCAGTGATTCAATTAAATTTTCCTTCGAAATCTTCAATTTTTCGTTTTCAATGAACTCGTTCCACTTCTTTTCTATGGAAGAGAGAGCTTTTTGAGTTCCTTTAGGAAGAATTTTAGTTGTTAAATCCATTAAAAAAATGAAATGAAAATAAAAACTCTTTTGGTTTTGTTGAAAAAAAAAATTATTTGATCTTTTGATCAATTGATCTACTTTTTTGTTTTTTTTTTTTTTGTAAATTTTAATTAAAACAAAAATCCAAAAAAAGGATCAAATGATCAAGTTTCTTCTTTTTATTTCTTTTGTTTTTTGACAATAAAATGGCTATCTTCGAATAAATAATCAAAAATAAAATTTATTTTTTTTTCTCGAAAAATCATTTATCCACTCGACAAGTCTCGTTAGGATAAATAAGAAGATTTTTCTCGAATAAAAAAAAATAAATTTTATTTTCTCTTTATTCGAAAATAGCCCTACTTTATTATCTAAATTAATTCAAAAATGATTTAAAAATAAATAAAAATTTAATTCAAAAAAAAAATAAATTTTAATTAATTCTATTTGATTTTTCTTTTCATTTAATTGTGCAAGAATATTCAAACTTTTCAAGATGATTTTGAAAACATCTGGAAAAAAAATAAAAAAAAGAAATTTTCGAAAGAATCATATCCAAAACAAAATCTTATCAAACAAATCAGAGAAAAATTAAATGAATTAGTATCAAATTGGATCAAAATTATATATTAACAGATAATTGTAATTTCATGATAGGAAATGGAAATGTTGGGTTATATTAATCATTTCCTGTATCATATTGGTTTCAAGGAATCCGCTTTTCAAAAGTTTTTTACAAAAAGAATAACAAAAAAAATAATAAATTTTAATTTAAATAACTTGATAAATATTAGTATCAAAAACATGATAATAGATCCCGATCAGTTGTTTTCTCTTTGGATGAACTTTTTAAATCAAAATGGAGATCATCAAAAATGTGAAATAATATTTAGTGACTCTAAATGTTCTCAAGAAAATTACCAGCCTCAGAATTCACCAATAGATACGGTAAAACTTCACCAAAAGTTGGGTACCTTTATGCGGAAAGCTCTTTCACTTCAAGAAAGAGATTTTTTATATATATAAACAAGGAGACGAAACAAAAATAGCAAACTACAGACAAATATCAATAAACCAAGCACTTCCAAGAATATTTCTAAAAACAATTTACAAAAACCTTGAAAAAACCTGGGATAACATCGACAAGAAACAGTTTGGGTTCAGAAAGTACTATGACACAAGGATAGCGACCATAGAATTACAAAAAGAACTAAAGAAACACAATAGCGCATACATTATACAACTAGACATTAAGAAGTGCTTTGATACCATCGACCATACTCTAATAAAAACAGTGATAGATAAATACGCCCAACATATACAAACAAAAAAATTCTTAATTAAATATTATAATAATAATGATAATAATGATAATAACTACGAAGAAATACAAGAAGAAAAAAAAGAAAAGAAAGAAAAACCAAGCAAAACTGATAAAATACTCATAAAAGCAAATGAAAATGAAAAATATTATCAAAATCTAATAAAATTCTTAATAAAAATTTTTAAAAAAAGAAACAAGGACTAAGAATCCCCTTCAATAAAAATAAAAAAAAAAAAAGAAAGAACTTTTTTATTTTTCTCCTTGAAAAAAACATGGTTGGGAATGTGTTCATTCACAGCTCAACCAAACTAAGAATCGGCCTGATTTATACCATTCTAAAAGAACACAAACCAATAACAATTTTTTTTTCGAAAAGTGTTATAAAAAAAATAAGTTTTGTGATTTTCAAATTCCAAAAAATTTATTGGAAAAAGAAAAATGAAAAATGAAAAAAAAAAATGAAAAAATTTTTTTTTTTGAAATTATTTAAAATTGGATTTAATTTGAAGTTCAGCTAAATTTGTAATTTGATCCTTAATTTTATTCATCCAATCATTTTTCTGTTCTTCATTTTCAAAATAAATTGTATAACCCTTTTTAGAACCAGAAGGAATTAATTGAAGAGAATGTTCTAAATATTTTAAATAAAAAAAATTGGAATTAAATAAATTTTGGAAGGAATTTTTAAATGAATTTTTACCTTGACTTGATAAATCTCTTATAAAAGCTCCAGCAAGAGACAAATGACCCTCATATTGATACTTTTTCTTTTTAAATCGGCCAGAAGGATTAGCATAAACAATAAGATCATTAAAAAGCCAAAATTTTCTTTCTTCAATTTTTTTGGAAGTTTTTTTTTTCAAAACAGCATCTTGAATAAAAACACGACTTGGATGAACAAGACTAAAAGATTTTGGGGTTCCAGAAAGAGTTGAATCAATCTCAAAAAGGATAGTTCGTTGTTCGGCTAATCTTTGTTGTGCTGTGATATAAGAAGCAACTTCACCAAGAGATTTATAAACTTGCTCTAAATCTTTATAATCAGGATATTTTTGACTTGTAATTTCTAATAATTCTTTGAATAAAAGCAGATATTTGTCAATCCGTTGGACTGGTTTTATCAAAAAATCCAGAATACCAAGTCCTTTGCATTCTGGAATAGTTTCCTTTTGGTTTTCAATAAATTTCTCAAAAACTTTCTTTTTGTAATATTCAGTCACTTTATCGATTGATTCTGTGAGATCCATGGAATAATTATTGTAAACTTTCAGAAAATTCATAAACGGCAAAAAAATCTTCCCCACATTCAATTTCGCAGCTTCCTTGTCGCCAAGATATTCGCGTTTAAATGCTTGCAATATTTGTTGATTAACTGAAGATATTGTCTCGATATTAGAAAATATTTTGCGAATATCAGTTTCATTCATAAATTTTTTTTGTTTGAGAGGTTTCATAAAATGTTCAATAATAACCTGTAAATCCTTATTATATTCCTCCTCCGATTTAACCAATTCAATGATAATCTTTGCTCTTTTTTCCATCGAATTCTTTTCTTCTTCTTTCAACTTGCTGTTTTCCATCGAAATTTTCTTTGAAGACGTTTTGTGAGTTTTTGTTTTCTTTTATGAAAAAATTTATTGAAAATATTTGATCCAAAATTTAATATTTTTTTTTTGAATTTTATACTTCATTTCGATCAGGAGTTTTACTTTGTGATTTGTCTTTCAAATTGTTAGAAATTTTGTTTTTTTCATCTTTTTCTGGACTTTCTTCTATTTTTGTTTATAAATTGGAAGAGTTTGAATAAATTGATTTTTTCAAAAAAGAAAAATTTACTTGGAAATTTCATCCAATTCAAGCATTCATGAAATTCTTTTAATGTTCCTCTTTCTTTCGGATTTAAACTCCATGACTTATTGATTAGTTCAGATAATTCTTTTGGGAAATTATTTGGAAATTCAGGCCTTGCCCCATTTACAACATGAAGAGTAATCATTAAGGGATTCAAATTTCCAAAAGGTTTTTGTTTGGAGAAAATTTCATATAAAATCATTGATAAACTGAAAATATCACAAGAAGTATCGTAAATATTTTCTTTTGTAAAAAGTTCTGGAGCTGAATAACCAAATGAAACTGTAGCTGAAGTTACTTTCAGTGTATTTTCTCTCACTTTTGAAATTCCAAAATCAGCAATTTTAGGTTGATTATTGATTATCAAAATATTTTCAGGTTTCAAATCACGATGAATAATTGAATTTGAATGAAGAATTTTTATTCCTTCAATAATTTGTAAAGAATAATCAATTTGTTCTTCAGAAGTTAAATTTGGAATCTTATTAGTTAAATCTCCTTGATTGGCAAATTCCATTACAATTGCAATCATTTTATCCATTTCAGTTTTTCCAAACATTTTAATAATTGAAGGATGCTCGAATTTCATTGCTAATTTAAGTTCATTTTCGAATTGTTGATTTGCTTTTTCATCATTCAAGACATTGATTCTTTTAATAACAACATCTTTTCCTTTCCATTTTCCTTTATAAATCTGGGCTGTTCCTCCTACTGCAAATGGTTTTTGTTCCACTTCTAATTCTGATAATGGAATAAATGGAACTTTTTGTTCTTTTGATTCAATCTTAATTTTTTCAACAATTTGTAATAAAGAACGATTTAAAATTGGTTTGAATCCTTCAAATGAACTTCTGCAAAAAATACAATGTTCAACCGTTTTCACACATAATTCACAAATTGAATGACCTTCTTGGCAAATAATCATTGGTTTTCTTTCTTGTGAATAGTTTTCAAAACACATTGGACAAATTGCCGGATCCATTTTAATAACAAAAAAAAAAAATGAAAAACTTTTAAACACAAGAAAAAGAGGGAATGAAAATTGAAAAAAAAATTTTTTTGCAATAAAATTAATCAAGAAATGATTTAAAAACTTTTTTATTATTAATATTAAATTAAAATTATTAAAAATAATGAAATAAAATTGAAACAAAAATGAGATAAAAATTTAATTTAATTTTTAATAATAATTAATTTATTATTTTGCAATAAAATTAATTAAGAAATGATTTAAAAACTTTTTTATTATTAATATTAAATTATTATTATTAAAAATAATGAAATAAATTTGAAACAAAAATTGGATAAAAATTTAATTTAATTTTTAATAATAATTAATTTATTATTTTGCAATAAAATTAATTAAAAATAATTTAAAAAGAATTTATTATTAATATTAAATTATTATTATTAAAAATAATGAAATAAATTAATTAAAATATTTTATTTAATGTTTTTACTTAATTTTTAATTATAATTAATTTATTATTTTGTAATAAAATTAATTAAGAAATAATTTTAAAACTTTTTATTATTAATATTAAATTATTATTATTAAAAATAAAGAAATAAATTAATTAAAATATTTTATTTATTAATTTACTTAATTTTTAATAATATTAATTTAATATTTTGTAATAAAATTAATTAAGAAATAATTTTAAAACTTTTTTATTATTAATATTAAATTATTATTATTAAAAATAAAGAAATAAATTTGAAACAAAAACGAGATAAAAATTTTATTTAATTTTTAATAATTAATTTATTATTTTGTAATAAAATTAATTAAGAAATGGTTTTAAAACTTTTTATTATTAATATTAAATTATTATTATTAAAAATAATGAAATAAAATTGAAACAAAAATTGAATAAAAATTTAATTTAATTTTTAATAATAATTAATTTATTATTTTGCAATAAAATTAATTAAAAATAATTTAAAAAGATCTAGTTATTGAATTAAATTATTATTATTAAAAATAAAGAAATAAATTAATTAAAATATTTTGTTTATTATTTTATTTAATTTTTAATAATAATTAATTTATTATTTTGCAATAAAATTAATTAAGAAATGGTTTTAAAAACTTTTTATTATTAATATTAAATTAAAATTATTAAAAATAAAGAAATAAATTTGAAACAAAAATTAGATAAAATTTTATTTAATTTTTAATAATAATTAATTTATTATTTTGCAATAAAATTAATTAAGAAATAATTTAAAAACTTTTTTTATTATTAATATTAAATTATTATTATTAAAAATAATGAAATAAATTAATTAAAATATTTTATTTAATGTTTTTACTTAATTTTTAATTATAATTAATTTATTATTTTGTAATAAAATTAATTAAGAAATAATTTTAAAACTTTTTATTATTAATATTAAATTATTATTATTATTAAAAAAATAAAAAAAAATAAATTAATTTAAAATATTTTATTTATTAATTTACTTAATTTTTAATAATATTAATTTAATATTTTGTAATAAAATTAATTAAGAAATAATTTTAAAACTTTTTATTATTAATATTAAATTATTATTATTAAAAATATGAAATAAATTTGAAACAAAAATTGGATAAAATTTTACTTAATTTTTAATTACAATTTATTTATTATTTTGTAATAAAATTAATTAAGAAATAATTTTAAAAAGAATTTATTATTAATATTAAATTATTATTATTAAAAATAATGAAATAAATTTGAAACAAAAATTGAATAAAATTTTACTTAATTTTTTAATAATAATTAATTTAATATTTTGCAATAAAATTAATTAAGAAATAATTTAAAAAGAATTTATTATTAATATTAAATTATTATGATTAAAAATAATGAAATAAAATTAATTAAAATATTTTATTTATTATTTTATTTAATTTTTAATTATAATTCATTTATTATTTTGCAATAAAATTAAATAAAAATAATTTTAAAAAGAATTTATTATTAATATTAAATTTTATTATTAAAAATAATGAAATAAATTTGAAACAAAAATTGAATAAAATTTCACTTAATTTTTTAATAATAATTAATTTAATATTTTGCAATAAAATTAATTAAAAAATAATTTTAAAAAAGAATTTTATTATTAATATTAAATTATTATTATTAAAAATAATGAAATAAATTAATTAAAATATTTTATTTATTAATTTACTTAATTTTTAATAATATTAATTTATTATTTTGTAATAAAATTAATTAAGAAATAATTTTAAAACTTTTTTATTATTAATATTAAATTATTATTATTAAAAATAAAGAAATAAATTAATTAAAATATTTTATTTATTATTTAATTTAATTTTTAATTATAATTCATTTATTATTTTGCAATATAATTAATTAAAAAATAATTTTAAAAAAGATCTAGTTATTGAATTAAATTATTATTAATTTTTATTTGAATAAAAAAAAAGAGGAAAAATAAGAAAGAAAAATTTTAATTAAAAAAAACAAAAAACAAAATTTGATCAAAGTTTTTTTTCATTTTTTTTTCATTTTTTAAAAAAAGATGATCAAATTATTTGCAATTATTTTGATTATTTTTCTTTTAACAAAACAAATTTCCAATAATTATGAGTTAAAAAAAGTTGGAAATCAATGGAATCGAAAACAAATTACTTATCCAAATAATCCAACCAATAATATTGCATTTGGAGTAAGTATTTCAATTTCCAATTATGTTATGGCAATAGGATCTCCAGGTAATAATGGAAATTCTCTTCCTGGAAGAGCTTATGTATTTGAGAAACAAAATTATAATTTGATTCAAGCAGCTCAACTTCCTAATAATAATAATAATCAAAATGGTGATTTATTTGGATTCAGTATTTCAATTTCTCAAGATTCTTCTGTTATTCTTGTTGGTGTTCCTTATGCAAATGTTTCTGGAAATGATAGTCAAGGCAAAGTTTATGTATTTACAAAAAGTGGAAATGAATGGATTCAAACAAAAGAATTAACTGCAAGTGATGGACAAACTGGAGATAATTTTGGATATAGTGTTTCTATTTCGGAAAGAGTTATTCTGATTAGTTCTCCTTTTGCATCAGTGAATGGAAATTCAGAACAAGGAAAAGTATATGTTTGGGAAGGAAATGATAATGGAACAATTTGGCAACAAAAACCTACTTTAACAGCAACAAATGGACAAGCAAATGATCAATTTGGAAAAAGTTTATCAATTTCAAAAAATTCTTCTCTTATTGTAATTAAATCTCAACAATCTAGTTCTCAACAAGTAACAGCTCATATTTTTCAATCAAATGGAACATATTGGAATGAAGAAGAGAATTTTACTGTAAATGGAACTCAAGAGTATGATTACGGAGGTCAAATTTCAATTTCTGAAGATGCAACAACTTTTGTTATGGGTGTTACTGGAGATGATTATAATCAAGGGAAAGCATATGTTTTTCATTATAATGGCTCTAATTGGAATAATCAAACTATCATTCCAAATAATCCATCAGGTAAATGTTGTTTTGGATTCAGTGTTTCAATTTCTCAAAATAATCTACTTGTTGGAACTTTTGTACAAAACACCGCATATTTGTTTCAAAATAATGGAAGTGGATGGAATCAAGAAAGACAATTGTTTCCACACAATCCAGTTAATGCTGGAGAGTTTGGTCAAGCATTGTCAATTTCAGAAGATATTTTTGCAATTAGTTCTCCTTATTTGGCTTATGATGGATTTGATAATGTGGGAGGTGTTTACATTTATGAATTTGTTTATGATCAAGTTAATCTTTTGAATTGTAGTTCTTTATTTTCTTCATTTGATTGTTATTGGAATGAAATTCTTCCAATAACTTCTGATATTGAATATCAAATCAATTATAATTATAATAATAATGAACAATGGGAAACAATTCAATCTCCAATTCTTATTGATAATATTTTCTTTCAAATTTTCAATTCATCAATTTATCCTAATATTACAGGAAATGTTGATTATACAATTCAAATAAGAGTTTGTAATTCCACATCTCAAATTTGTGGAGAAAGTTCAGATCCTTTTTTTTTAACAACAAGAATTGATTCAGTTAAGAATTTTACATTAGAATCAATAAAAGCAACATCAGTGATGATTTCATGGAATTCACCTAATGTTCCTGTAATCAATTCTATTCCAAAATTAGATCATTATCTTCTTTTTTATCAAAAACAAGATTCAAATGAAACTAAGAATGTTTCAATTTCTAATTCATCAACTTCATATGAATTAACTGAATTAGATTCATTATCAAATTATTCAATTTCAATATGTGGATGTGAAACTTATGAATGTTTAGGAAATTATCAAGGAGAAATTGTTTCAACAACAATTTTGACCAAATTTGGACCTGTTTTAAATCTTCAATGTTCAATTTCCAATTCATTTGATATTTCATGCTATTGGGATAAACCAAATGATTCAATTAATCCTTCTTATTATAATTTTACTTATCAAGCAATTTCAGAAAATGATAATGGAAATTTTGATACAAATTCAACTTCTCAAAATTTTACAGCACAATATTCAAATCAAAATTATCAAATTAATGTTTCAGCTTGTGATTTAAATGAAATATGTGGTGATATTTCTTCAATTCAAATTGGAAATCAACAAACCTCTTCACAATCATCAAATTCAAAAACAGTTATAATTGTTTGTTCAACAATTATTCCAGTTGTTTTTATTGTTGGAATTATTTTGATGATTGTTTTGATAAGGAAAAAAAAGAAAAAAAAGAATAGAGAAGAAGAAAATTTAATCAGTCATTCAGTTTCGAAAGATGATCAGTGAAGTATTTAGGAAATTAAAATTTAGCTCTTTTTTTTTTCAAAATTTCATTTCTTCTTTTTAATTCTTCTCAATTCTTCTCAATAAAATTAACTAAAAAATAATTTTAAAATCAAATTTTTTTTCCGATTATTTTTTTCCGATTATTTTTTTTTCCGATTATTTTTTTCCTTTTTTAATTTTTAGAAGAATTCATTTTTTTTCCTGTGTTTTTTTAAATGGAAGCTAAACTAATTTCTTGTCCAATTTGTTTTGAAACTTATTCACAAGAAAGAAAACCAATGATAATTTGCCAAGAAGGTCATTCAATTTGTGAATTATGTTTAAAGAATATGAATGAATGTCCGTTTTGTAAAATTTCTTTTACAAAATTTAATCCAATTCAAAATCGAGATTTATTAGAAGCTGCAAAACAAAATAAAAAAAAATCCAATATTATAAATTCTCCAATTATTCCTCTATCTCAACTTGAAATTGAAAAAGAACCATTTGGATATGGTGGATCAGCTGATATTTATAAAGCCAAATGGGGATTTAATCAAGTTGTTGTTAAGAAATTCAGAATACAAAATGATCCAAAATTGAAAAAACAATTTGAAAATGAAATTCAATTATCTATCAGATTAAATCATTCAAATATTATTCGAATTTATGGAGTTGTTGAATTTCAAAATACTTTTGGGATTTTAATGGAATATGCAGAACAAGGAAATTTATCTCAAAAAATTCCATATTTAACATTTCAAGAACAAATTGATTATTCTTTACAAATTATTGAAGGAATCAAATATCTTCATAATAATTCAATTATTCATCGTGATTTGAAACCTGAAAATATTTTGATTTCAAATAATAAACCAAAAATTGCTGATTTTGGAATTTCAAAAGTTCATGAACATACAATGAAAAATACAACACCTGCATTTTCACTAGGTTATTCAGCTCCAGAATTATATCAAGAAGGAAATGCTTATGATACTTCTTGTGATATTTTCAGTTTATCAATTATATTATTTGAAATTTTTACAAAGAAAAAATCTTTTGAAAATGAACATCAAATGCTTATTTTTTATAAAATTTCGCAAGGAAAAAGACCAGAATTTCCAAATGATTTCCCAAAAGAATTAAGTGAAGGAATAAAAAAAGGATGGAATCAAAATCCAAAAGAAAGATGTTCATTGAATGAATTTATTCAAAAATTAGATGAGATGAAACTAAAAAGTAATTTATTTTTTATCTTCTTCATTTTCAAAAAAACAATCAATTTTCTCATTTCAAAATTATATTCACAAACACAATTCAAATTCACAATTAAAATTAAATTCAGATTCACAAATAAAATCAGATTCAGATTCAGATTCACAAATAAAATCAGATTCAAATTCAGATTCACAAATAAAATCAGATTCAGATTCAGATTCACAATTAAAATCAGATTTAGATTCAGATTCACAAATAAAATCAGATTCAGATTCAGATTCACAATTAAAATCAGATTCAGATTCAGATTCACAATTAAAATCAGATTTAGATTCAGATTCAAATTCAGATTCACAAATAAAATCAGATTTAGATTCAGATTCAGATTCAAATTTGAAATCAAAATCAAAATCAAAAAGAAAATCAAAATCAAAATCAAAAAGAAAATCAAAATCAAAAAGAAAATCAAAAAGAAAATCAAAACCAAAATTAGCATCAGATTCAGACTCAGATTTAAAATCATTCCAAACAAATCAACATAAAACAAATAAATATCAAACAAATCAACATAAAACAAATCAATATAAAACAAATTCCAATCAACAGAAAAAAAACATTTCTTTATCCAAGATTTCATATTCCATTCCAAACAGTGATCAAGGTAAAATTGATTTATTCTAAAACATTTCAATTTTAATTCCAATTCAATTTAAAATCAAAAAATCAAAAAATCAAAAAATCAAAAAATCAAAAACAAAATTTTCAAATTATCTGATTCAATTAATTAATTAATTAATTATAATAACAAATTTATTGAATTCGAAAATATTCATTTATTAATTGTTGTTTTTTATTCCATTTTTTTTGTGATTAAATTCAAAAACCTAAACAAAAATAGTGATAAATCCTCAAATTAATTTAATGAAAAATAAGAACAAAAAAGAAGAAAAAAAAGATAATTCAATGAACAATTTACAAAATAATGTTAAACCTGATAAAAAAATCAAACCTGTAAAAAAGGTAAATGAATTCCCTAATATAAATAACAAAATTTTAATTTAAAGAAATTAAAACAAATTCTTGATTAAAAACTCTTGAATTTTTTGATTTTTCATTTTGAAATTATTAGGATTTTGATGTTCGTTTTTTCTTAGTTATTCAATTTGAAAAATTAATAATATTATTATTTATATTCATTTTATCAATCAAATATTTAAGAAAAAATAACTTATTATTATTTGGATTGAATTCAAAAAAAAATAACAAATTTTGTTTTTCTCTTTTTTTTTCTTTCAACAAAATTTCAAAATAGTATTGGTTCAAAATTATGTTAATTGGATTTGTTTCTGGAAAAAGTACAATTTTGGAAAGATATGTTGATGGAACTTTTAGGCAAGTAAATTTGCAAACGATCGGATATGATTTCAGATTAAAATATCTGGAAATTGATGGAAAAAAAATAAAACTCGGGATTTGGGATTCATCTAGTCCAGGTTTGCAATTTATTTTTGAATAATTCAAAAAACAATTTAAATTTTTTTCTTTCTTCTTTTATCCTTCTTTTTTTGGATTATTTAGAAAGATACAGAAGCTGCGTAATGCGTAATTAATTAATGAAATTATTTCTTTTATTTCTTTTATTTCTTTTCTTGATAATTTAACAATTTAATACTTTTATTATTTGATTATTCCTATTTATAATTCTGAAATTTGTTTTTTGTTTTTTTTATTTAATTCATTTTTAATCATTTGATATTCAAACATAATTTATTTAAAATTGAAATTTAAAAATTTAAAATTAGATTATGCGAGGAAAATGGATGGATTTTTGATTGTTTATAATATTACTAATTCATATTCTTTTAACAAAGTTCCTGAATTTCTTCAGCTTATTGAAAAAAATAACTTGTCAAATTATCCAAAAATATTAATTGGAAATAAATGTGATTTGGAAAACCAAAGAGAAGTTCCAAAAGAAAAAGGGAAAGAATTTGCAGATAAAATTGGAATTCCATTTTTTGAAACTTCAGCAAAAGAAAATATTAATATTGATGAAGCTTTTGAGAAATTAATAAAAATGATATTGGAAACAAATCCTGAACCAAATGTTCATAAAAGGGAAAAATCGAAAAAGAAAAAAGGATGTGCTTTGTTTTGAATTAATTTTGGAATTCTCATTTTCTTATTAAATAAAAAAGAAAAAAATTTTTTCCGAAATGAAATAATAATTTATTTATTATTTTACAATAAAATTAATCAAAAAATAATTTAAAAAAGAATTTATTATTAATATTAAATTATTACGATTAAAAATAAAGAAATAAATTAATTAAAATATTTTGTTTATTTTTTTATTTAATTTTTAATAATAATTTATTTAATATTTTACAATAAAATTAATTAAGAAATAATTTTAAAAAAGAATTTATTATTAATATTAAATTATTATTATTAAAAATAATGAAATAAATTTGAAACAAAAATTGAATAAAATTTTATTTAATTTTTTAATAATAATTTATTTAATATTTTGTAATAAAATTAATTAAAAATGATTTTAAAAAGAATTTATTATTAATATTAAATTATTATTATTAAAAATAATGAAATAAATTAATTAAAATATTTTATTTATTATTTTTACTTAATTTTTAATTATAATTTATTTAATATTTTGTAATAAAATTAATTAAGAAATAATTTTAAAAAGAATTTATTATTAATATTAAATTATTATTACTAAAAATAATGAAATAAATTTGAAACAAAAATTGAATAAAAAATTTTATTTAATTTTTAATAATAATTTATTTAATATTTTTGTAATAAAATTAATTAAAAATGATTTTAAAAAGAATTTATTATTAATATTAAATTATTATTATTAAAAATAATGAAATAAATTAATTAAAATATTTTATTTATTATTTTACTTAATTTTTAATAATAATTAATTTAATATTTTTGTAATAAAATTAATTAAGAAATGATTTTAAAAAGTATTTATTATTAATATTAAATTATTATTATTAAAAATAATGAAATAAATTTGAAACAAAAA
Source organism: Anaeramoeba ignava (assembly GCA_028826165.1). Taxonomy (NCBI): domain Eukaryota; family Anaeramoebidae; genus Anaeramoeba; species Anaeramoeba ignava. The sequence goes on from JAPDFW010000060.1 coordinate 387,042, forward strand.
TTGAATAAAATTTTTCCGAAATGAAATAATAATTTATTTAATATTTTGCAATAAAATTAATTAAGAAATAATTTAAAAAAAGAATTTATTATTAATATTAAATTATTATTATTAAAAATAATGAAATAAATTAATTAAAATATTTTATTTATTATTTTATTTAATTTTTGATTATAATTTATTTATTATTTTGCAATAAAATTAATTAAGAAATAATTTTAAAAAATAATTTATTATTAATATTAAATTATTATTATTAAAAATAATGAAATAAATTAATTAAAAAATTTTATTTATTATTTTATTTAATTTAGTTTCTTTCTTATTTTCCAGAAGCTAAAGGTGGTTTATATCCATTAGCTGTGAATTTATTTCATTCTTCTGAAGTTGTTAGATTAGGAACTGTTGCTTTATTAAAAAGATTAGATGGAATTAAGGTTTGAAATTTTTAAATCTAAATTTTTTAATCTAAATTTTTTAATCGAAATTTTTTAAATTAAATTTTTTTAATCTAAATTTTTAAATTTAAATTTTTTAATTGAAATTTTTTAATTTAAATTATTTAATTGAAATTTTTTAATTTAAATTTTTTAATTGAAATTTTTTTGATCTAAATTTTTTAATCTAAATTTTTTAAATTAAATTTTTTAAATTAAATTTTTTAATCTAAATTTTTTAATCTAAATTTTTTAATCTAAATTTTTTAATCTAAATTTTTTAATCTAAATTTTTTAATTGAAATTTTTTAATTTAAATTTTTTTGATCTAAATTTTTTTGATCTAAATTTTTTAATCTAAATTATTTAATTTAAATTTTTAATTGAAATTTTTAATCTAAATTTTTGATCTAAATTTTTAATCTAAATTTTTAATCTAAATTTTTAATTGAAATTTTTAATCTAAATTTTTAATCTAAATTTTTAAATTAAATTTTTAATTTAAATTTTTGATCTAAATTTTTAATCTAAATTTTTTAAATTAAATTTTTTAAATTAAATTTTTTAATTTAAATTATTTAATCTAAATTTTTTAATCTAAATTTTTTAATCTAAATTTTTTAATCTAAATTTTTTAATCGAAATTTTTTAAATTAAATTTTTTTAATTTAAATTTTTTTGATCTAAATTTTTTAATCTAAATTTTTTAAATTAAATTTTTTAATCTAAATTTTTTAATTGAAATTATTTAATCTAAATTTTTTAATTTAAATTTTTTAGACTGGAAGTGGATTAATAACTGGATTGAATATGTTTTTACTTTTGGCTTATGAAAGAAATGTTCGACAATTAACAACTAAATTGGAAAAATTTATGGAAACAATCCAAACAAAACAAAAATAATTTTAAATTAAATTAAAAAAAAAGGAGAAAAAAAAAAGGAGAAAAACGAAAAAGAATTTTTTTTTTGGAATTTAACAAGAAAAAGAGAATAAAAAAAAACAAACAATTTTTTCATTTTTTTTTTTGATTCATTTTATTATTTTTTTAAAAAATGGAAGAACCAGAAATTTGTCCAATTTGTTTTAAAAATTATTCAAATGAAAGAAAACCAATGGTTATTTGCAAAGAAGGACATAATATTTGTTCTTTTTGCGTAACAAAAACGGATCATTGTATTTTTTGTAAAAGTTCATTCAAAAATTTTAAACCAATTATGAACGAATCTTTATTAGCATTTATTAAATCAATTCAAAAAAATTCAAATGAGCCAATTATTCCAATTATTCCTTTATCAGAATTGGAAGTTGAATTAGAACCATTTGCTAAAGGAGGAACTGCTCAAATTTTCAAAGCAAAATGGAAAGAAAAAGATGTTGTTATCAAAAGATTAATATTTCTAAATGATGAAAAAAGAAATCAACAATTTGAAAACGAAATTAAATTAGGAATGAAATTAAATAATCCTTATATTATCAAAATCCATGGGAAAACTAAAATGAATAATGTTTTGGGAATTGTAATGGAATATGCAGAACAAGGAGATTTATCTCAAAAAATTCCAAATTTAACATTTGAAGAACAAATTGAATATTCTTTACAAATTATTAAAGGAATTGAAGTTTTACATTCAAATTTAATTATTCATCGTGATTTAAAACCTGAAAATATTTTGATTTCAAATAATAAACCAAAAATTACTGATTTTGGAATTTCAAAAGTAAGAGAACACACTTTGCAAGTTACTTCAGTTATAGTTTCATTCCGTTATTCTGCTCCAGAAATGCTTGAATCAGGAAACAAATATGATAGATCTTGCGATATTTACAGTTTATCAATGATTTTATATGAAATTTTCTCAAAGAAACAACCTTTTGAAAATGAAAATGGGATGGCTATTCCAGTAAAAGTAATGCAAGGAGAAAGACCTGAATTTCCCATTAATTTCCCAAAAAAATTAAGTGAATTAATCAAAAAAGGATGGAGTCCAAATCCAGAAGAAAGATGTTCATTAAATGAATTTACTAAATGTTTGAATATGATGAAAAATGGAGGTAATTTCAAAAATTAAAATCAAATTCAACAAAAATTAAAATAAAATTCAACAAAAATTAAAATCAAATTCAACAAAAATAGAAGTAGAACTAATAATTTATAAAGAAAAAAAACCAACTATTCCAAGAACAAGAAATTCTTTTCAATCAATTTTAAAGAGATTTGAACAGACTTCCAATAAACCAAAACCAGAATCAGAATCAAACCCAGAACCAAAACTAAAACCAATCAACACAGATCAAATCCATTCTAATCAACAAAATTCAAATGAACAAGAATCAGGACCAAAATCAAAATCAAAACCAAACCCAGGACCAAAACCAAAACAAAACAAATCAAATGAAATTAAACCAGAACCAGAACCAGAATCAGAATCAGAATCAAAATCAGAACCAGAATCAGAAAGAATAATAAAATCAGAAGTTGATTTGAAGGTAAAACATTGATATTTAAGAAATATAAAAAAAAAAAGATTAAATTTTCAATCATTTCCATTTCAACAAAAAAAAATAATACAAAACAATTAGACTGCACAAAAAATACTTGATGAAGTAATAGCAAAAGTACGAACTTTGGAAATCCAAAAAGAAAAAAAAAAATCTGAAGAAGCAAAAAAAAAAGCATTAAAAGAACTTAAACCCTATTTCCAAAAACTTCGAGATTCAATTCGCAAACATGATCAAAGTAAATATTTATTCATATTGTTTAAATCAAATGAAAAAATGTGTAAAATGAATTAATCCAATTTATTCCATTTTTTAATAAAAAGATACCTCAGAAAAATTAGAAGAAATTGATATTAATTTTATTTTTCAATCTATGAATGCCTTTCCAATAGATGAATTTATTCAAGAAAGTTGTTGTATGGCTCTAAGAAAATTCACTGAAGCAGAAACAAGTAAAGATTGTTAAATTAAATTTAATTTTCAAAACTCTATTAATTTTTCTTTCCAAAAAAAAAAGGAATTTCATTTAATTTTCCAGATTTTAATGGATTTGATTTAATTATCAAAGCAATGAATAATTTTCCATTCAAAAAATTTCTTCAACTTCAATCTTTACTAATTCTTTTTCAAATGGGAAAATCAAGTCGTAAATTTCATTTTAATCAATCAAAAAAATTAATTAATCAAAAAAATTAATTAATCAAAAACCAAAGTAAATCGAAGCCAAATTAAACAATATTCTGGAGATGATACAATATTTTCAACAATGGCTAATTTTCCAGAAGATAATAAGATTTTTTATACAGGAACTGAAGCTTTAACACGTTTAGAATTTGGTCAAAATTGTAAATTTACATTTTTCAATAAAAAACAAAACAAAACAAAACAAAATAGATGATCCAATCTTTTTCCTTTTTTCATTTTAATAATTCATTAATTAATTTTCCTTTCTTTTATTTTAATCTAATTATTTGAAAAACAAAATAGATATTACTCGAAACTTTAATTTAAAGAAAAGTAAAAATATTGTTTCATTTTTCCAAAATCAAAAAGAAAAAATTTTAATTTGAAAAATTATGAAATTATTTTTATTAGGTCATGTAGAAAAACTAGATCAAAAAAAATTAAAAGCATTACAAGAAGAATTTAATAAAAAAAAATATGTAAATCACATATTTTTAACAAGAATTCATTCATTTATTTATTTATTTATTTTATTCATTTATTTATTCATTTATTTATTCATTCATTCATTTATTTATTAATTTATTTATTTTTATTTTGTTTTAAATAGTTTTTCAATGTTTGGTCACAGGTAAACTTTTTTTCTTCCAAATAAAATTTTAAAAAAATAATTGAGAAGAAAATTCATTTAATCAACATTTCAAAAATGTTTGTTTTTCTGATTAAAAATTTAGAATCTTTTTATTTCATTTCTATGCAAAAAGAACGAAGAAATTGATTTTGAATTTTACAAATTTTTGAAAAATCAGAAGTCACTAAACGAGAGATGTATAAATTATTTTATTCAAATATCTAAAACAAAACATTTTTTTTCTTATTAAATTTTTAATTCCTTTTTTTTAAAAAAAAATATTAAAAATTATAAAAAATCTAGAAAGTAATTCTAAATTAAAAAACAAATCTTTGATCTAATCTAAAAATTTCAACTTATTTTAATCTTTCTTTTTATTTTGTAGACTATATTCCAAAAAACCGCAGCTGTACAAAAAACACTTTTATCAAAATATTTATTTAAATTTATTTGAATTAATTTATATTATTTTTTAGAAAGTAATTCATATTTTAATTTTAAAATTAAAATTAATTTTGTTTTTTTTCTTCTTCTTCAAATATTTAAAAAGAATACACCAATTCATTATTTATGTCAAAATGAATCAATTAATTTGAGGATAATAATATTAATGTTTGATTATAGAGCTAATTTTAATTTAAAAGGAGTAAATTTTGAATTTGACTTTTTTGTTATTAATTATAAAAATATTCATTTTTTTTGTTTTTTTAAAACGAAATTGAAAATTTTAGGAAGTAAAAAATAAACCACATAAAAAAAATCATTAAAAAAAAAATTATTTAAAATTGAAATAAAAAGGATGTAAAAATAACAAAGGATTTCTAAATTGAATTGAATCAAAAATTTATTCATTTATAAAATGATTGAAATAGGAAGTAAAAAAATAATAAAATGAAAATTAAATTATTTATCCCAAATTCTTTTCAATTAAATTAATCAAAAAATCAAAGTTAACACCATTACATTATTTATGCCAAAATCCATCAATAAATTTGGAAATCATTAAATTAGTGGCACATTATAGAACCGATTTTTATTCTAAAGAAGTAAATTTATTTTTAATTTCATTTTTAATTTCATTTTTAATTTTATTTATGAATAATTGAATAGAAAGTAATCTTATTAATTTGAATTAACAAAATTTATTTATTATTTTCTGAATTCCAAAAAGGATGTAAAAATAAAATTTGTTTTTGCTTTTAAAATCTTAAAAATTTTAAAAAGGAAGTAAAAATATCATAATAATAAAAATAAAAATAGAAACTAAATTTAAAATAAAACAAAAAGGATACACCAATGCATTATCTTTTTAAAAATCCATCAATAACAACAGAGATTATTGAATTCTTCAGGGAAAAAGGATATAGTTTTAATTCTCAAAATGTAAATAAATAAATATTTAATTTAAACTTTTCTTTTGAAATCAAGTTTTTGATAAAATTTTTCAAAATTATTTCCCAAATAGACTGTAAAAATATCATTTCAAGATAAAAATTAATTTTTGTTTTATTCCCTTTTTTTTATATGGGAAATAGTTTGTAAAAATTTAACTATTTTTAAATCCAAAAAGAATTGAATTTGAATTTCTTTTTCTCAAAACTCATTTTTAGCAAGTAATTCATTTTCTTCTTCTTCTTTTTTTCTTAAGATTCACATAATTTTTCAATAATATTTATTAATTTAACATTTTCATACATTTCTAAAAGATGTCTCCTATTCATTACTTGTGTAAAACCCATCAATTACATTTGAAATGATTTATGCATTAGTTCAACGTGGAGTTAATTGAATTTAAGTGGAGTAAATTTTTATCTCTTAAATTTTTTTGAGAAATAATAAACATATCATTGAAAAACAAAATAATTTTAGCAAGTAAACTATTTAAAAGGGAAAAACATATTTTTTTCTCTAATAATATTAAAATATAAATTAAATATATTAGCAAGTAAATATTTTTTCAGAATTTTAATCCTTTTTATTTTCCAATCCAAAAAAAAATAGGCTGTAAAAATAATAATAATTATTATTATTATCAAATAAATTGTGTTTATTTTTTAAATAAAAATAATAAAAATAATAAAAATAGAATGTAAATCATTTAAATTTATTCTTTCTTCTTTTATTTTAATTATTAATTTGTTTTTGAAATGATTTTTTTTGTGTTTATAAAATAGCATGTAAATAATTCAAAAAAAAAAATCAAAAATTACTTATTAAATTGATTATAATTTCCCTATAAAAAAATAATAAAATTTAAAATTAGTTTGTAAAAAAAAATATAAAATCAAACATTTTTTTATTGATAAAAATTTTGAATTAATTAATTATTCCAAAAAATAAACAAACAAAAGGATGTAAAATAAAACGATAGAAAAATATTTTTTTTTTAATTTATTTATTCAATACTAAAATGATTTTATTATTATTATTTTTTTACATATAAAAAAGCATACACCTTTGCATGATTTATGTAATAATCCTTCAATTACAAAAGAGATTGTTGAACTATTAATTAATAATGGAGCTAATTTTCATATTCAATGGGTAAAAATTTATAATAAATTTTTTAAAATTAGATTAATTTTTGATTTAATTTTTATATAAATCAAATAGAAAGTAAATTATTCATCTTAAGATTTTTTTATATTTTTATTATTAAATTCTTTTTCAATTTTCAATTTTGCTTTTTTTTTTTGAAAAAAATAATAATAAATAGATTGTAAAATAATTAATAGATATAAACAAAAATAAATTTGAAATTAATCATAACCTTTTTTTCTTATTAATTTTTATGAAACAGAAAGTAAATTAGAAATGATAAAAAATTTTTTTGAAATGATTTCCTTTTATTTAATGGAATATTTTAACAAATAGGGAGTAAAATTAGAAATGTTTAAAAGAAAAATTCAACTAAACTTAAATTTTATTAATGAATTTAGGATGTAAATAATCTTTTTTTTGATTTAATAATTAATATAAATATTTTTTCTTTATAAATAATCAGGCAGTAATCATTTAAAATTTTTAATTAAAATTTGAACAAAAAAAATATTTTTTGAGATTAAAAATTAAATTGAAATAAAATTAGTATGTAAATCAAATTAATAAAAAACTAATGATAAAATATTTTTCTTACTTAAATTTTAAATAAAATAGTTTGTAAATTTTAAATTATTTTTTAATTTTGAACAATTATTTAAAAATAAAAATAATATTTTAATTGAATAAACAGAGAGTAATAAAATAAAATTAATTTAATTTAATTTAATTTAATTTAATTTAATTTAATAAAAAATTTAGGGAGTAAATGAATTCAAAATCAAAATCAAATAACAATAATTTAAATAATTTTCTTCCTATTTTTTTTAGTACTCTCCACTTCATTTCCTCTGTAATAACAAAAGGATTACAACAGAAATGATTGATATTTTGATTAAAGGTGGATCAAATTTCAATTTAGGAGAAGTAAAAAATCTATTTAATTTTTTTTTCTTTGATAATTATTAAAATTTATTTGGATTGAAAATTATTAAATAGATTGTAAATAAATCTTATATTAATCAAAAAAAAATTTTTTTAAAATTCAAGTTTAATTTTCATTTAAATTCTAAATTCTAAATTCTAAATTCTAAATTTAAATAGGATGTAAATAAATAATATTTCCTAAATAAAAATAAATTCAAATTTTAACTAAATTCTAACTTTAAATTAAAATTTAATAAATAGGAAGTAAATAAATGCAAAAATAATTTGATATTTTTAATTTTCTTTTTTTCTTCTTAAAATAATTCCTCAATAGCAAGTAAAAAATTTATTTAAAATTTTTTTTAAATGATTCCAAACATTTTAATTTGAAAATTTTTCCAAAAATAAAAGGGAGTAAATGATAAATTTATTTAATTCTTTTTTTTTAGAACAAATTAGTTAAATTCATTTTTGATTTCCAAATAAAAAAATGGATAATTGATTAAATAGCAAGTAAATTGATTTAAATAATTAAATTTTGATTTACTTTTTATTATTAAATTCAATTAATTAGCCTGTAAATAATAAGATAAAATTTATTTCCAAATAACAAATGAATTAAATATATCATTTAAAAATTAAATAGGGAGTAAATTTAATCCAAAAAAATAATCTTAAAAAAAATCTTAAAAAAATATTTGTTTTTTAGGCAACTGTATTGCATTGTCTTTGTGTGAATTCATTATTATCAGAAGAAATGATTAAATTATTGAAAGGAACCAATGCTGATTTTTCTATAAAAAGTTATAATGGAACAACACCAAAAGATTTTCTTCCTAATCATCTTCAAAAACTGATTTAAAAACAAAACAAATGATTTTTCTTTTTTTTTTGACACATCACAATTTGATTATTTTTTTTCTTTTGAATTTTGGATTGAAAATATAAATCAAATTCAAAATCAAAATCAAATTCAAATTCAAATTCAAATCAAATCAAATTCAATTTCAAAATCAAATCAAACTCAAATTCAAATTCAAACTAATTCAAATTCAAACTAATTCAAATTCAATTCAAATTCAAATTCAAACCAAATTCAAATTCAAATTCAAAATCAAAATCAAATTCAAATTCAAATTAATTCAAATGAAATTGAAATCAAATTCAATTCAAATCAAATTAATTCAAATTTAATTCAAATTCAATTCAAATTCAAATTCAAATTCAAATTAATTCAAATTCAAATTCAAATTTAATTCAAATTTAATTCAAATTCAAACTAATTCAAATTCAAATTCAATTCAAATTAATTCAATTTGAAATCAATTCAAATTCAATTTCAAATTCAATTTGAAATTCAATCCAATTCTTTTTCTTTTTCTTCAAATTCAAAAAAGAATAAAAAAATTTCGAAATTCAAAAACACAAAATTATTTTTCTTAATTTTTGGATTGAATTATTTCTGAATTTTAAAAAAGAATTTATTATTAATATTAAATTATTATTATTAAAAATAATGAAATAAATTAATTAAAATATTTTATTTATTATTTTATTTAATTTTTAATAATAATTTATTTAATATTTTACAATAAAATTAATTAAGAAATAATTTTAAAAAAGAATTTATTATTAATATTAAATTATTATGATTAAAAAATAAATTTTTTTTTTCATTTTTTTTCTTAGTTAAAAATAGTTTTATTTCCATTTAATCCATATAGCCATCATATATTTTTATTATTTTTTTTTATTATTGTATTTATATTCATTTTTCTTGTTTCTTTTTTAGTGTTATAACGTCATCCGCGAACATCTGCACGTATTCAGTAATTTTATTGATTTCTTGAATTATAAAGTGAGGTATCCAAGCATATATCATCGGGGAAAGTGGATCTCCTTAGTATATTCCTAGTTCGTTATTATCGTAGGATTTAATTAGAAATTTTTGAGTTTGATTATGTTGGACATATTTGTCTATGATTGATTTTATTAATGTGTGATTAATCGTGCCAAAGCATTTTTTTATATCTAATTGTATAATGTATATATTGTTATGTTTTTTTAGTTCTTTTTGGAGTTCAATCGTAGCAATTCTTGTGTCGTAGTGTTTTCTAAATCCAAATTGTTTTTTATCTACTTTGTTCTAGGTTGTTTCTAGATTTTTATATATTATTTTCAGGAATATTCTTGGTAATGCATTATTTATTGATATTTGTCTAAAAAAAATCCTTTTCTTTTATAATGAATTTCCACATTTCCAATTTTTTATTTTCATTTTCAAAAGTAAAATGGATTGAAATGAGATTGAAAAAAAATGAGAAGAGATTGACGGAGAAAATGCTAATAATTTCCCTCAAAACTCCATCTTGAACTTCTTGATGGTATCTTTGTCATTTTTTTCACATTTCGTGGTTTGGGTAAAGAAGGATGTATAACCTTTCATCATTATTTCCTTCTTCACATGAAATAGATCCAACTTATTAATCATTACGGGATATTTTTCTTTCAAAATTTTTAATTTTTTTTCTTAATAAACAACTGAGATTAGATTGAACTCTGTAGATAAAGTTCTATCACAGAGAGAAGTGCATGATCGGAATCATTATTCCAATGTGAATATGTAGTATCAAGACCACATTCTAAAGGAGGTAAATGCGAGACTTGATTTTTATCCAAGAAGGTTGTGAGATCTTTATCCGAGAGTTTTCTATTTATCCAGGAAGGTGAATTTGAATTTAGATTTTTAATCTTTTCCAAAACCGGTGATTGATGATCTCGAACAAAATCTTTCACTCATTTTTTTATTATTGAAGGGGATTTTTAGTCCTTATTTCTTTTTTTAAAAATTTTGATTATGAATCCTTGTTTTGGGTTATAGTTGTGAAAAAATTTACAAAAAAAAAGAAATTGTAATACTGGGGGAATTTTCTTTATTAAGATGTTCCCACCCATTATTATCCAAGAGAAAAATAATTGTTTGATTACTTGCATAAAATCTGGGCAAGATTTCTTTCTCCTTGTTTGTGTTTTGGGATCTGTCGAAATTTGTTTTTAAATCATGATTTGATTTCAAATTACTTTCTCCTTTTTCAATTTTCAATTGATTATCAAAATCTTTGCATAAAGTTTCTGGATCAGGATCTTCATCTGATCCTCCATCAAGATCAGAATTTAATTCAATTTAAAATCTGAATTCAATTTAAAATCTGAATTTAATTTAAAATCTTAATTCAATTTAAAATCTGAATTCAAATTAAAATCTATTGGGATGTTCTTCTAAAATTTATCGGGATTCCATTTCTTTTTTCATATTCGGTTTCTTCATTGAAGACAGATATGAGTTATGAACACCAATATTCTTCTTATTCGATTAATTGAGTGGAAAAAGTCTCCATATTGATCCTACTCATCAAAAAAAAAATCATTTAAACTTCTATTATATCGCTCAACACATCCATTTTTTCTATTTTATAAAGATCAATCAATTTGTTATAAATCATATTTTCCATGTTGGTTGACTTTTTTTTTTAAGATATATATTTGTTGTGGATTTCTAGTTGAGATAATTTTTTCCAATATCTAGTTAAAAAGTTATTATTTGAAAATTTTTCTATTTTTATTAAAAGTATATTGTTTTATTCATATTCTAGATTTAAATTTTTTTTCTATTTTTATCATCTTGAAATTCTTTTCAAAGAAAAAAATGAAAAATAATTTTCATTTTGAAAATTTTTTGGATTTCAATCTCTAGAAATAATGTATTGAACAAAAATTAAAGATAGTTTTTCATGTATTTCTTTATTACAAACGCAGGTATAACAAAATATCAAACATAATTGCTTCTGTTCCAAATCTTGTTGCAGAAACCTGAGATCCTTCAAGATTTATGGTTTCAAATTTTAATAATAACCACGCTTGAAAAGCTTCATTTCTATTGATTTCAGAATAAGTGTGTTGAGTTAATTTGAAAATTTATTCTTTTGAATAGATTTAGAAGGAAAAACCGTGATCAAAAAATGAACATAAATCAGATTTCCGTGATGCTCTAAACATCTTACTTGGAAAAAATATTATTATTATTATTATTAATTAAATTTATATAATCCCTTAACAGTTTTGCGAGACCACCAAATCTTCCTATCATTGGAATCCAAAAATCTTTTCATTGTTAGAACATTCTTTTTTTTTTGAGAATTTCTATTAATTCTATTAACAATACAGATTTTTTTCTTTTTTTGGAGATTTCTCATACCGAAATTACTCTCGGAATCATTTTTCATGTTGGAATATAATTTTTTTCTTTTCCTTTTTTAAAAGATGTATTTGGAATCTTTTAGTTTCATCTACTGCAATTGCTCAATATTTTGTATTCTTTAAAACTTCTTATTTTACAAAATCCAATTTCAATGCTGAATCTTTCATAAATTCCTCCACTGTTTTAGGGTTTAGAGTTTTTGGTTTAAATTTAATCCAAAATTTGTATTTTACTTCGAAAATTATTCAAACCATCCCAATATAGCCTTGACACTCTCAATATCACTCCTTTCGTTATTTAAATATTTTTTTTCCCTTTTCTCATCAAGATAGTTTATTTGGATTGTTTGAGTTAAACTTGGTATTTATCAAATTTTTGTAATTTTTGAGTTTCTTTTAAGTTAAACAAATTTAAACATAAATGATTTTATAACTATGTTTTGTTTGAAATTATTTGGAGTTATTTTAAATGTACCGTCTATGGAAATTTGTTCAGCTCTCTATCTATATTGAACAATATAATTGGGTTCGTTCAAATCTTTTATTTTAATTATGAAATGATTTTTTTCATGTGAGAATTGAATTGAAAATGAAAAAGAAATTATCCTTAATTCCTTTTTATTCTTTTAAAAACGGATTTTATTAACACAATTTTTGAATGAATTTTTTTTTGTGATTAAAATTATAAAAAAAAATTTAGAATTGAAACAATTCATAAAATTATAATAATTTTAAAGAAAGAAAAATGAAAAAAAAGTTTTATAAAAAAAAAAAGATTGATTATTTCTTTTAAAAACAAAAAATCCAAAAACAAATTTTTTTTAAAATTTATTTAAAATTAATATAAAATTGATTTAAAATTGATTTAAAATTGATTTAAAATTGATTTAAAATTGATTTAAAATTGATATAAAATTGATATAAAATTGATTTAAAATTGATTTAAAATTGATTTAAAATTGATTTAAAATTGATTTAAAATTGATTTAAAATTGATTTAAAATTGATTTAAAAATTTAAAATTGATTTAAAATTGATTTAAAATTGATTTAAAATTGATTTAAAATTGATTTAAAATTGATTTTGATTTAAAAATTAAAATTGATATAAAATTGATATAAAATTGATTTAAAATTGATATAAAATTGATTTAAAATTGATTTAAAATTGATTTAAAATTGATTTAAAAATTGATTTAAAATTGATTTAAAATTGATATAAAAATTGATTTAAAATTGATTTAAAATTGATTTAAAATTGATTTAAAATTGATTTAAAATTGATTTAAAAATTTATATAATTTTTGATTTAAAATTGATTTAAAATTGATTATAAAATGATTTAAAATTGATTTAAAATTGATTTAAAATTGATATAAAATTGATTTAAAATTGATTTAAAATTGATTTAAATTTAAAATTTAAAATTGATTTAAAATTGATTTAAAATTGATTTTTAAAATTGATTTAAAATTGATTTAAAATTGATTAAAAATTGATTTTAAAATTGAGATATAAAATTGATATAAAATTGATATAAAATTGATTTAAAAATTGATTTAAAAAAAATTTAAAATTGATTTAAAATTGATATAAAATTGATTTAAAATTGATTTAAAATTGATTTAAAATTGATTTAAAATTGATTAAAATTGATTTAAAATTGATTTGATATAAAATTGATTTAAAATTTAAAATTGATTTAAAATTGATTTAAAAATTGATTTAAAAATTTAAAATTGATTTAAAATTGATAAAATTGAAAATTGATTTAAAATTGATTTAAAATTGATTTAAAAATTGATTTAAAATTGATTTAAAATTGATTTTAAAATTGATTTAAAATTGATAAAAAATTGATTTAAAATTGATTTAAAATTGATTTTAAAATTGATTTAAAAATTGATTTAAAATTGATTTTTAAAATTGATTTAAAATTGATTTAAAATTGATTTAAAATTGATTTAAAATTGATTTAAAATTAATAAAATTGATTTAAAATTGATTTAAAATTAAAATTGATTTAAAATTGATTTAAAATTGATTAAAAAATATAAAATTGATATAAAATTGATTTAAAATTGATATAAAATTGATTTAAAATTGATTTAAAATTGATTTAAAATTGATTTAAAATTGATTTAAAATTGATTTTAAAATTGATTTAAAATTGATTTAAAATTGATTTTAAAATTGATTTAAAATTGATTTAAAATTGATTTAAAATTGATTTAAAATTGATTTAAAAAAATTACATAAAATTGATTTAAAATTGATTTAAAATTGATTTAAAATTGATTTAAAATTGATATAAAATTGATTTAAAATTGATTTTAAAATTGATTTAAAAATTGATTTAAAATTGATTTAAAATTGATTTAAAATTGATTTAAAATTGATATAAAATTGATTTAAAATTGATTTAAAATTGATTTAAAATTGATTTAAAATTGATTTAAAATTGATTTAAAATTGATTTAAAATTGATTTAAAATTGATATAATTGATTTTAAAATTGATTTAAAATTGATTTAAAATTGATTTAAAATTGATATAAAATTGATTTAAAATTGATTTAAAATTGATTTAAAATTGATTTAAAATTGATTTAAAATTGATTTAAAATTGATTTAAAATTGATTTAAAATTGATATGATTTAAAATTGATTTAAAATTGATTTAAAATTGATTTAAAATTGATTTATTAAAATTGATTTAAAAATTGATTTAAAAATTGATATAAAATTGATTTAAAATTGAAAATTGATTTAAAATTGATATAAAATTGATTTAAAATTGATTTAAAATTGATTTAAAATTGATTTAAAATTGATATAAAATTGATTTAAAATTAATTTAAAATTGATTTAAAATTGATATAAAATTGATATAAAATTGATTTAAAATTAAAATTGATTTAAAATTGATATAAAATTGATTTAAAATTGATTTAAAATTGATTTAAAATTGATTTAAAATTGATTTAAAATTGATTTAAAATTGATATAAAATTGATTTAAAATTGATTTAAAATTGATTTAAAATTGATTTAAAATTGATTTAAAATTGATTTAAAATTGATTTAAAATTGATATAAAATTGATTTAAAATTAATTTAAAATTGATTTAAAATTGATTTAAAATTGATTTAAAATTGATTTAAAATTGATTTAAAATTGATTTAAAATTAATATAAAATTGATTTAAAATAAAAAATTAAAATTGTTGTTTTGTTTTGTTGGGAATTTTTATTTATTCAAAAAAAGAAAAGAAAAGAAAAGAAAAGAAAAGAAGAAATTTAATCAACTTCTTCAACTCTAACTCCATTTCCTTGATTAAATTTATTACTATTGTTATTGTATCCTTGATAATAATTTTCATTTGGATTCATTTGTGGATTTGATTGAGCTTGACCTTGTTGTTGAGATTGTTGATAAAGTTTAGTAATAATTGGTGAACATTTTCCTTCTAATTCTTTTAATTTGTTTTCAAAATCTTCTTTTGAAGCTGAATCCAAATTTGAATCAATCCATTTAATTGTTTCTTCAACTGATTTTTCAATTGTGTTCTTATCATTTTCTTGAAGAACTGCTCTGAATTTTTCATCTCTAATTGTATTTCTCATATTATAAGCATAAGATTCAAGTTGATTTCTTGCTTCGATTTTTTGTTTTTGTTTTTCATCTTGTTCTCTATATTTTTCTGATTCTCTTATCATTTGCTCAATTTGTTCTTTGGATAATCTTCCTTTCTCATTTTTGATTGTGATTTGATTTTTATT
The DNA here is from genome assembly GCA_028826165.1 of Anaeramoeba ignava. NCBI lineage: Eukaryota > Anaeramoebidae > Anaeramoeba > Anaeramoeba ignava. Next base: position 402,797 of record JAPDFW010000060.1, read on the forward strand.
TCCTGTTGTTTTATCCATTGCAGTTACATTTAATATCCCATTTGAATCAATATCAAAATTGACTAAAATTTGAGGAACTCCTCTTGGAGCTGGTGGAATTCCTCTTAATTCAAATTTCCCTAATGAATTGTTGTCTCTTGTCATCTGTCTTTCTCCTTCAAAAACTTGAATCAAAACACCTGGTTGATTATCTGCATAAGTTGAAAAAATTTCTTCTTTTTTTGTTGGAATTGTTGTATTTCTTGGAATCAAAACAGTCATAACTCCTCCTGCAGTTTCAATTCCCAAACTTAATGGAGTTACATCTAATAGCAAAACTTCTCCAATGCTTTCTGTTTCATTTCCTGATAAAATTGCTGCTTGAATTGCTGCTCCATAGGCAACAGCCTCATCTGGATTGATACTTTTATTCAGATCTTTTCCATTGAAATAAGATTGTAACAAATCTTGAATTTTTGGAATTCTTGTTGATCCTCCAACTAAAACAACTTCGTCAATTTGAGATTTTGATAATTTAGCATCTCTTAAACATTGCTCAACAGGATCTAAACATTTTCTGAATAAATCGCCACAAAGTTCTTCGAATTTAGCTCTAGTTATTCTGATTGAGAAATCCAATCCATCAAACAAAGAATCAACTTCAATAGTTGTTTGAGTTGCACTTGAGAGAGTTCTTTTAGCTCTTTCACAAGCAGTTCTTAATCTTCTCATTGATTTTGGATTTTGAGAAGGATCAGAAGAGAGATTATTTCTGTATTTTCTTTTGAATTCATTCATGCAATATTCAACTAATCTATTATCAAAATCTTCACCTCCTAAATGAGTATCACCAGCAGTTGATTTAACTTCAAATATTCCTCCTTCTATTGCCAAAACGGAAACATCAAAAGTACCTCCACCCAAATCAAAAATCAATATCTTCTTTTCTTTTTGATCCTTTCTTTTATCCAATCCATAAGCAATAGCAGCAGCTGTTGGTTCGTTGATTATTCTTTTAACTGATAATCCAGCAATTATTCCAGCATCTTTTGTGGCTTGTCTTTGAGAATCATTGAAATAAGCAGGAACAGTTATAACTGCATCATGAACTGATTCACCAAGAAAAGCTTCAGCTGTTTCCTTCATTTTAGTAAGAACCATTGCACTAATTTCTTCAGGAGCAAAATCAACTTGTTTTCCTTGAGAATTAACTCTGATATATGGTTTGTCTCCTTCTTTTCTAATAATTTTGAAAGGCCAAAGCTTCATATCTTTTTGAACTGTTTGATCGCTGTATTTTCTTCCTATTAATCTTTTAGCATCAAAAACTGTATTTGATGGGTTCATTGCAACTTGACCTTTTGCTGCATCTCCTATTAATCTTTCAGTTTCTGTAAAAGCAACATAAGATGGAGTTGTTCTATTTCCTTGATCATTTGGAATAATTTCAACTTTTCCATTTTTGTAAACTCCAACACAAGAATAAGTAGTTCCTAAATCAATTCCAATTGCTGACATTATTTAAAAATACAAAATAATACAAAAAAAATAATAAAAAAATATTTAATCTATTTAAAATAAAAGATTAAAAAAAATGAATAAAAAAAATAAAAAAAAATTTTTCTTAAATATTTCTTTTTTCGTAAGATCCTTGATTGGGAAGTTTTTTTTTTTTTTTTTTAATTAATTTTTTAATAAATAAAATATTAAAAATTAAATCTATTTTGATTTATTATTTATAATAAATTTATTTTATTTAATTATTTTAAACAAATTTTCAAATTAAATAATAAATTAAAATTAATTAATTTTATTATTATTTTTTATTAATTAATTTTTTAATAAATAAAATATTAAAAATTAAATCTATTTTGATTTATTATTTATAATAAATTTATTTTATTTAATTATTTTAAATAAATTTCTAAATTAAATATTAAAATAAATTAAAATTAATTTTTAATAAATAAAATATTAAAAATTAAATCTATTTTGATTTAATATTTATAATAAATTTATTTTATTTAATTATTTTAAATAAATTAAAATATTAAAAATTAATTTTATTATTATTTTTATTAATTAATTTTTAATAAATAAAATATTAAAAATTAAATATATTTTGATTTATTATTTATAATAAATTTATTTTATTTTAATTATTTTAAAAATAAATTTTTTCTAAATTAAATAAATAAATAAAAATTAAAATTTTAATTATTATTTATTATTATTTTTAATTAATTTTTAATAAATAAAATATTAAAAATTAAATCTATTTTTGATTTATTATTTATAATAAAAATTTATTTTATTTAATTATTTTTAAATAAATTTCCAAATTAAATAATAAATTAAAATTAATTAATTTTATTATTATTTTTTTAATTAATTTTTTAATAAATAAAATATTAAAAATTAAATCTATTTTGATTTATTATTTATAATAAAATTATTTTATTTAATTATTTTAAATAAATTTCCAAATTAAATATTAAATTAAAATTAATTAATTTTATTATTATTTTATTAATTAATTTTTTAATAAATAAAATATTAAAAATTAAATCTATTTTGATTTATTATTTATAATAAATTTATTTTATTTAATTATTTTAAATAAATTTTCAAATTAAATAATAAATAAATTAATTAATTAATTATTTTTTTTTATTATTTTTAATAAATTTTTTTTAATAAATAAAATATTAAAAATTAAATCTATTTTTAATTTATTATTTAAACTAAATTTATTTTATTTAATTATTTTAAATAAATTTCCCCCCAAATTAAATATTAAATTAAAAATTAATTAATTTTATTATTATTTTTTAATTAATTTTTAATAAATAAAATATTAAAAATTAAATCTATTTTTTTAATTTATTTTTTTATAATAAATTATTTTTTTATTTAATTAATTTTAAATAAATTTCAAATTAAATAATAAATTAAAATTAATTAATTTTATTATTATTTTTATTAATTAATTTTTTAATAAATAAAATATTAAAAATTAAATCTATTTTGATTTATTATTTATAATAAAATTATTTTATTTAATTATTTTAAATAAATTTTCAAATTAAATAATAAATTAAAATTAATTAATTTTATTATTATTTTTTTAATAAATTTTTAATAAATAAAATATTAAAAATTAAATCTATTTTGATTTATTATTTATAATAAAATTATTTAATTTAATTATTTTAAATAAATTTCCAAATTAAATAATAAATTAAAATTAATTTAATTTTATTATTATTTTTTTATTTAATTTTTTAATAAATAAAATATTAAAAATTAAATCTATTTTGATTTATTATTTATAATAAAATTTATTTAATTTAATTATTTTAAATAAATTTCCAAATTAAATAATAAATTAAAATTAATTTCATTTTTTTCATTTTTTTCATTAATTTTTTTTTTAATAAAAATGAAAAGAAGAAATATTGAAGAAAAAGAAAAAGAAAAAGAAAGAAATTTAACACAAAAAGATCAAGGAATAATAGGAAAATATGTAGAAGATGAAAAAACACAACAAATTGAAAAACCAAAACAAACAAATTTTGATATTTTTATGATGTATTTTGAAACAATAATATTTTGGATTATCACAATATTTATCAATAAAAAATGGGAAATTTTGAACAATTTAATATCAAATGAAAAGCTTCATAATAAATGGATATTTTTATCAGCAATTTGCACAATAAATTTTATTGCAATTTTTATTTATTTAGCAGTTTATCTTCCAAAAATTAAAAAAATTAATGTTGATTGGTCAAGTTATGAAAATATAATAAATAATCATAAAAATGCTATGTTTTTTGCAACAATATCAGGAGTACTTTTAACTCCTTTGTAAGTTATAAGTTTAATTATTAAAAAAAGAAGATTTATTAAAGAAAAAAAAAATAATTTAAAAAATCGGATAAAAAATTTTTTAATTAAAAAAAATATTTGATTTTTTTATTTAAATTAAGTTTTGTTATTGGAATTTGGCCAGTTTATAGATTATTTTCAATTCCTTTTACTGCTGCTTTTGGTCTTACTTTTTTATTTACTGTTAGACACATTCCTTTTAATTAAATCAAATTTAAAAAGAAAGAAAGAAAAACAAATTTTTTTTTTTGAATTTTGAATTTTGAATTTTGAATTTTGAATTAAAAAAAATTCAAATTAAAAAATATTTTTTCTTTTTAATTTTTGAATTTGATTTCTTTTGTAAAAATTGATGGAAATATTCCTTGTTTTCCTTTTTTTTCTCCTTTCCACCATCCATTTGAATTTTTTTGAATAATTTTAATAATATCAAATTTTTCAAATGATAATTCATCATTTTTTTTTCCTTCAAAACTAAATAAAGCTATAACATGATTTATAAATTGATTTTTTGGTTTTTGAGATTTTGGAGCAATTTCATTTGGTAAATTTTTTGATAAAATTCCTTTTTCAATTTCAATTTGATTTTGATTTTCATTTTGATTTTCATTTTGAATTTGATTTTGATTTTCATTTTGATTTTGATTTTGATTTTCATTTTGATTTTGATTTTGATTTTTTTCATCAACAATTTCATATTCATATTCATATTCACTTTCATCTTCACTTTCTTTTTGATTTTCTTTTTGATTTTCTTTTTGATTTTCTTTTTGATTTTCTTTTTCTTTTTCTTTTTCTTTTTCTTTTCTTTTCTTTTTCAATTTCAATTTCAATTTGATTTTGATTTTTTTCATCAACAATTTCATATTCATATTCATATTCACTTTCATCTTCACTATTTTCTTTTAATTCATTATTTAATTCATTTTCATTTTCATTTTCATTTTCATTTTCATTTTCACTTTCATTTTCACTTTCAACAAATCCTCCAAGTTTATCAATTTGTTGATTTACATAATCTAATATATTATCTTCATTCATTTCTTTTTTTAAATTTTCTTTATCTTTTTTTAAATTTTCTTTATCTTTTTTTAAATTATCTTTATCTAAATTTTCTTTTGGTTTTTCTAAATTTTCTTTTTTTTCAATTCCAATAATTTCTTGGGAATTTTTCTTAATAAATTCAGGAAAATCTTCAGATTCTAATAATAAATTAATAGCAAATCGATTTGCTTTTCTTGGAGTATTTGGACTTAAAAGTAAATTTGATGTTTGACTTCTTTTCATATCTTGATTAGAATCTAAATCTTCTATATTCAATTTAGGAATATTTTTAAAAATATTATTTTGTGAATTTTCAGGAAATTTATTTGTTAAAGAATATCCTCTTTTTCTTGTTTCTGGATTTTGATCTTCTTTCTCATTTGATTTTGATGAATTTTTCTTTACATTTGAAACATTAATAATTAATGAATTTCTTTTTTTTTGTAGAAATAAATTTGAATTTAAACCAATATCATTTTGGAATTGAATTTTCATGCTTTTTCTGCTTTTTCCAATAAATTCAAGTGAATTATTAACTTGAATAGGAATTGAAGCTCTTTTTGATTTTCGATTTTCTGTTAAAATTTTAATAAAATTTGATTTATTTTCATCTTCAATAAAAATATCTTGTTTAGAAACTTTAAACAATATAAACGGATCTTCAAATTTTGAAATGTGAATTTCGTTAATTTCTGGTAAAGGAAGTCTTGTGGTAATTTTCAATTCAGATTCATCTTTTCCTTTAGATTTTCTTTTTTTCCTTCTACTTCCAATTAAATATAAAGCATCTTCTGTTAAAATTATTGCAGATTTTTCTCTTTTTGGTTTACTTCTTAATTTGGTGAATTTTATTCTGTGGATTTCATTTGAATAAAGTAATTTTTCAGAATCATAACTATAAAGTTCCATCAATTTGATAATTTCTGGATTTGAAAAATAAAACATATTATTTTTATGAACTTGACTTTTTGGTCTACTTGTTCTTAATTTTTGATTTTGATTTGAATCCTTTTCTCTTTCTTTTGGTTCATTCATTTTTTCTTCATATTTTCGATAACTTTTTTGTATTTTTATTGCTGCTTCATCAAGTTTAATTTGTTTGAATTTATCCAATTTAACAATAATTTCAGGTTTATAAATATAAAGATCAGATTCTCCAATTTCATAATCTTTTTCATTTGCTTCAATTTTTTGTAAAATTATTTTCACACCAAGTTGAAGTTCTCCTCTAAATTCTGGCCATGTTTGATTGCTAATAATTCCATAATCATTAATAAAATGTTTTGGACTTTCTTGATAAAAAGATACTCTTTTTTTCATTTTAACTGTTTTTTTTTTGAAAATTTAAAAAGAAGAATTAAAATTATTTAATTCAATTTTCAATTTTCAATTTTCTGATAATTTACTTAATGGAACTAATTGCATTGAATCAACTTGTTGTTGAACATATTTACTTTCGAAACTATTTAATTTTTTTGAATTATTTGCTCGAATACAATAAATAATATGTTGTTTCATTTCTTGAATATTTTTTTCCAATTCTTGAATAATTTGAATAAATTTTGTTCCCAATAAATTTCCAGTTTTATTTTGAATATTTGCAATATTTGCTGAGAATATTTTCTTAATCAATTTCAATTTACTTGTTTGTAACATTACAATAGAATCAAATTGAATCATTCTTGAATTTTCTTGAAAAAAATTATCAATATTATAAACAACCTAAATAATTATAAAAAAAAAATTTTTTTTTAAAATGATAATTTTGTTATTTAAATATAAATAATTTGATAAATTACATCTCCAAAAAAATGAGAAATTATAAATTCTGATTGTTTTTTTGGTGAATATTTGATTTTTTTCTGAGATTTCTCTGCAATTTTTTGTATTTGAGAAATTAATTGATCCAATTCATATTTATTTGGATCTTCACAAGATTTATTTATAGAATAAATAATTCCATTTGGATCTTGATCTTCTATAAAATTACATATAATTTGATTATCATTAAATGGGATATTTTGCCATTTAATTTTCTCTTTTTGATATTGAGATTGATCTTTTTTAAGGATATTTATTGTTGATAATTGTTGTAATTTTTCATTTAAATAATTTGTAAATAATCCATTTAAATCTTGTTTATCAATTTTTTGGAAACCTGAATAATCAAGAATTTTGATTTCGAATTCATGATCTTGATTACTATTTAAATTTTTATTGATTATTTCAATAATATATTCAAAAACTCTTGAATACATTTCAGAAGCTAAAGCATCTCTTGTTTTTTGTGCCTAAAACAAAATAAAACAAAACAAAAAAATTTGAATTTAAATTTGAATTTTTCTTTAAAAAAAGAAAACAGACTTCATTAAGAGTTTGTGGAATTGAATAAGCAGAAATTGTATCTGTTGAAATTTCAGATGAAATTGTTTTAAAAGTTAAAGAATTTATTAAAGAATTAGGATCAACTTTAATTAAAGATGAAATCCAAGAAATTGTTGTTTGATTTGAAATTATAGCATTTTCATTTTCTTCTTCAAATTGAATATTTCCAATAAATAAAATTGCAATAAGAATTTGAAATATTTTTGATTGTGTTTTTTGTGTAATTCCAAGATCATTAAATGCTTGTTGTGTTTTAACAAGTTCATGAGAATCATTAACACCTTCAATACTAAATCTTCCACTTTGTGTTAAAAAATTAAATTCATCGATTGAAGAAACACCTAATTGTTCTATTTTTTAAATAAATTTTTAAATAAATTTTTAAATAAATTTTTAAATAAATTTTCAAATAAATTTTTAAATAAATTTTTAAATAAATTTTTAAATAAATTTTTAAATAAATTTTCAAATAAATTATTAAATTATTAAATAAATTTTTAAATAAATTTTTCAAATAAATTTTTAAATAAATTTTTAAATAAATTTTAAATAAATTTTTTTCAAATAAATTTTTAAATAAATAATTTTCAAATAAATTTTCAAATAAATTTTTAAATAAATTTTTAAATAAATTTTTAAATAAATTTTTAAATAAATTTTTAAATAAATTTTTAAATAAATTTTTAAATAAATTTTCAAATTTTTAAATAAATTTTTAAATAAATTTTAAAATAAATTTTTAAATAAATTTTTAAATAAATTTTCAAATAAATTTTCAAATAAATTTTCGGAATAAATTTTAAATAAATTTTTAAATAAATTTTTAAATAAATTTTAAAAATTTTTAAATAAATTTTTAAAATTTTCAAATTTTCAAATAAATTTTAAATAAATTTTTCAAATAAATTTTAAATAAATTTTTAAATAAATTTTCAAATAAATTTTTAAATAAATTTTTAAATAAATTTTTAAATAAATTTTCAAATAAATTTTAAATAAATTTTCAAATAAATTTTCAAATAAATTTTAAATAAATTTTTAAATAAATTTTCAAATAAATTTTTAAATAAATTTTTAAATAAATTTTTAAATAAATTTTTAAATAAATTTTTAAATAAATTTTTAAATAGATTTTTAAATAAATTTAATTTAAATATTTTTTCAACCTTTTTCTTCAATTTTTAATCCTCTAAGTAATTGATAAAATATATGAAAATTTCTTTCTCCTTTTTTTCTTGTATAAATTCTTGAACTTTCAATAAATATTTTATTAACTTTCATTCCACAAATATTTCCTTTTTTATTAAAATGAATTTCAAAAAAGCTTTCCTTTAAAATTGAATTCAAAAAAAATGAAAATCAATTTAATATTTAATATTATAATATTATAATATTATAATTTATTACAAATCTTGTTGAATTTGGATTTTGTTTTGTTGCTGCATTTCCAAATACTTCTAATAATTTAAAACAACTTTGAATTTTTTTAATATTTTGATTTTCATTTTCAATTAAAGAATTAAGTAAAAGAAATTCCATAATCTCTTTTGTTGTTTGTGTTTTTCCTATAATTTATAATTTATAATTTATAATTAAATTTTCTTCTTTCTTTTTTTTTAAAAGAAATAAAATACCAGATCCACTTTCACCACTAATTTTAATTTTAAATTTTATTTTTATTTTTAATTTTAAATTTAAATTTAATTTTATTTTTAATTTTAATTTTAATTTTTAATTTTAATTTTAATTTTAATTTTAATTTTAATTTTAATTTTAATTTTAATTTTAATTTTAATTTTAATTTTAATTTTAATTTTAATTTTAATTTTAATTTTAATTTTTAATTTTAATTTTAATTTTAATTTTTAATTTTTAATTTTAATTTTAATTTTAATTTTTAATTTTTAATTTTAATTTTAATTTTAATTTTAATTTTAATTTTAATTTTAATTTTAATTTTTTAATTTTAATTTTAATTTTAATTTTAAATTAATTTTTAATTTTAATTTTAATTTTAAATTTTAATTTTAATTTTAAATTTTAATTTTAATTTTAATTTTAATTTTTAATTTTAATTTTAATTTTAATTTTAATTTTAATTTTAATTTTAATTTTAATTTTAATTTTAATTTTAATTTTAAATTTTAATTTTAAATTTTAATTTTAATTTTTAATTTTAATTTTTATTTTAATTTTAAATTTTAAAATTTTAATTTTAATTTTAATTTTAATTTTAATTTTAATTTTAATTTTAATTTTAATTTTAATTTTAATTTTAATTTTAATTTTAATTTTAATTTTAATTTTTAATTTTTAATTTTAATTTTAATTTTTAATTTTAATTTTAATTTTTAATTTTAATTTTTAATTTTAATTTTAATTTTAATGATTTTAATTTTAATTTTAATTTTAATTTTAATTTTAATTTTAATTTTAATTTAAAAATTTTTAATTTTAATTTTAATTTTAATTTTAATTTTGATTTTTAATTTTAATTTTTAATTATAATTTTAATTATAATTTTAATTTTAATTTTAATTTTTAATTTTTAATTTTAATTTTTAATTTTAATTTTAATTTTAATTTTAATTTTAATTTTTAATTTTAATTTTAATTTTAATTTTAATTATAATTTTAATTTTTATAAATGAATTTTAATTCTAATTTTAAATTTAAATTTAATTTTAATTTTTAATTTTAAATTTTAAATTTAAATTTTAATTTTTAAATTTTAAATTTTAATTTTAATTCTAATTTTAATTTTTAATTTTGATTTAAATTTTAAAATTTAATTTTAATTTTAATTTTAATTTTAATTTTAATTTTAATTTTAATTTTAATTTTAATTTTAATTTTAAATTTAATTTTAATTTTAATTTTAAATTTAATTTTAATTTTGATTTTGATTTTATAAATGAATTTGAATTCTAATTTTATTTTTAATTTTAATTTTGATTATAATTTTAATTTTAATTTGAATTTTAATTCTTGTTTACTTGAGAACAATTAATTGATTTTGTTTTTTTTCAATCATTTCAAGATAAATTTTATCAATAAAAGCAAATAAATCAGGAGGATAAAATCTTCTTGGATAAAATCTTGTTTTTTTTGTAATTTCTAACGGAAAAGTTTGAAAAGAATTTAACCGAACTAAATAATAACCAATATAAGTCTTAATTTAAAAATAAAAATTAAAATAAAAAATTAAAAATTATTTATTATTATTTGCCAAATATTTTTTATTGTAAATTATTTACATGAAGATTATTTGAATCAAATCTTTTTTTTATTGCTTTTGTAATTGCATTTATTGATGGTTTTGATAAATTTAAAAGATCATCTTTAATAGTAAAAGGTATTTCAATTTCACTTATTTTTGACATTTAAAATTAAATTAAAAAAAGAAAAAAAATGAAAATAATTTTTTTTAAATTTTTCATTTTTTTTCTTCTTTTTTTTTATTAAAAATAATGATTTCTCATTCAATAGATAAATTAATTTCTAGTCAAAATACTTGGCTTGTTGAATTATTTGAAGAAGATTCTTTTATTGAATCTTGCAAATTTTCATCAAAAAAATTAATAAATTTGTAATTAATTAAAAATTTAAAAATTAAATTAAGAAAAAAATTAATTAATTTAAATCTAAATAATAAAAAAAAATTTTAGTATGTCTTCAAAAGAAATTATTAGTCAATTTATTAGTTTATTACTTCCTTTAAAAGAATATCAAAGAAATCAAAAATATGGAATTAAGTAATAAATTAAAATTTTGATTAAAAAAATTCGAAAAAAAAAAATTTATTTTGTTCTTAAATTTTTTTTTTTCCAAATAAATTTTAAATTAAGATATCCTTTTATTGCAAATCAATTAGTTCAAATTACTTTTGAACCAATATTTAGAATTTTATCAAATAATTCTTCTTTATTGGATAAATTATTTCAATTTTTAGATCAAGATCCTCCAATTGGAACTGTTTATTCTGGTTATTTTGCAACTTTAGTAATCAGTTTATTATCAACATCAACTGATGAAGTAAACATTTTGAAACTCAAATTCAAATTCAAATTCAATTTCAAATTCAATTTCTAAATCAAATTCAATTTCAAATTCAATTTCTAAATCAAATTCAATTTCAATTTCAATTTCAAATTCAATTTCAAATTCAAAATCAATTTCAATTTCCAATTCAATTTCAATTTCTAAATCAATTTCAAATTCAAATTCAATTTCAAATTCAATTTCAAATTCAATTTCAAATTCAATTTCAATTTCAAATTAAATTTCAATTTCAAATTCAATTTCTAAATCAAATTCAAATTCAATTTCAATTTCAAATTCAATTTCAAAATCAAATTCAAATTCAAATTTAAAATTTAATTTAAAATTCAATTTCAAATTCAATTTCAAATTCAATTTCAATTTCTAAATCAATTTCAAATTCAAAATCAAATTCAATTTCAATTTCAATTTCAATTTCAATTTCAATTTCAATTTCAATTTCAATTTCAAATTCAATTTAAAATTTAATTTAAAATTCAATTTCAATTTCAATTTCAATTTCAATTTCAAATTCAAATTTAAAATTCAAATTCAAATTCAAATTCAATTTAAAATTCAATTTCAATTTCAATTTCAAATTCAATTTCAAATTCAAATTCAATTTCAATTTCAAATTCAAATTCAAATTCAAATTTTAATTTTAATTAATTTTAATTTAAAATTAAATTTTATTATAAAAGTTAATTAATTACCTTTTGCAAAAAAAACAAGTGATTCAACGTTTATTAGTTCATATTAATGATTCAAATTGTTCTTTAATATTAAATGAAATTATAAACATTTCAAATGATGATCTTTTTTCTGAAAAAATATCAAATGTATTTAATTTTAAAATAATTTTAATTAAATTCAAAAAAAATTTATTAAAATTATTATTTAGTATTTTATGCAAAATAATTATGTAACTGAAATGATAAAAAGACTCCATTTTTCAACAACAGATTTAGTATGAAAATAAATTTATTTATCAATTTATCTTTAAAGGAAAAAATGGAAAAGAAATGATTTTAAATTCAAAATAAAAATTTTTTATTTAGGAAATTTCAAATATTAGTCAATGTTTAGAAAATATTATAATGATGTCTTTAACAAAAAATAATAAATTAAGTTTATATGTTAAATCAAAACAATTTTTTGAACAACTTATGAATGAATATAAAGGAGAAGTATTAAAAATCAAATAAATCAAAATCCAAAAATCAAAATTCAAAAATTCAAAAATTCAATGTTTTTAGAATTCAAAAATAATGCTTTCTAAAGGATTAGGAATTCTTCAAAAATCAGTACAAATGATTGGATGGATAATTTCAGGAAATGAATCTTATAAAGAACTTCCAGAACTTTTTCATGTTATAAATAATAATATATCTTATTTTTCAGGACAACTTTTTGTAAATTGAAAAACAATTTGGAAAATAATTTGAAAATAATTTAAAATTAATTTAATTTTAAAGATAAAAGAAAAACTTATCAAATTATCATCAGGAAAAATAGAAGCTTTTGGATTAAGAAGATTATCAATAATTCAGTTTTTTAAAGAACTTTTTTTAATTCCTCATTTATTTATAGAAAATGGACTTATTCAAAATCAAGTTTTAAAAATAATTATTGTATATTTTTTATTTTAGAAAAAAAATTTAAAACAAATTTTATATTTTATATTTTAAAAAATGAAATAGAATTTATTCTTTGAATATAAATATAATAATTTCCTACATAATTTAGTAACTGATTTAATAATAGATTTATTAGAAGATGATTCAAAAAATCATTTAAATTTTTTATTTAATGAATGTGAAATTATTCAAAAAATAATAAATGAAGTTTATTTTCAATCAGAAAAAGTATTTATATTTATCAAAAAGAAAAATGAATTTAAAAATTAAAAAAAAATAATTAAAAATAATTAGTCAAGTTGGATATAAAGATCATTTAATAAGAATTTCAAATGCTATTATTAAATATTCTGAAGATAATATAGATATTTTTAGAATGTTAGAAGGTAAATAAAAATAAAATGATTTTTTTTAAAATTAATATTTATTTAAAGAATTTAAAAATTAAAAAGAAAATAAAAGATGGAATGAATATAAACAAACAAAATTATTTAAATATAATGAACTTACTTCAATAAGTCTTGGTGAAGTTGGAAATTTTAAAAAAGATAATTTTGATTATGAACCTGATGAAATTTTTATTAAAGAAGAAGATAATAAAGTTAATATTAAAAAATTATTATTTAAATTTAAAAAATCAAAAATAATTTATTAAAAATAAAACTTTTTTAAATTTATAAAGCTTAAAAATTTATCTCAAACTCGATTTATTCCAAACAGAAATCAAAATTTAAATCAAAATCAAAATCAAAATCAAAATCAAAATTTAAATCAAAATCAAAATCTAAATCTAAATCTAAATCAAAATCAAAATCAAAATCAAAATCAAAATAGAAACAGAAATCGAAACAGAAATCAAAATCAAAATTTAAATCAAAATCAAAATCAAAAATCAAATCAAAATCAAATTCAAATTCAAAATCAAAATCAAAATCAAAATCAAAATTTAAATCAAAATCAAAATAAAAATCAAAATCAAAATAAAAATCAAAATCAAAATAAAAATCAAAATCAAAATCAAAATCAAAATCAAAATCAAAATCAAAATCAAATTAAAAATCAAAATCAAAATCAAAATCAAAATCAAAAAATTGAACAAATTAATGAAAATGAATTTGTTGAACAATTTGTTTATAATTTAGATGAAGAATATGAAGTAGGTTATGATTCTGATGAAGAATATGAAATTTAAAAATTTAAAAATTAAAAAATTAAAAAATTTGTTGTTTTTAATTAATAAAATACAAAATTCAAATTTTTTTCAAAAATAAATCAATTATTGAATTTTCATTTAATTGATAATAATCTTTTACATCTCTTAATTCTTCTTTCATTTCTCGATTAATTTTGATTTCTTTATCAAATTTATCATGATAAAGAAAATAAATAATTTGATTTAATGTTTGAAAAGATTTTTTTGAATAATCATGAACTTGATTTGATTTATCTTCAATATTTAATTGAAACATTCCTTTGAATAATTCACTTCTTATTATTAAAACTAATTTATGAACTTTGATTTCTTTTTCTTTTCCATTTTCTTCAATAATTATTTTAAAATCTTTTGAATCATTTTGTTGATATAATTTTTTTAAATCTTTTAATATTCCTTTTATTCCTTTTTTCGATTCAATCCATTTTAAATCAAATCCAATTTGTTTGAAAAATTCTTGCATTATTTTCTTTTTTTGATTCCATTTTGATTTTAGTTCTTTTTTTTCAGAATAAAACGAATCAGGAGAATTTTTTAAAGTATCAATTTGATCATAAAATTGGTCAAAATCAGGAAAACCTGTGTAAAGAAAATTCAAAGCAATTTGAACATTTTGTTTTGGATTTTTTTGACAATTTACAATAAACTTTTCCAAAATTGATTGATTGTAATCAAGTCTTGAAGATAAAATTAATTTATGAACATTAAATTTGAATCCATCATTTGATTCAATTTGAAAATCGGAAAAATTTTCGTTTTGATTCAATTTGAAAAAGTTGTTTAAATCTTGGTTGATTGAATAAATTTGAATCCACAAATCAAGGTTTTCTTGAGAAATTAAACGATATTGTTTTATATCAAAAGCATTGAAATCATTTGCTATTAAAATGCTGTATAATTTGTTATTTTGATTGTGGATTGCAAGAAAAAAAGGAGTTTCATCATAAGTTGTTTTTGCGTTAATATTTGCGCCATTTTGAACAAGAAATTTGACAATTTTCAACGAATTTTCAGTTTGGATTTGTAATTTACAAAGAATAAGTAGTGCTGTTTCTTGATAGAAATTTGGTAAATTCACATCTGCTCCGTTTTCAATTAAAACTTTGACCATTTCAAATGATTTTTTCTCACTTGCTATTAATAAAGGTGTTTGTTGTGATGTCAATTTCACATTGACATTTGCTCCTTTTGATATTAAATACTTCGCAATTTCAATCAAGTTTTGTTGACATGCAAGTATTAAAGGTGTTTCGTTTCTAAATGTTCTGGCATTGACATCTAATCCTTTTGAAACAAGAAATTCCACAATTTCAAGTGAATTTGGTTGTTTGCAAACAAGATGCAAATATGTTTCTTCAGAATTTGTTTTCAAATTAAAATCTGCACCTTTTGATATTAAAAATTTGACAATTTCAAACTGACTTGGGTTTTGACTTTGACAAACAAATTGTAAAGCTGTTTCATTGTATTTTGTTTTGGCATTGATATCTGCACCTTTTTCAAAGAGGAATTTAATCATTTCAAATAAATTGGTGTTTTCATTTCCATTTTTGCAAATTAAATGCAAAGATGTTTCTTGTTGATAATTTGTGTCATTGATGTCTAAACCTTTTGAAATGAAAAATTTGACAAATTCAAAAGTATTTTCATTTTGAAATCGACAAGAATAATGTAAAGCAGTTTCGTTGTATTTTGTTTTGGCATTGACATCTGCACCTTTTGAAACTAAGAATTTGACAGATTCAATTGAATTTGTTTTGCAAACATAATGCAAAGGTGTTTCATCAACATCATTTTTGGCATTGACATCTGCACCTTTTGAAATGAGAAATTTGATCACATCAATTGAATTTTGACTTTGGCTTTGACAAGCATATTGTAATGGTGTTTCTTTGGAATAATTTGTTTTGGCATTAACATCTGCACCTTTTGAAATGAGAAATTCAATCATTTGAAATTGATTTTGAAATTGATTTTCATTTTTACAAATTAAATGTAAAATTGTTTCTTCATTTTCATTTTTAGAATTAACATCAACTCCTTTTGAAATTATATTTTGAATTTCTTGAAATGAATTTTCTTTATAAAGAGTAAATAAATCTTTTTTTGGAAATGATTGACCCATTTTTAAATTATCAAAAAACAAAAAAAAAAAAAACTGAAAAAATTTTTTCCATTTTTTTTTTCCGATTTAAAAATGAATTCAGTAATTTTTCAAACATCAGAACTAATATCACAATTTTCATTATTAAGAAACGATCCCAAATTCAGCGATTGCATTGTACAAACAAGAGAAAAAACATTTCATTGCCATCAAACTATATTATCAATAAGAAGTACTTATTTTTACGTTAAACTTCATGAAATGGAATCCAAAATCTTGATGATCGATGACATCACTACTTCTATTATGGAGCAAGTTTTCAATTATATATACTCGGCAAAAGTGGACATTGATGAAACAAACTGCTTGTATCTTTACAAGGCCTCACGCAAACTTGGGTTGGGGATGCTTGTTCCACTGTGTTATGAATATATCAAATCGATTATGAACTATGAAAATATCATTGAAATATTTAGTTTTGGATTGGATTTCAATTTGAAAAGATTGCAGAAATTGTGCCGCAATTTTATTTTGGTCAATTTTTCCGATTTGCAACCCTATTTATTAGAAATGGATTTATCAGAACAAATGGAAAAAATTTTAACTGAAATTTACTTGCAAATTTTTGATAGAAATTTTGATGTGTTTTATTCGATTATTGAGAAGAAGTTTAAATCGAAGGCCATTAACCAATTTTGCTGTATTTTAATGAAAAACTTGATTGACAAGAATGTTTTCAATTCAAAGTATTCCAAAAAATCGAAAATGAATGATCTAATAATTTCAAGAATGGAAGAAATGAATTTTTTAAAGAAAAAAGAAAATTTGCTGAAGAAATTCCTGAATGACAAGGAAAACGTTATTTATTCGCATGTAATTTTTTCGCAGAACAAAAGCTTCTTGCGCTTGCTGATCAAATCTGATGCTGTTTTGCAATTTTCTTGTGAAACTTCTTTCATTTCACTTGAAATTAAAGATATTTTACTAATTGATCAAAATGGACGAATTGAAATAACTAATAATCAAAAAGCGCAAAATAAAAATATCAATAAAAAGAATAAAATTCAAACTGTCCAGATAAAAGCGAGAAATATTGTTAATTTTGGCGAGATTTTTTGCGATTGCAAAATTCAATTTGTTGGAAACGTTATAAATCAAGGAAAAATTTGGACATCAAATCCAATCAAGAATTCGATTCTAATTCAAGGGTTTTGGCTTGGAAGGGATTCTAAGCCTAAATATATGAATAAGAATTGAAATTTTTGGATAAAAAAAAATTTTTCAATTAAAAATTTTTAATCATTTTTTTCTTTTTTTTTTTTTCTTTTTATTATTAAAAAAAAAATATAATTATAATTATAATATTAATAAAACAAAATATATGGGATCTAAATCATCAAAAAGACGCAAAAATAAACGGACCCAAATAATTGAAGAACAATTACGAACTGATTCCTTAAAAAAAAGCCAACAAATTAAAGTTATTGTTTTGGGTTTGAATTTTCAACGAATTTTAAAAAAAAGCAAATTTTTCTTGTTTATAAAAAGATAATCTAAACCAAACCTTTTATTTCTTTGTGTTTATTCTTTCTACAAAACATTGTAATTTAAATCAGGTGCTGGAGACTCTGGAAAAACTACTTTATTAAAGCAAATGAAAATTGTATTTCAAGGAGGAAT
Source organism: Anaeramoeba ignava (assembly GCA_028826165.1). NCBI lineage: Eukaryota > Anaeramoebidae > Anaeramoeba > Anaeramoeba ignava. The sequence continues at coordinate 420,771 of JAPDFW010000060.1, forward strand.
TCCTGAACATGATAAAAAATTTTTCCGTGATACAATAAGGGCTAATATTATAAACAATATGCTCACACTTTTACGAGCTGCGGAAGATTTGGATGTTCATTTATCAGAAGAAAATGAAGTAAGTTAACTTTATTTTGGAGAAATGTTGAACCAAAAAAAAAACTTTTCAATTAAAATTTCAATTTAAAAAAAAAACCAAAAAAAAATAACGTTTTTTTAATTTATTTAAAAAAAAAAACAAAAAAGAAAATTGCTCAATTTTTTTTTAGTTCTTTTATTGGTGATAGTGATAGTTTAACTGAAACTGCAAGAGATCAAGTTTATCAACTTTGGTCTGATTCTCAATTAAAACAAGTTTTTGAAGAACGTTCCAAATTTCAAATAGCAGATCAAGCAGGATAGTAAATCTAATCTAATCAAAAAAATTAATTTTTTTCAAAAAAATTAATTTAATTTAATTTAATCTTAATTTAATCTTAATTTAATCTTAATTTAATCTTGATTTAATTTAATTTAATCTTAATTTAATCTTAATTTAATCTTAATTTAATCTTAATTTAATTTAATCTTAATTTAATCTTAATTTAATCTTAATTTTAATTTAATTTAATCTTAATTTAATTTAATTTAATTTAATCTTAATTTAATTTAATCTTAATTTAATCTTAATTTTAATCTTAATTTAATCTTAATTTAATCTTAATTTAATTTAATCTTAATTTAATCTTAATTTAATTTTAATCTTAATTTTAATCTTAATTTAATCTTAATTTAATCTTAATTTAATCTTAATTTAATCTTAATTTAATTTAAATTTAATTTAAAATTTAATTTAAATTTAATCTTAATTTAATTTAATTTTAATTTAATTTAATTAATTTAAATTTAATTTAATTTTAATTTCTTAATTTAATTTTTAATTTTAATCTTAATTTAATCTTAATTTAATTTAATCTTAATTTAATTTAAATTTAATTTAATTTATCTTTTAATTTAATCTTAATTTAATTTAATCTTAATTTAATCTTAATTTTAATCTTAATTTAATCTTATTTTTAATTTAATTTAATTTAATTTAATTTAATTTTAATTTAATCTAATTTTAAATTTAATTTAATTTAATTTAATTTAATCTTAATTTAATCTTAATTTAATCTTAATTTTTAATTTTAATTTAATCTTAATTTTTAATTTAATTTAATCTTAATTTAATCTTAATTTAATCTTAATTTAATCTTAATTTAATCTTAATTTAATCTTAATTTAATTTAATCTTAATTTAATCTTAATTTAATCTTAATTTAATCTTAATTTAATTTTAATCTTAATTTAATCTTAATTTATCTTAATTTAATCTTAATTTTAATCTTAATTTTATCTTAATTTTAATCTTAATTTAATCTTAATTTAATTTTAATCTTAATCTTAATTTAATCTTAATTTAATCTTAATTTAATCTTAATTTTTAATTTAATCCAATTTTAATCTTTAATTTAATTTTAATCTTAATTTAATCTTAATTTAATCTTAATTTAATTTAATCTTCTTAATTTAATTTAATCTTTAATTTTAATTTAATCTTAATTTAATCTTAATTTAATTTTAATTTAATCTTAATTTTAATCTTAATTTAATCTTAATTTTAATCCCAATTTAATCTTAATTTAATCTTAATTTAATCTTAATTTAATCTTAATTTTAATTTAATTTGTCTTAATTTAATCTTAATTTAATTTAATTTTCTTAATTTTTTTTAATCTTAATTTAATTTAATCTTAATTTAATCTTAATTTAATTTAATCTTAATTTTAATTTAATCTTAATTTAATTTAATTTAATTTAATTTAATCTTAATTTAATTTTACTTACTTAATCTTAATTTAATTTTAATCTTTAATCTTAATTTTAATCTTAATTTAATTTAATTTAATTTAATTTAATCTTAATTTAATTTAATCTTAATTTTATCTTTTTTAATTTAATTTAATTTAATTTAATTTAATTTGTCTTAATTTAATCTTAATTTAATCTTAATTTAATTTAATCTTAATTTAAATCTTAATTTAATCTTAATTTTAATCTTAATTTAAATTTAATCTTAATTTAATCTTAATTTAATCTTAATTTATTTTAAATTTAATCTTAATTTAATCTTAATTTAATCTTAATTTAATCTTAATTTAATCTTAATTTAATCTTAATTTAATCTTAATTTAAATCTTAATTTAATTTTCTTAATTTAATTTAATCTTAATTTTAATTTAATCTTAATTTAATCCTTAATTTAATCTTAATTTAATTTAATTTAATCTTAATTTAATTTAATCTTAATTTAATCTTAATTTAATCTTAATTTAATCTTAATTTAATTTAATTTAATCTTAATTTAATCTTAAATTTAATCTTTAATTTATTTAATCTTAATTTTAATCTTAATTTAATTTTAATCTTAATTTAATCTTAATTTTTCTTAATTTAATTTTAATTTAATTTAATTTAATTTTAATTTTAATTTAATTTAATTTAAATTTAATTTAATTTTAATTTAATTTAATTTAATTTAATTTTTAATTTTAATTTAATTTAATTTAATTTAATTTAATTTAATTTAATTTAATCTTAATCTTAATTTAATTTAATTTAATTTTAATCTTAATTTAATCTTTTTTAATTTTAATTTAATCTTAATTTAATCTTAATTTAATCTTAAATCTTAATTTAATCTTAATTTAATCTTAATTTTAATCTTAATTTAATTTAATCTTAAATTTAATCTTAATTTAATCTTAATTTAATCTTAATCCGAATTTAATCTTAATTTAATCTTTAATTTAATTTAATTTAATTTAATCTTAATTTAATCTTAATTTAATCTTAATTTAATCTTAATTTAATTTAATTTTAATTTAATCTTAATTTAATCTTAATTTAATCTTAAATTTAATTTTAATTTAATTTAATCTTAATTTTAATCTTAATCTTAATTTAATCTTAATTTAATCTTAATTTAATTTAATTTAATTTAATTTAATCTTAATTTTAATCTTAATTTAATTTTAATTTTAATTTAAATCTTAATTTAATCTTAATTTAATTTAATTTAATCTTAATTTAATCTTAATTTAATCTTAATTTAATCTTAATTTTCTTAATTTAATTTAATTTTTAATTTAATCTTAATTTAATCTTAATTTAATCTTAATTTAATCTTAATTTAATTTAATTTAATTTAATTTAATCTTAATTTAATCTTAATTTAATCTTAATTTAATCTTAATCTTTAATTTAATTTAATCTTAATTTAATCTTAATTTAATCTTAATTTTACTTAATTTAATTTAATTTAATCCCTTAATTTAATCTTAATTTAATCTTAATTTAATTTAATTTAATCTTAATTTAATTTAATTTAATTTAATCTTCGAATTTAATTTAATTTAATCTTAATTTAATCTTAATTTAATCTTAATTTAATCTTAATTTATTTAATCTTAATTTAATTTAATCTTAATTTAATCTTAATTTAATCTTAATTTTAATCTTAATTTAATCTTAATTTAATTTAATCTTATTTCAATTTAATTTAATCTTAATTTTAATCTTAATTTAATCACCCAATTTAATTTAATTTAATCTTAATTCCAATTTAAATTTAAATTTAATTTATTTAATTCCAATCTTAATTTAACCCAATCTTAATTTAATCTTAATTTAATTTAATCTTAATTTAATCTTAATTTAATCTTAATTTAATCTTAATTTAATCTTAATTTAAATTTTAATTTTAATTTAAAATTTAATTTCAATTTAATTTAATTTAATTTAATCTTAATTTAATCTTAATTTTAATTTAATCTTAATTTTAATCTTAATTTTTTAATTTTAATTTAATTTAATCTTAATTTAATTTAATTTAAATTTAATCTTAATTTAATCTTAATTTAATTTAATTTAACAATCTTAATTTAATCTTAATTTAATCTTAATTTTAATCTTAATTTAATTTTAATTTTAATTTAAATTTAATCTTAATTTAATCTTAATTTAATCTTAATTTAATCTTAATTTAATCTTAATTTAATCTTAATTTAATCTTAATTTAATCTTAATTTAATCTTAATTTAATTTAATTTAATTTAATTTAATTTAATCTTAATTTAATCTTAATTTAATTTAATCTTAATTTAATCTTAATTTAATTTAATCTTAATTTAATTTAATTTTTTTTTGATAGTTTTTTTGACGAAGTTAAAAGGATTGCTGATCCTGATTATATTCCAACAAATCAAGATATTTTAAATTGTAGAATTCCAACAACAGGTGTTAATGTTGTTGAGTTTCATCTTAATAATTATCATTGGCAGTAAATCTAAATATAAATTCAAATTCAATAATAAAATTCAAATTCAAATTCAATAACATAAATTCAAATTCAAATTCAAATTCAATAATAAAATCAAATTCAAAATCAAATTCAATAATAAAATTCAAATTCATAATAAAATTTAAATTCAATAATAAAATTTAAATTCAATAATAAAATTCAAATTCATAATAAAATTAAAATTAAAATTAAAATTAAAATTCAATAATAAAATTTAAATTAAAATTCAATAATAAAATTCAAATTCAATAATAAAATTCAAATTCAAATTCAAATTCAAATTCAAATTCAAATTCAAATTCAAATTCAATAATAAAATTAAAATTCAATAATAAAATTCAAATTCAAATTCAAATTCAAATTCAATAATAAAATTTAAATTCAAATTCAATAATAAAATTTAAATTCAAATTCAAATTAAAATTCAAATTCAAATTCAAATTCAATTTCAAATTCAAATTCAATAATAAAATTAAAATTAAAAATTAAAAATTAAAATTAAAATTAAAATTAAAATTAAAATTAAAATTAAAATTAAAATTAAAATTAAAATTAAAAATTAAAATTAAAATTAAAATTAAAATTAAAATTAAAATTTAAATTAAAATTCAATAATAAAATTCAAATTAAAATTCAAATTCAATTTCAATAATAAAATTCAAATTCAATAATAAAATTATTAAAGAGTTGTAGATGTTGGAGGACAACGATCGGAAAGAAGAAAATGGATTCATCATTTTGATGATGTATCCGTAATAATATTTGTAGTTGCATTAAGCGAATATAATCAAAGATTATTTGAAGATGTTAGTGTGAATAGAATGCATGAATCACTTTCTTTATTCAATAAAACAACAAATAGTGAATATTTTCGCTCAAAAAATTGCATAATTTTATTCAACAAATTGGATCTTTTTGCAAGAAAAATTAAAGAAGTTCCTTTAAATCAATATTTTCCTGAATATCATGGTGATAATAATGTTGAATCTGGAAAAGAATTTTTTAAACAAAAATTTTTAACTATTGGTTCTAATCATCAAAGACATATTTTTGCTCATTTTACTTGTGCAATTGATACAGAAGGAATGAAACTAGTTCTTGTAAATTTTATATAATTTTTTATCCGATTTTAAATTTAATTTTAATTTTAATTATAATTATAATTTTAATTTTAATTTTAATTTTTAATTTTAATTTTTAATTTTAATTTTAATTATAATTTTAATTTTAATTTTAATTTAAATTTTAATTTTGGTTTTAATTTTAATTTTAATTTTAATTTTAATTTTAATTTTAATTTTGATTTTAATTTTAATTTTAATTTTAATTTTAATATTAATTTAATTTAATCTTAATTTAATCTTAATTTTAATTTTAATTTGAATTTTAATTTTAATTTTAATTTTAATTTAATTTTAATTTAATCTTAATTTAATCTTAATTTAATCTTAATTTAATCTTAATTTAATCTTAAATTTAATTTTAATTTTAATTTTTTATCCGATTTTAATTTTATTATAATTTTTTAAATGAATTTTAATTTGATTTAAATTTAATTTTTTAAATGAATTTTTTAAATGAATTTTAAAATAGGAATCAGTTAATCTTTGTATTATTGAAAATTTTCTAAAAGACCAAGGATTTGTGTAAACTAAGGAATAAAATAAAGTTAAAAAAATGGAAAAAAAAAAATGGAAAAGAAAATAAAAAGAAAACATTTTTTTTTAAAATAAATTCTTTATTTCAATGATTGTTTTCAAAATAAAAAAAAATTTATGTTCATTTTGAAGTAAAAAAAAAATAATTTTTTAATTTCATTTTTTTTCATTTTTTTCCTTTTTAAATTTTTTTTTTTAAAATAATGGATAATCAAAAATCAAAATTTGGAAGAAAAACACCAATAATTAATCAAACATTTAATGAACCAACACAAAATTATCCACAAATAGAAAATTTTCCTCAAACAGAAAATCCTATTGAATATTCAACTAAAAAAAATAATTTAATCAAAAAATTTAGAAGAATTCGTCATTTAATTTTAAATTCTCCTTATTATATTCAAAAAGGTGAAATTAAAACAAAAAGTCAATTTAATTCCGTTATGGAATCTTTTGTTGACATTAAAAGTCATCTTCCAAAAGAATTATTTCAATGGAAATCTCAAAAAAAAATAATTGAAAATGATATGAAAATTGAAAATGAAAATGTCAATGACAATGACATTGAAATTAAAAAAGAAAAACACAAAAATAAAGACAACGAAAATGAAAATGAAAATGAAAATGAAAATGAAAGTGGAAATGAAAGCCAAAGTCAAAGCAAAAGTCAAAGTCAAAGTCAAAGTGATGATAGTGCTGATAATGATTATGTTATTGATTATGAAGATCGAGAAGGTGAAAATGAAATGGAAAATGATGGTTCTGACAAAGATAGCTCAGAAGTTTCTTATTAAATTTTAAATTTTTTTTCTTTTTTTTTTGACATTTATTTTATTTAGATTTTATTTTAAAAAATTAATTAAAAATTATTTTAAATGTTTTTGATATTAATTTTATTTCAAATTTATTGAGAATTTATTAATTAAAAATAAATTGAAATGTTTTTTTTTTGCTTTTCGAATTTATTTTTTTAATTTAACAAAAAATTTTTTTTTAATTTTTTTTTTCATTTTTTTTTTTGCTATTTTCTTCTTTTTGTTTTTTTGCTCTTTATTTTCTTTCTTTTTTATTTCCTTTATTCTTTTTATCTATTTTTATTTTCTTTTTTACAAAACAAAAACAACAACAACAAAAAAAAAACGAAAAAGAAAAACCTTTTTTACTTTTAATTGTTTTTTCTTCTTTTTTTTTTACATTTTCCAAAAAATAACAAAATAATATTTACAAATAACACTTAAATATAATGGAAATACCTTTAGAATCTCATTCAGATGCTTTAATTCACAAATCTCAAATTAAAAAAACTCAAAAAAGTAAGAAAAAAATAAATTAAAAACTTTTTAAAACTTCAATTTTAATTTTAATTTTAATTTCAATTTTGAATAAAAGATTTAAATCAAAATAACAATCAAAATCAAAATGAAAACAATCCAAAACTTCAAAAAACTTCAAATAAAATGGCAAAACGAAGAAAAAGCTCTTCTCTATTTTTTTGTTGTATCGAACCTAATCAAATGGTATTTTTTTCAAATTTATAATTAAAATCAAAATTAAAATTAAAATTCATTTATAAAATTAAAATTAAAATTAAAATTCAAATTAAAATTAAAATTAATATTAAAATTAAAATTAAAATTTAAAATTAAAATTAAAATTAAAATTCCAAATTAAAATTAAAATTAAAATTAAAATTAAAATTAAAATTAATATTAAAATTAAAATTAAAATTAAAATTTAAATTAAAATTATAATTAAAATTAAAATTAAAATTATAATTAAAATTAAAATTAATATCAAAATTTAAATCAAAATTAACATTAAAATTTTTTATTCTTTGAAAAGAAAACTAAAAAAAAAAAAAAGAAAAACCGAAAAAAACAAAAAAGAATGAAACAAAAACTTTGCCAAGAAAAAGAACAAAAATTAAAAAGAAATTCATTAAGCAAATGCATTTTATCATTAACAGAAAATTCAACAACTCATTTACTTCCAAATCAATCAACAGAAGATCATGGAAAAAAAACACTTATACTTGATTTAGACGAAACATTAGTTCACAGTAGTTTAGATGTATTTTATATTTAAATTGAATATTTTAATTGAATATTTAAATTGAATATTTAATATTGAATATTTAAATTGAATATTTTAATTTAATATTTTAATATTTTAATTTAATATTTTAATATTTTAATTGAATATTTAAATTGAATACTTTAATTTGAATATTTAAATATTTAAATTGAATATTTTAATTGAATATTTAAATATTTAAATTGAATATTTTAATTGAATATTTAATATTGAATATTTTTAATTGAATTTTTTAATTGAATATTTTTTAATTGAATATTTTATTTAATATTTAAAATTGAATATTTAAATTGAATATTTAAATATTTAAATTGAATATTTAAATTGAATATTTAAAATTGAATATTTTAAATTGAATATTTTAATTGAATATTTTTAATTTAATATTTTTAATTGAATATTTTAATTTAAAGCCTATTTCAAATCCTGATTATGTTCTTGAAGTTACTGTTGATTCAGAAACTTATAAAGTTTATGTTAAAAAAAGACCTGGTGTTGAAGAATTTTTATCTTCAGTTGGTTTAAATTTTGAGATAATCATATTTACTGCAAGTGATACTCAAGTACATATCATTTTATTAAAATTAAAATTAAAATTAAAATTTATTTTTTAAATTTAAAATTAAAATTAAAATTAAAATTAAAATTCAAAATTAAAATTAAAATTAAAATTAAAATTAAAATTAAAATTCAAAATTAAAATTAAAATAAAAATTAAAATTAAAATTAAAATTAAAATTAAAATTAAAATCAAAATTAAAATTAAAATTAAAATTAAAATCAAAATTAAAATTAATATCAAAATTAAAATTAAAATTAAAAAAAAGTATGCTAATGCTGTTATTGAACGATTTGAAAATAAAGAAGTAATCAAAGGGCGATTATTTCGGGATTCATGCACACAACACGAATCATTTTATGTGAAAGATTTATCACTTCTTGGACGTGATTTAAAAACAACAATTATTATTGATAATTCACCAATGTCTTACATGTGGAATAAAGAAAATTCACTTCCAATTTCAACTTGGATTAATGATCCTAATGATACTGAATTATTTAAATTATCTACTCTTCTTCAAGAAATTGCACATTCTGATGACACTCTAAAAGCTTTAAGTCTTTTACGTAAATAGAAGATTTAAGATTTGTCCATATCAATTAAATTAAAAGAAAAAAAAAGTGGATTTTAAAAATCCATCTTCTTTTTTCTTTCCTTTCTTTCCTTTCTTTCTTTTCTTTTTATTTTTCTTTTTCTTCTTTTTCTTCTTTTTCTTCTTTTCTTTTCAATAATTTCAATAAAAAACAATCAAATTTTTTTCAATTACATTTTAAAAAGAAATTTAAATATAAAAAATGGAAAATAAGAATAGATTTAATTTAATATTTAATTTATATATTACTTTAAAAATATAATTTAATATTTAATTTTATGTTTATAATAATAATTTAATGTTTTAGATTTAAATATTTTATTATTTAAATATTTAACATATAAATATAAAAATAAGAATAAGTTTAATTTAATATTCAATTTATAAAGTAATTTAAAAATATAATTTAATATTTAATTTTATGTTTAAAACAATAATTTATTGTTTTAGATTTAAATATTTTATTATTTAAATATTTAACATATAAATATAAAAAATAAAAATAAATTTAATTTAATATTTAATTTATAAATTAATTTATAAATATAATTTAATATTTAATTTTTATGTTTAAAATAATAATTTATTGCTTTTAGATTTAAATATTTTATTATTTAAATATTTAACAAATAAAAATAAAAATAAGAATAGATTTAATTTAATATTTAATTTATAAATTAATTTAAAAATATAATTTAATATTTAATTTTATTATTAAAATAATAATTTAATGTTTTAGATTTAAATATTTTATTATTTAAAATATTTAACATATAAATATAAAAATAAGAATAGATTTAATTTAATATTTAATTTATAAATTAATTTAAAAATATAATTTAATATTTAATTTTTATTATTAAAATAATAATTTAATGTTTTAGATTTAAATATTTTATAATTAAATATTTAACATATAAAAATAAAAATGAGAATAGGTTTAATTTAATATTTAATTTAATAAATTAATTCAAAAATATAATTTAATATTTAATTTTATGTTTAAAATAATAATCTATTGTTTTAGATTTAAATATTTTATTATTTAAATATTTAACATATAAATATAAAAATAAGAATAGATTTAATTTAATATTTAATTTATAAATTAATTTAAAAAAATAATTTAATATTTAATTTTGTGTTTAAAATAATAATTTATTGTTTTAGATTTAAATATTTTATTATTTAAAAATATTTTGAAAATTGATTTTTTTGAAATTAAAATTTTATCTTTTTTTTTGAATTAAATTGAATTAATATTAATTTGGAAATTTGTTTTAAATTGTTCTAATTTTTTAATTCCAAAAATTAAATTAAAAATTAAATTAAAATAATTTTCCTTTTTTTTTCATTTTTTTTTTCATTTTTCATTTTTCCTTTTTTTTCTTTAATTAAGTAAACCAAAAATTCAATATAAAAATAATAAATTAAACATAATTTCTTTATTAAAAACATTTAAACAATCAAAATAATTTATTCTTTACTCATTCAAACATTTCATTTTCATTTTATTTCAAAACACAAAAAAAAGACAAACCATCATGGGAATCAATGAATCAAAATCAAATTCAAATTCAAAACCAAATATAAAAGAAAATCCAAATCCAAATCAAAATCAAATTCAAATTCAAAATCAAAATCAAAATCAAAATCAAAATCAAAATCAAAATCAAAATAAAATTCAAATTCGAAATCAAAATCAAATTCAAAATCAAAATCAAAATCAAAATCAAAATCAAAATCAAATTCAAAATCAAAATCAAAATCAAAATCAAATTCAAATTCAAATTCAAATTCAAATTCAAAATCAAAGAATTCAATCCAAAATTAAAAAATTCAATAAATTCTTAATAAATCAAGCAAATAAACAAATTGGTTTAATGTTTGAAAATGAAGAAACTTCAGATTTTCAAATTTATTGTGGAAAAGATAAAATTTCAATTCCTTGTCATAAATCAATTTTAGAAGCTCGTTCAAAATATTTTATGATAAACAGAAGAGAAAACAATTTAAATTCAATTTATTTTAATAATTTTAGTTCTGAAATTGTTAAACCAATTATTAAATTTTTTTATAATGGAAAATTTAAATTTGATAAACAAAAATTTGATGAATATTTTAAATTTGCAAATGAAATTAAATTAAAAGAAATTAAAATCAAAATTGAACTTGAAATTCAATCAATTTTTAATAATGAAAATATTTTGGAAATTTATTTTAAATCTCAACAAATTAATTCAAAAAATCTTTCTCAAAATTGTGAAAAATTTATTTTCCAAAATATTCAATTTATCATTTCAAATCCAAATTTTGATAAATATTTAAATCAAAATCAAAATCAAATTTATAATTTTATTGGATTAATTTCTTTAAATCAAAATATTTCAAATCAACTTCAAATTATTCAACAAATTAAACAAAAATTGAATCAAAATAAACAAAAAAAATTGATAAAATTAATTAAATTTGAAACAAATCAAAATGAAAATGAAAATCAAAATAAAAATAATGAAAATGAAAATTATTTTTCAAATTTATTAAATCAAATTCCACAAACAAAATCAATTAATCAATTTCAAATTCAACAAATCAAAAATAAATCAATTTCTCAATTCCAAAATAAAATTGTATTATTAAATTCAAATATTCAAGAATTTCAAGAAGAATTTCAACCTTTACAACAGAATCAGATTCTTCTTGATTTCCAAATAGCTTATAAACAAAAAGAAAAAGAAAAACTAGAAAAAATTAAAAAACAAATTGAAGAAATTCAAGAAGAATATGAAAAATGGAAAAAAGAAATTCAAGAAAAATTTCCACAATTAATTCAAAATGAAAAAACAAAAAAAGAATATTTACAAGAACTTAATAAAATAATTATTAATTTGAAAGATTTATTTCAAGAAAATAGAAAAAAAGATTTAGAAAATTTTCAAAAAGAAATTCAAGAAATTCAAAATGAACTCAAAAAAAGAAAGAATATAAATTTGGAAGAAATTGATAAAAAATATCAACAATTAATAAATTTTCCCAAATTAAAAATAGAAGAAGATTTAAAATTATTTGAAGAAACAATTAAACGATTTAAAAATGAATTTGAAAAAAGAAAAGAAGAAATTGAACAATTTAAACAATTTATTCAACAAAATGAAAATGAAAATAAAAATCAAAATAAAAATAAAAATGAAGAAAAAATAATTCAAGAAATAAAAAATAGAATTAAATTCAAAAAAAATCAATATTATTTAGAAAAAATTGAAAAGAAAATTCAAGAAATTGAAATTAAAAATGAAAATTTAAATGAAATTGAAAAAATAATTCAAGATTTTAAAAATGAAATTGAAAAAAGAAAAACTGAATTTTATTCAAAAATTAATCCACAAATCAAAAATATTCAAAATAAAATTGAAAATCAAAAATTAAAAATAGAAATTCTTCAATCAACAGAAAAAACAACAAATTTTTTACAAGAACTTTCAAATAAAATTCAACAACAAAATCAAAGTAAATCAAACTCAAAAGCAAAATCAAAATCAAAAACAAAAACAAAATATTAAATTGAATTGAATTGAATAATTTTAATCAATTTATATTAATATTTGATTTTTCAACCATAAACAAAACAAAAGAATTAATTGAAATTGATATTCCTTTTATTGTTGAATGTATGAATCAATATCCAAATAATCCAAAAATTCAAGAAAATGGATGTTTTATTTTACAAAAATTTGTCTTCAAAAATGAAAGTAAAATTTGTTATATCTTTTTATTATTTTCCAAAATTAAAATTTAAATAAAAAATTAAAATAAATATTATTTAAACTTAATACTTAAAGATAATCGAAATAAACTCAGAAATTTAAAAGGAATTGAACCTATTATTAAAGCAATGAATAATTTCCCAAATAATCAAAATATTCAATATAAAGGATGTTGGGCTTTATGGGATATTTCTGCTTTTAATAATGGTAAATAAATAATAAATAAAAAAAATCCAAATAATATTTATTTTCCATTTATTTTTTTTTTGAAATTAAAATTAAATCAAAAAATAATCAAAAAATAATTACAAAAAATAAATTAAAATTAAATAAATTTACAAAATAATAAATAAATAATTATTAATTATTAATTAAAATCAAAATAAAAATTAATTAATTCCAAATTTATTTTCAAAAATAAAAATATCAAAAATAGAAAACCAAATAGAAATTAGAAATTTAAAAGGAATTGAACCTATTATTAAATCAATGAATAATTTCCCAAATAATCAAAATATTCAATATAATGGATGTGGAGCTTTATTGAATATTGCTGTTAATGATGGTAAATAAATAAAAAATAAATCAAAATCAAAAATCTAAATAATTTTTTTTCTATTTATTTTTTTGAAATTAAAAATTAAAAAATTTAATCAAAAAATAATTACAAAAAATAAATTAAAATTAAATAAATTTACAAAATAATAAATAAATATTAATTATTAATCAAAATAAAAATAAATCAATTTCCAAAAATAAAAATAATTAAAAAATAGAAAACCAAATAGAAATTAGAAATTTAAAAGGAATTGAACCTATTATTAAAGCAATGAATAATTTCCCAAATAATCAAAATATTCAAGAAAAAGGATGTGGAGCTTTACAGAATATTGCTGCTAATGATGGTAAATAAATAAAAAATCAAATAAATCCAAAAATCTAAATAATATTTATTTTCCATTTTTTTTTAAAATTAAAAATTAAAAATTAAATCAAAAAATAATCAAAAAATAATTACAAAAAATAAATTAAAATTAAATAAATTTACAAAATAATAAATAAATAATTATTAATTATTAATCAAAATCAAAATCAAAATTAATTAATTCCAAATTTATTTTCAAAAATAAAAATATCAAAAATAGAAAACAAAATAGAAATTAGAAATTTAAAAGGAATTAAACCTATTATTAAAGCAATGAATAATTTCCCAAATAATGAAGATATTCAAAATGAAGGATGTGGAGCTTTAAAGAATATTGCTAATAATAAAGGTAAATAAAATTAATAAATAAATTGAAAAAAATTATTTATTTTCCATTTTTTTTTTGAAATTAAAAATTAAAAATTAAATCAAAAAATAATCAAAAAATAATTACAAAAAATAAATTAAAATTAAATAAATTTACAAAATAATAAATAAATATTAATTATTAATTAAAATCAAAATAAAAATTAATTAATTTCAAATTTATTTTCAAAAATAAAAATATCAAAAATAGAAAACAAAATTGAAATTAGAAATTTAAAAGGAATTGAACCTATTATTAAAGCAATGAATAATTTCCCAAATAATCAAAATATTCAAGAAAAAGGATGTGGAGCTTTATTGAATATTTCTGTTAATAAAGGTAAATAAAAATAAAATAAATCCAAAAATCCAAATAATATTTATTTTCCATTTTTTTTTTGAAATTAAAAATTAAAAATTAAATCAAAAAATAATCAAAAAATAATTACAAAAAATAAATTAAAATTAAATAAATTTACAAAATAATAAATAAATAATTATTAATTGTTAATCAAAATCAAAATAAAAATTAATTAATTTCAAATTTATTTTCAAAAAATAAAAAATAATTAAAAAATAGAAAACGAAATAGAAATTAAGAATTTAAAAGGAATTGAACCTATTATTAAATCAATGAATAATTTCCCAAATAATCAAAATATTCAATGGAGAGGATGTGGAGCTTTATGGAATATTGCTGTTAATAAAGGTAAATAAATAAAAATAAAAAATCAAAAATCTAAATAATTTTTTTTGAAATTAAAAATTAAAAATTAAATCAAAAAATAATCAAAAAATAATTCCAAAAAATAAATTAAAATTAAATAAATTTACAAAATAATAAATAAATAATTATTAATTATTAATTAAAATCAAAATAAAAATTAATTAATTTCAAATTTATTTTCAAAAATAAAAAATAATCAAAAATAGAAAACAAAATAGAAATTAGAAATTTAAAAGGAATTAAACCTATTATTAAAGCAATGAATAATTTCCCAAATAATGAAGATATTCAATGGAGAGGATGTGGAGCTTTATGGAATATTGCTGTTAATAAAGGTAAATAAATAAAAATAAAAAATAAAAAATCTAAATAATATTTATTGAAATTAAAAATTAAAAATTAAATCAAAAAATAATCAAAAAATAATTCCAAAAAATAAATTAAAATTAAATTTACAAAATAATAAATAAATAATTATTAATTATTAATTAAAATCTAAATAAAAATTAATTAATTTCAATTTTATTTTCAAAAATAAAAATTCCAAAAAAATAGAAAACAAAATAGAAATTAGAAATTTAAAAGGAAAGGAACTTATCAAAAAAGCAATGAATAATTTCCCAAATAATCAAGTTATTCAAAAATATGGAAAATGGATTTTAGAAGATTTATAACAAAATTGAATTAATTTAAAATTCTTTTCTTTTCTTTCAAAAACAAATTCAATAAAAAACAAATATCAAATTATTTTCAATTTAGATTTTATTTTGAAATCATTTCCCAAATAATCAATAAATCTTAAAATCAATCTTAAAATAAATCTTAAAATAAATCTTAAAATAAATCTTAAAATTAATCTTAAAATTAATCTTAAAATCAATCTTAAAATAAATCTTAAAATTAATCTTAAAATAAATCTTAAAATTAAAATAAAAAATAAATAAAACCACCAAATCAATTTTAAATCCAATTAATTAAAATCAATTAAAATCAATCTTAAAAAAATAAATCTTAAAATCAATCTTAAAAATAAATCTTAAAATCAATCTTAAAATAAAATCAATTAAAATTAATCTTAAAATAAATCTTAAAATAAATCTTAAAAATAACCACTTAAAATAAATAATTAAAATCAAAATTCAATTAATTAATAATCCATATTCAATTTAAAATCAATTAAATAAACCAAAATAACCAAAATCAAAAATTAAAAATACCAATTTTAAAATAAATCTTAAAATAAATCTTAAAATTAATCAATCAATCAATCTTAAAATTAATCTTAAAATAAATCTTAAAATTAATCTTAAAATAAATCTTAAAATTAATCTTAAAATAAATCTTAAAATAAATCTTAAAATCAATCTTAAAATAAATCTTAAAATCAATCTTAAAATAAATCTTAAAATTAATCTTAAAATCAATCTTAAAATTAATCTTAAAATCAATCTTAAAATCAATCTTAAAATCAATCTTAAAATTAATCTTAAAATCAATCTTAAAATTAATCTTAAAATCAATCAATCAATCAATCTTAAAATAAATCTTAAAATAAATCTTAAAATCAATCTTAAAATCAATCTTAAAATAAATCTTAAAATCAATCTTAAAATCAATCTTAAAATAAATCTTAAAATTAATCTTAAAATAAATCTTAAAATAAATCTTAAAATAAATCTTAAAATAAATCTTAAAATAAATCTTAAAATTAATCTTAAAATCAATCTTAAAATCAATCTAATAAAAAAGAAATGTTTTATTTAATTTTTTTTCAATAAAAAAAAAAGAATTAATGAGCAGAAACAAATTGAACAGCATTGCAAATAATAACAGCTCCATCAGTAGTAACATCCCAAAAATCTGAGCGACAATTACTTGAAACAGGGAAAAAATTAAGTTCAACAACAACACCACAACGAGAATTCATTCTTTTCTCGCCAATCAAAGGAACACCATCACCCCAACAAGCAACAAGAGTAGCACCGACATTAGTTTGAACTTTAGAACGATAAGAAGAAGATCCGCCTGAAAAACGGAATACATTTTCCATAAGAGGATGTTGACGATCAAAGTTTCCAATAACTTGACTTTCACCATAGCTTTTTTCACCAGAAATAAAAGGAAGCATTGCTTCTTCAAAAATTTTTCCTTTGATTTCAAGACTTTCTTTTTCTGTCGAGAAAGTAGCAACAACTAATCCACCACCAGATTTAACAAACTCAGCAAGATTATCACCAAGAAGTTTTTCATTATGATAATTCATTTGAGAAAAAGTAAAAATGCAATCGTAATTTGCCATTTGTTCAAAAGAAGGTGTTTCCATTTCACCTCGAATCATTTCCACATTTTTGAATCCTCCGTGACGGAGCTGTAATTCAACATCCCTTCTCCATGAGGAATTACTTTCTGCGCTGATTACCATCACTTTGATCTCCTCACGTTGCTTTCTTTCCCGGAATCGTTGAGTGTGAGCTTTGTTCAGGATCTCGAAGCATATTTGGAGCATTGCGTCTGGATCAACAGTTTTTGTTTCCATGACTTCTTCAAGATCCATTTTGCTCATTAAGGAAAACTTAATGTGTTTCATGATGTTTTCCAGAAGTTTGCGCAGATTTTCAGGCCGCGGTTTAATTCCGAGAGAATTGCATTGATTCTTAGCCCATTTAATGCAAGCGCGAAAGATATCGATCTCGCTGATACCGATAAGGTTTTCTAGCGAGAGAATCATGAGGAGAGTTTCCTCGGTTAACCCAAGAACTCCATCGGATTTCGCCAACACCAAGTAGCTGTTGTTTTGAATGCAAGAAATGGATTGTTTAATCAATGATTCCTCTTTCACAGTCAATGCGTGTTGGAGGAGATCACAACAATTCTCTGCGTTAAGAAGCGCAGAGAGATATTCCCCGCAGTATTTCCGCAGAGAAGGAAGATTGTATTTATTTGATGCGTATAAAACACCAACTGCATTTTCTTGTGTTAATTCGATGTGTGATGTGTATGCATATGTTAAAAGTGATAAAAAAACATCTGCCTCAATATCAGGCACAAGTATTGGCTGTTTGGAATCTTGTTTTGCTTCCTGGAAGCTGCCGAATAATTGCACAGCCCATACTTCGCTTGTTGTTGCAAGCACAAATTTGTGAGCATAAATAAGCTGTTCTGTTTTCCCAACTTTGAAACATACATCAGAAAAAAGTGGGTTGTTGATGTATTTTTTGAATTTGTCTTCTAGTTTTTCTTCTTTGTAAATTTGGAGATTTGATATTTCTAATGAATGAACTGCTGATATCATTTTATTTTTTAATTTTATCCAAAATAAAATAATAGAAAATAATCAAATAATAACAAATAATTAAAAAAGAAAAAAGAAAAAAGAAAAAAGAAAAAAGAAAAATGATTTTTGTTTTTTTTGATCCAAATTTTCTTTTAAATTTCCAAAAAAACATTTAAAAACATTTTAAAAAACATTTACATTTTTAAAATTGACTTTTAATTATAATTTAAATTTAAATTATAAAATTATTTATTGAAATAAAAAAAGAATACGTTTTTTGAACAAACGTTTTATTTAAAAAAAAAACAATTATTATTAATTATTTTCCAAAATTATTAATTTTTTATTTATTTTTTTATTTTTTTTTTTTTTTTTCATTTTTAAAAAATGGAATTTCAAACAAATTTTGAACCTTTTGGAGTTTTTTTTATTATTGCAGAACATTTTGATACACTTACTTCAAAGAAACATAATTTTAAAACTGATTTATTAGCAGTAAAAATAAAAATTAAAAAATTATAAAAAAAAATTAAAAAAAAATTTTTTTTTAAAATTAAATTAAATCAAAGTTAAATGACAAACTTTCAAAACAAAAGAAAAAACCAGTTACAGTTAGTCAAAGATATTGTAATTTCTGTGAAAAAATTTTAGAATATGATTCAACAGCAAAAATTACAATTAATTTTGATTTTCCAAGTAAAATTTTTATTTAAATTTAAATTTAAATTTTAATTTTAATTTTAATTTTAAATTTTTTTTAGCTTTAAAATCTTTTTATAGATTTCTTTTTTTTGGATTAAATACTATTAATCCAAAAGATTTAGTTTCATATATTGATCAAATTATCACTAAAATTGATAATTATCATCTTTCAATTCAACAAAAAATGCAACTGTATAAAATTAAAATAAATTAAAATTAAAATTAAAATTAAAATTAAAATTAAAATTAAAATTAAAATTAAAATTAAAATTAAAAATAAAATTAAAATTAAAATTAAAATTAAAATTAAATAAAATTAAAATTAAAATTAAATAAAATTAAAATTAAAATTTAAAATTAAAATTAAAATTAAATAAAATTAAAATTCATTTATAAAATTAAAATTAAAATTAAAATTAAAATTAAAATTAAAATTTGTAAAATAGATTTTTTCACATCTTTAACAGTTTAAGTGATCATCATGGAAAATCAAAAGCAAGAATCTTATCAAAAATTGCAATTTTATGTGGAGAAAATAAACAAATGATAGAAATTCTTTTCCGAAATTGTGGAGATTTCTCACAACTTCAAAAATGGATTAACTCATGGAATATTCAAGAAAAATTATTAGAAAAAATGCTTTCTAATATTATTTCTGCATTTAATCATCTTAATAAAAGGTATTAATTAATTTTAATTTTATTTTTGTTTATTAATTTTATTTTTGTTTATTAATTTTATTTTTAATTTTAATTAATTTATTTTAATTTTTAATTTTAATTAATTTTAATTTATTAATTTTATTTTTATTTTTAATTAATTTATTTTAATTTTTATTTTTATTTTCTAGATTCGATGTAACTCTCTTCAAAGTTAATTTACTAGCATCTCCTTATTTCGTTTTACAAAACAAAGAATCTTTTATTGAATCCCTTTTAAAAGAATTGATTGAAAATAATTTCGTTATTCTTTTTGACAAAACTTTAACACTTCCCAATTTAGAATCAATAGTGAAACAAACAGAAAACAACAAAATTAAACAAAATTACGAAATTTTAAAGCTTTTTTGTGGAAGAAATTTAAATGAAATTATTAATTACTTCAATAAAAACCAAAATTCCTTATCAGAAAATATCACAAAAATCAACTTGGAAAATT
Source organism: Anaeramoeba ignava (assembly GCA_028826165.1). Classification (NCBI taxonomy): domain Eukaryota; family Anaeramoebidae; genus Anaeramoeba; species Anaeramoeba ignava. Next base: position 440,977 of record JAPDFW010000060.1, read on the forward strand.
CAACAAGGACAATGATTTTATTACAAATGAAAGGAGAATTCTCATATGAAGAAGCAATGAAGAAATTAAGTTTCGAAAACCAAACAGAATTTGAAAAATTTTTAATCAAAACAATGGTTGATGAAATTACAGAGATTTGTTTGGATCAATTAAATAGAAAGCTTTTCATTTCTCTTGATAAGAAAATTTCAGCATTTATTCCAAGCGATGATTCACAAGATTGGGATTCTATTAAAGCAGCCTTGAATTCCTGGAAAAATCAATTATCAAGTTTGAATGATTTAATTTCAACAAATGCTCCAATACAAGATTTTGATAAATCAAAAAAATTCAATCAAAAATCAAAACCAAAGTATCATAATCAACATTATAATCAATACCACAATCAACAGCATAACCAGCAATATAATCCTCAATATAAACAGCAATATAATAAACAGCATAATCAGCAATATAATAAACACCATAATCAACAGAATAATCAATATCATAATCAACAGAATAATCAATATCATAATCAACAACACAAATATCAAAAGTATCCTTCTAATACTCGTCAATATCATCAAAAATGAAATATTTTCAATTCAAAATCAAAAAAATTTTTCATTTAAAAAATTTCTTTCTTTTTCTTTTTAATTTCTTCTTCTTTCCTTTTTAGAATTTTAATAAACTTTTCTCACTTTATCTTTATTTCTTTTTTTTTTTCTTTTTTCTTTTTTTTTAAATTCATTTTTTTTTTTACAAAATGAATGATCCAAAAGAGATTGAAGAAAAAAACTTAAACTTTATCAAAAAAGCAGATTCTTTATCTTTAGAAAACATTGAAGAAGTGAAGGAAGTTTTAATAGAAAAAGATCCATTAGATCAAACACAACTTCTTATTGCATGTGAAAAGGGGGCAAAAGAATTAATTGGATTATTACTTGAAAAAGGAGCAAATCCAAAAGCAAAAACAAGTGAAGATAAAACACCTCTTCATTTGATTTGTCTTCATAAAAACGTTTTGAGAGAAGTGAAACTCCTCATTGAAAAAGGAGCTGATGTTAATGAAACTGCATTTTCTATTGATTCACCTTTGCATCTTGCTTGCCAATATAGTTCGTTAGATGTCATCAGTTATTTAATTGAAAAAGGAGCAGATTTAAACGCAGTTACATATGAATATGGATTGTGGCATTCAGAAAAAAAATCCGTTTTTGATTTTGCTTTCCAAAACGAAGATTCAGTAGAAGTTATCAAATTGTTAATTGAAAAAGGAGCGGATATCAATTATGAATTCTCCAAAAATCAATCATTATTGCACAAAGCTTGTGAATTTGAATTGTTTGATCTCGTGAAATTTCTTGTTGGAAAGGGAATGGATATTCATCAAAAAGATGGAAACAATCAAAACCCTTTTCAGATTGCTTGTCAAAAACCAAATTCTTTTCAAATCGTCAAATTTTTTGTTGAAAAAGGAATCGATATTCATGAAGCAACTTTTGGTAATCAAACTGCTTTGCATTCTGCCTGCATTTCAAATTCCCTTGATGTTGTTAAATTGTTGATCGAAAAAGGAGCAAATCCAAATGCTCAAGCTTATGATGGTCAAACACCTTTCCATTATGCTTGCCTAATTAAATCGATTCCAATTTTGAAAGTTTTGCTTGAAAATGGGGCTGATATTGAATCACGAACTGAAAACCAAGAAACAGCTTTACATTTAGTTTGTATTGCGGAAGATTCTTTTGAGATAATCAAATTACTGGTTGAAAATGGAGCTGATTTAAATGCAAAAACATCTACTCAAGACACTCCTTTACATTATATTTTGAAAGATCCTCAATTTTCAGGAATGATGCCTTCTTTTGGTTATTTTGGATCAACTTCCTTTGACCAAAATGAAAAAAATCAAGATGTTATTCAAATTGCAAAATATTTGATTTCAAAGGGAGCTGATGTTGATGTAAAAAACAGTTCTCTCGAAACTCCTCTTTCTTTAGCTAATTCAAGACATCTGGAAAAATTGATTAAATTTCTTCTCCTTAATGATATAAATGTTTATGAGTTGCAAGAACAAGGAATCTCACAAGAATTTTTCGATCTCTTTTCCAAAATTTACTCAATCAATCAAGACTTTCTCAATTTATTAAATTCAAATGATAATTTTTCCGATTTTCAAATTCAATCAAATGATTCTTTTAGGTTCAAAATTCATAAATTGATTCTTTTAATAAGATTTGATAATAATCAATCAAATTTAGAGAAATTTGTTGAAAATTGTGCTCAAAAACCAAAAGAGGATGTTGAATTTGTTCTGAATTTTCTTTACACCGGTTTTTGTGGATTTTCTCAAATGATCAACAAATTAAATCAACAAAAAGAAAAAAACAATTTAATTGAAAAAGGAAGTTCTTTTATTGGAGAAAAAGGAAAACCGATTTTTGAAAATAGCCAAGAAAAGCAAGAAAATGTTAAAGAATTTTTCAGAGAGATTGGATTAGATTCAAAATGGTTTGAATCCAAAAAAGGAAGAAAAGGGATATTGAATGATTTAGGAAAATTATATCAACAAAATGATTCAAAAGATTTTACAATAATTATCGAGGAAAAAGAAATCAAAGTTCATAAATTGATTTTGATATTAAGAAGTGAATTATTCAAAGGAATGTTTCAATTAAATATTGAAGATAAATCGAATCAAGTTCATGATTATTCAAAAAAATCTTTTCAAACATTAAATCAAATTATTTATTTTCTTTATCACGATAAATTTGATAAAGATCAAGAACTTACAAAAGAAAATCTTGAAGAATTAAGAGATACAAAAGATTATTTTCAATTAAATGAAAATTCAATGATTGATTTAATTTTCCAAAAATTTCAAAAAAAAATGAATTGAAAAATCAAATTGGAAAAAAAGATTTATTTAAACTAAAAATCTAAAAAAAAAAGAAAAGAATTCAAATATTTTCTTAATTTTTTATCTAATAATATTTTTTTTAAAGAGAAAAAGAAAAAGTTAATTTGTTATTGGTGACAAATTATCCAAAAGAATAAAATAATTTTGATTAAGAGTTGCAATTATGAATGTTTGAGTAAATTGAGTATTTTGATTTTGGAGTAATCCATGAACAGTAACAAGATTTGCATCAAAATCTATTAAAATTAATTAAAAGTTCAATATTAAAATTCATTTTGGAATTCATATTCATTTTGAAATTAATATTCATTTTGAAATTGAAATTGGAATTAATTTTGAAATTAAAATTAAAATTGAAATTGAAATTGAAATTAAAATTCATTTTGAAATTGAAATTGAAATTAAAATTAAAATTGAAATTAAAATTAAAATTAAAATTAAAATTAAAATTAAAATTAAAATTAATATTAAAATTAAAATTAAAATTAAAATTAAAATTAATATTAAAATTAATATTAAAATTAAAATTAAAATTGAAATTAAAATTGAAATTAAAATTAAAATTAAAATTAAAATTGAAATTAAAATTAAAATTAAAATTAAAATTAAAATTAAAATTAAAATTGAAATTAAAATTAAAATTGAAATTAAAATTAAAATTAAAATTGAAATTGAAATTAAAATTGAAATTGAAATTGAAATTAAAATTGAAATTGAAATCAAAATTAAAATTAAAATTGAAATTAAAATTAAAATTGAAATTGAAATTAAAATTGAAATTAAAATTAAAATTAAAATTAAAATTAAAATTAAAATAAAATTAAAATTAATATTAAAATTGAAATTGAAATTAAAATTGAAATTGAAATTAAAATTGAAATTAAAATTGAAATTAAAATTAAAATTAAAATTAAAATTAAAATTGAAATTAAAATTGAAATTAAAATTAAAATTGAAATTAAAATTAAAATTAAAATTGGAATTAAAATTGAAATTGAAATTAAAATTAAAATTAAAATTAAAATTAAAATTAAAATTAAAATTGAAATTAAAATTAAAATTCATTTTAAAATTAAAATTAAAATTGAAATTAAAATTCATTTTGAAATTAAAATTAAAATTGAAATTAAAATTAAAATTAAAATTGAAATTAAAATTGAAATTGAAATTCATTTTGAAATTGAAATTGAAATTGAAATTGAAATTCATTTTGAAATTGAAATTGAAATTGAAATTGAAATTAAAATTGAAATTGAAATTGAAATTAAAATTGAAATTCATTTTCAAATTAAAATTAAAATTCATTTTGAAATTCAAATTAAAATTGAAATTCATTTTGAAATTCAAATTAAAATTAAAATTGAAATTAAAATTCATTTTGAAATTGAAATTAAAATTGAAATTAAAATTCATTATAAAATTCATTTTGAAATTAAAATTGAAATTGAAATTAAAATTGAAAATAAAATTCATTTTGAAATTGAAATTAAAATTCATTATAAAATTCATTTTGAAATTAAAATTGAAAATAAAATTCATTTTGAAATTCATTTTGAAATTCATTTTGAAATTAATTTTGAAATTAAAATTCATTTTGAAATTAAAATTCATATTATAATATTATCCTTTTGTAAATATAAACTACCATTATAAGTAATATGTTGATGATCAAGTGAATAAACTTCAACTGAAATATTCATATTTTTAACTGAAGAAAAAAAAGTATTTGGATCTTGTTTTGTATTGTCCCATTCAATAAGAGAGCTTTTATTATAAAATGAACTTAAATTTGTTGGCTTTTTTTTTAAAAATAATTTGGATTCAAAATTTTTTTTTTGCTTTTTTTTTTATATTGAAGTTTTTTTTTTCAAATTTAAATGAATTTTGATTTTACGTTATTTTTTAATAAATCATAATAATTTTGAATAAATTCTATAATTTGTGAATCTTGCATTTTAAATTTTTTAATTTAATAATAATAATAATAAAGAAGAAAAAAAATGAAAAAAAAAAAAATGAAAAAAAAATTTTTAATTAAAAAAAAAAATAAATTTTTCTCCTTTAAAAAAAAACAAAAGAAGAAAAAAAAATTTTTATTTTTATTTTTTTTTTCATTTTTTTCTTTTTATTTCGAATGTCAGATCAAGAAGAAATATCAGAAGGAATAAATAACCCAACAGTTGTAGCAAAATACAAAGAAGCAGGAGAAATCGCAGATTCTGTGTTAATTCAAATTGCAAGTGAATGTGTTGAAGGAGCTAAAGTTTTAGAATTGTGTAAAAAAGGAGATAAATTAATTTTAGAAAAAACAAATGCTATTCATACAGATGATGATAAAATGTTAAAAGGCATATCTTTTCCTACTTGTATTTCTATTAATGAATGTGCTGGTCATTTTTCTCCTCTTTCTGATTCAAAAACTGTTTTGAAAAAAGGAGATTTAATTAAAATGTAATTAGAATCAAATTTAATAAATTTAAAATAAATTTAATAATAATTTTAATAATAAATTTAATAATAAATTTAATAATAATTTTAATAATAAATTTAATAATAAATTTAATAATAATTTTAATAATAAATTTAATAATAAATTTAATAATAAATTTAATAATAATTTTAATAATAATTTAAATAATAATTTTAATAATAAATTTAATAATAAATTAAAATAATAAATTTTAATAATAATAAATTTATTAATAAATTTAATAATAAATTTTTAATTTAATAATTTTTAATAATAAATTTAATAATAAATTTTAATAATAAATTTAATAATAATTTTTAATAATTTTAATAATAATTTTAATAATAATTTTAATAATAATTTTAATAATAAATTTAATAATAATTTTAATAATAATTTTAATAATAAATTTAATAATAATTTTAATAATAATTTTAATAATAAATTTAATAATAAATTTAATAATAAATTTTAATAATAAATTTAATAATAAATTTTAATAATAATTTTAATAATAATTTTAATAATAATTTTAATAATAAATTTAATAATAAATTTAATAATAATTTTTAATAATAAATTTAATAATAATTTTAATAATAAATTTTAATAATAATTTTTAATAATAATTTAATAATAATTTTAATAATAATTTTAATAATAATTTTAATAATAAATTTAATAATAATTTTAATAATAATTTTAATAATAAATTTAATAATAATTTTAATAATAATTTTAATAATAATTTTTAATAATAAATTTAATAATAAATTTAATAATAATTTTAATAATAATTTTAATAATAAATTTTAATAATAATTTTAATAATAATTTTAATAATAATTTTTAAAATAAATTTAATAATAAATTTAATAATCAATTTAATAATAATTTTAATAATCAATTTAATAATAATTTTAATAATAAATTTAATAATAATTTTAATAATCAAAATTAAAGTGATCTTGGTGTTCACATTGATGGATATTCTGCTTTAGTTGCAAATACACTTGTTGTTGGAGAAAAAATAATTACAGGAAAAAAAGCAAAAGTGATAGAAGCTACTCAAAAAGCAGCAGCAGAAATAATAAAACTTTTAAAGCCAAAACAAAAAGTAAACAAACAATTTAAATTAAAAAATTCAAATTAAAAAATTCAAATTAAACAATTTAAATTAAACAATTTAAATTAAACAATTCAAATTAAACAATTTAAATTAAACAAATTAAATTAAAAAATTTAAATTAAAAAATTTAAATTAAAATTAAAATTAAAAATTTAAATTTTAAATTAAAAATTCAAATTAAACAATTTCAATTTTAAATTAAAAATTTAAATTTTTAAATTAAAACAAATTAAACAAACAAATTAAAAAAAAAATTAAACAATTTAAATTAAAAATTTAAATTAATTAAAAATTTAAAAAATTAAATTAAACAATTTAAATTAAAAAATTTAAATTAAACAATTTAAATTAAACAAATTTAAATTAAACAATTTAAATTAAACAAATTAAATTAAACAATTTAAATTAAACAATTTAAATTAAACAATTTAAATTAAACAATTTAAATTAAACAATTTAAATTAAAAACAAATTAAAAATTAAAAAAATTTTAAATTAAACAATTCAAATTAAATTAAATTAAATTCAAAAATTTAAATTTAAAAAAATTAAAAAAAATTTAAATTTAAAAATAAATTAAACAAATTAAATTAAACAAATTAAATCAAGTTAAACAAACAAAAAACAAAATTAAATTAAACAATTTTAAATTAAACAATTTAAATTAAACAATTTAAATTAAAAAAAAATTAAAAAAATTAAATTAAAAATTTTAAATTAAATTAAAAATTTAATTTAAATTAAACAAAATTTAAAATTAAACAATTTTAAATTAAAAAAAAATTTAAATTAAAAAATTTAAATTAAACAATTTAAATTAAACAAAATTAAATTAAACAAATTAAATTAAACAATTTAAATTAAACAAAAATTAAATTAAAACAAATTAAAATTAAAAAAAATTTCAAAAATTTTAAACAAATTAAACAATTCAAATTAAACAATTTAAATTAAACAATTCAAATTAAACAAATTAAATTAAACAATTTAAATTAAACAAATTAAAATTAAACAATTTAAATTAAACAATTTAAATTAAACAATTTAAATTAAACAAATTAAAAAAGAGTGGAGAAATTGCAACAGTTCTTCAAAAAACTACAGATGAATACCAATGCCAAGCTCTTGAAAGTGTTTACAGTCATAGTATGGAACGTTTTGCTGATGAAGGAGATAAAAAAATTGTAATGAGAGATGCAATGCAATCAAAAAAACAAAAATCAAATCAAAAAGTACAAAAATCACAAGAAATTGAAATTGAGGAAAATGAAGTTTATGTTATTGATATTCTTATTAGTACTGGAACAGGAAAAGTAAATCCAAAATTAAATCAAAAATTAAATCAAATATTTAAATCAAAAATTAAATCAAAAATTAAATCAAAAATTAAATCAAAAATTAAATCAAAAATTAAATCAAATATTAAAATTAAATATTAAAATTAAAATTAAAATAAAAATTAAAAATAGACAACACAAGCTGATGATAGAACTACTATATTCTTAAGATCTCCTGATGCATCTTATCAATTAAGAATGAAAGCTTCAAGACAATTGTTTAATCTTATTAAAAAGAAATATCCAACTTATCCATTTACAATTCGGTAATTTTAATTTTTATTTTAATTTTAATTTTTATTTTTATTTTTATTTTTATTTTTAATTTTAATTTTAATTTTAATTTAAATTTTAATTTAAAAGAGATCTTGATGAAACTAAAGCAAAATTTGGAGTAAAAGAATGTGTTTCACATGAATTATTGGTTCCTTTTCCAGTTACTTCTGAAAAAAATGGAGAACTTATTGCACATTATAAATTTACTGTATTAATTCTTCCTGAAGAAACAATAAAGATTACAAATTTAAAGGATCTCGATTATAAATTAGAAATTAAAAAAGAAACTGAAAAAGAAACTGAAAAAGAAACTGAAAAAGAAAAAGAAACTGAAAAAGAAACTGAAAAAGAAAAAGAAACTGAAAAAGAAAATCAAAGTCAAGATGATAAAGAAAAAGAAAAAGAAAAAGAAAAAGAACAACCAAAAAAAGTGGAACAAAAACCAAAACCTCAAATTAAAAAGAAAAAACCCAAAAGAAAAGGCAAAAAAAAGGGAAAAAAGAAAAATCAAAAAAAACAACCTCAAAAACAAACTAAACAACAACAACCAAAAAAAGAAAGTCAAAGTCAAAGTCAAAGTCAAAATCAAAGTCAAAGTCAAAGTCAAAGTCAAAACAATTAATTTCTTTTTTCTTTTTTCTTTTAAAAAAATTTCCTTAAAGATTTTCATTCTTCTTTTTTTTTTCTTTTTTCAAAAATTTAGTTCCAAAATCCAATTTTAAATTCAATCTAAAATTCAAAATAAAGAAAAATAAATAAATTTTTTTTTTTTTAAGATTCTCTATTTCTTCATAAAACAAAAAATAAAAAAAGAAGAATTTAAATGATTCAAAAAAAAACCCCTTTTTCTTAAATTTTAATTTTAATTTTAATTTTAATTTTAATTTTAATTTTAAATTTATTTTTTGATTTAAAGATTAATAAAAAAAAATTTTTTTTCTTTTAATTTTTAAATTTCATTTTTTCATTTTTTTTCTTCTTTTTTTTATTTTTCTTTATCGTTTTCTATTTTTTTTTTATCATTTTACATTTTTTAATTAAAATGGCAACAGAAAAATGTAAAGCAGTTGTACTTGGAGGTGGTTCAGGTTTGTTATTGAGATAAATTTCTTATATTTCCTTTATTTAAATCTTTTATTTCAATTCAAAAAAAAAAAATCAATTAATTTTTCTTCTTTTTTTTTTTCAAATTGATAATTTGTTTTTTCTTCATTTATTAAATTTTATTTCATTAAAAAGTTGGCAAATCTTGTTTAACACTTCGTTATCTTCAAGGAAAATTTATTGAAGATTATAATCCAACAATTGGTAATTGATATTTTATTTAAAAAATTTTTTTAATAGTTTATTTTTTAAATCAAATCGGTTTTTTTTTTTTGGATTTTTAAAGAGGAAAGTTATAGAAAAATGATAACAGTTGATGAGAATGTAATGATGTTAGAAGTTTTAGATACTGCAGGTCAAGAAGAATTTCGTTCCGTTCAAGATAAAGTAAGTCTGATAATTTTTTATTTTTTATTTTATTTTTTTTTCTTAAATTCTTTTTTTTTTCTTTTTCGAAAAATTTTTATTGTGTTTTTTTATATATTTTATTTTATTTAAATTTTATTTTATTATTTTTTTGAGAGAGATCTCAAAAAAAAATTATATTCTTTTAATTCTTATTTAATTTATTAATTTTTATAAATAATATTTAATTGAACCAATGAAAAACAGAATTAGAAATTTAATTTAATTTATAATCCAAATTAAAAATCCAATCAAAATCAAAATTCATTTATAAAATTAAATTAATTTATAAAATTAAAATTAAAATTTATATTAAAATCCAATCAAAATTAAAATTAAAATTCATTTATAAAAATTAAAATTAAAATTAAAATTCATTTATAAAATTAATATTAAAATTAATATTAAAATTAAAATTAAAATTAATATTAAAATTAAAATCAATATTGAAATTAAAATTAAAATTAAAATCAAAATTAAAATTAAAATTCATTTATAAAATTAAAATCAAAATTAAAATTAAAATTCATTTATAAAATTAAAATCAAAATTAAAATTAAAATTAATTTATAAAATTAAAATCAAAATTAAAATTAAAATTCATTTATAAAATTAAAATCAAAATTAAAATTAAAATTAAAATTCCACAAAAATTAAAATTAAAATGAAAAATTAAAAAGTATTTCCGTTCTGGAGAAGGATTTTTAATGATATATAGTATTGTTTCTAGAACAAGTTTTGTTGAAATTCAAAATCTTCATGAATCATTAAGATATGCAAAAAATACAAATGATATACCAACAGTAACAGTAGGAAACAAATCAGGTAAAAAAATTCACATAAAAATTTAAAAATTAATTTTAATTTTAATTTAAATTTAATACCCAATTTTAATTATTATTTATAAATTAATTATTATTTATAAATTAATTATTATTTCTAAATTAATTATTATTTATTAATTTAATTATTATTTCTAAATTATTAATTCAAAATTAATTATTATTTCAAAATTAATTATTATTTATAAATTAATTATTATTTATAAATTAATTATTATTTCTAAATTAATTATTATTTCTAAATTAATTATTAAATTAATTCTAAATTATAAATTATTTTATTTATAAATTAATTATTAAATTAATTCTAAATTATAAATTATTTATAAATTAATTATTAAATTAATTCTAAATTATAAATTATTTATAAATTAATTATTATTTCAAAATTAATTATTATTTCTAAATTAATTATTATTTATAAATTAATTATTATTTATAAATTAATTATTATTTCTAAATTAATTATTATTTATAAATTAATTATTATTTATAAATTAATTATTAAATTAATTATTATTTCTAAATTAATTATTAAATTAATTATTATTTCTAAATTAATTATTATTTCTAAATTAATTATTAAATTAAAATTCATTTATAAAATTAAAAAAAGATCTTGTAAATGATAGACAAATTTCAAGTTCAGAAGGACAAGAACTTGCATCAAAATTTAACTCAAAATTTTTTGAAACGTAAAAAAAAAAATTTATTATTAAAAAAAAAAAAAGATTTTTAAATTAAAATCTAATTTAATTTTTCTAGATCTGCAAAAACTGGAGATAATGTTCAAGAAGCTTTTGAACAATTAATTCGTGAAATTAAGAATTGGAAACAAAGATCTCTTGCTCCAGTTAATGATCAAAATATTAAACCAAAAAAGAAACGTTGCTTCATTTTATAAAAAAAAAATCAATTTTTTTTTTTTTGCTTTTTTTTCAATCATTTTTTTTTGGAATTTCCTTTGAATTTTCTATTTTTGTTTTTTTTTTCTTCATTTTTTTGCCTTTTTTTTTTTGAGTTTTTCTTCTTTTTTTTTCCAAACTAAAGGAAATTGATTAAAATTTTCTAATTTTTTTCTATAATTCTAATTAATTTTTCATTTTTAAATTTTAATTTTAAATCAATGTCAAATTAATGTAAAATTTTTTAAATTAAATTTTATTTTTAAATCAATGTCAAATTTTAAAAAAAAAAAAAGGATCTTTAAAAGAAAAATTTTTTTTTTTGGATTGTTTTTATTCCATTTTTCAAAAAGAAAAAAATTATGTCAAAAATAATCAAATTAAAAAGAATTGAAGTCGAAAACTTTAAATCTTATGAAGGAAAACAAATTATTGGACCTTTTTCTAAATTTAATTCAATAATTGGTTTGAAATTTTTTTTTTCATTTTTTTTTTTCATTTTTTTTTCTAATTAATTTTTTTTCTAATTTTAAAAAAAAAGGACCAAATGGAACAGGAAAATGTTTTGGAAAAAACACAAGAATATTAATGCATAATAAAAAATGCAAAAAAGCAAAAGATATAAAAGAAAATGATTTAATAATGGGAGAAAATTTTGAAGCAAGAAAAATAAAAAACATAACAAAAGGATTTGGAAGAATGTTCAAAATAAAGCAATCAAACGGAATGAACTACAAAGTAAATCTTCATCACAAGCTCTCTTTAAAGTGTTTTTTCTGTCCAGAAATCTATTCAGATCATCAAACAAAAACAATAACAGTTAAATGGCTTGAAAACCTCAAAATTCATTCAAAAATTTTTGATTTGAAAAATTATCAAGATCTTTATAATCACCAAAATGTAATAATAAATCATGCTCATGCCTTTTTATCACAAAAAATGTCTTCTCAAAATTTCAATTACTTTGGTCAAACTATTGACGTTTCAGTGAAAAAATATCTTGAACTCGATCCGCAAACTAAATCCCATTTTCGTGGATTTAAAGCTAATCCTTATACCTCTTTTGAATCCATTTCGCTTCTTGTTACTAATTGTGGTTCTTGTTTTTTTGATGGGATTAAAAACGAAAATGCGTCAATAACTGAAAACTCATTTGATTCAAAAGATAGAATCTTTATTCCTCATTTTATCAAGTTTAATTCTCAAAAAATTCGCATTGCGTTTCTTAACTCTTTGATTAATAACTACGGTTTTTATGATAATGCAAAACATTATCTAATTCTTGAAAAGAACAAAGTTAGTCTCCTCAATGATATTATATTAATTGCTCATTCTCTTGGAATGCCAACTATTCAATCCCACATTTCATCCCAAAATTTAAGTAAAATTCCAAAAGAACAAAGAATTGAAATCCAACAAAACTTTTCTCTATATTTACTTCTGGAAATAAACAGCCAAGGTTTATTAACAAATCAAGAAATTATCCCAAACAAATGCTTGCGGAATAATTCCTCAAATCCTCTCTCCAAATTAAAACAAATTTATCAAGAAAAAAATTACTCTAAAATCGAAATCCAAGAAATTCCACAAAATTTTTTCTTTGGATTTGAAGTTGATGGAAACAAGAGATTTCTTTTAGAAGATTACACCGTCACACATAACAGCAACATAATGGATGCCATTTCATTTGGTCTTGGAATTTCATCAAACAATTTACGTGCTCAAAAGCTCTCAGATTTTGTGTTTCAGGATCACAATTCTCAAATCAAAGAAAAAGAAAAAGAATTTGAAAAAGAACCTTGCAAAGTTAGTATTGTAATCTCAATTACAAAAATATCTCAAGAACTTCAGAAAGAAAAAGAAAAAGAATTTTATTTCTCTCGCAAAATTTTGGATTCCAAAAGCGAATACTTTTTAAATCATAATGCTGTTTCTAAACAAGAATATTTGCAAAAACTCAACAAATTTGGAATCAATACAAAAAATCCTTTTTTCATGATATTTCAAGGTCAAGTCCAATTATTTGCACAAAAAAAACCATCCCAAATTTCTGAAATTATTGAATTGGTAAGTGGTTCATATGAACTCAAAATTCCCTTTGAATCTGTAGTTTCCCAAATCGAGAATCTTTCTGAAAAACTCAACTTCCTTCTTTTGAAAAAAAAGAATTTATCTTTTGTATTGAAACGCTTCATTTCTCAACAAAATGAAGCCGAGAAATACAAACAATTACAACAAAAGCAAAGAGATTACACAGAAAAATCTTATTGGATTCAATTACATTTACATTATTTGTCGATTAAGAGTTGCATCGAGAAAATTAGCAATCTTATCCCAAAACTCAAGGATATTAATTTAAACAAACAAGTTTTAACGAATGAATTAAAAATTATCAAAGAAAGAAAAATTGATTTAAGAAAAACCAACAAAGAATCAATTTCACAAATTAGGGAATTGAATGATCATTTGAATAAAATTGTATTTTTATTTATTTAGAAAATTGATCAAAACAAAATTCAAAATATTCATTTCTTTTTATTTTATTTAAGGAAACTGATCTTTTACAAGAAGAAACAAAAATTTCCACTTTTCAATCCAAAATTAAGTCTTTCCGTAATCTTCAACAAGATCAAGAAAAAAATAACCTCAAAATTAATCAAGAAATCCAAAATTTAAGAGATGATTTAAAAAGTTTAAAAATTCAAGAAAAACAAATTTCAAATGAAAAACAAAAAATCCAAAAACAAATGTTAACTCAAAGCAATCACGAAAACAAATGGAATTTTGAAAATGAAAATTCCAAAAAATTCTTCACAATTTTTAATGAAAAAAACGAAAAATTAAGAATTAAAAACCAAATTTTAAAAAAAGAAAAAATCAATTTACTTGAAAATGAAAAGGAAATTATTTTCAAACAAAAACAATTAAATTTACTTCAAGAAGAATTTGCAACAAAAATCCAAAAGGTTTGGAAGAAAAAACAAAAATTGATTTCAATTTTTAAATTCATTTTTCATTTTAGATTGAAAATTCAATCCAAATTTTAGAAACAAAACTTGGGAAATTAAAAAAACAAAAAGAGTTGATTAAATCAAATGAAGAAAAATCCAAAATTCAAATTCAAGCAATCCAAAAAAATATGAAAAAATTAGAAAAAAAGATTTTCCAAACAAAACGATTTGAAAGAGAATCAAAACAAGAAAATCAATTCAAAGAAGAAAAGGAACAAATTAAGAAATTATTTGTAGGAGTTTATGGTTCAATGTAACAAAAACAAAAACAAAAACAAAAATTAAACTTAAACTTAATTTTTATTTAAAAAAAAAAAAGAGAAGATATTTGTAAACCAATTAATGATAAATATCAAGATTCTTTCATTTCAATTCTTTCTTCAAAACCAAATACAATTATTTGTGGAAATGATGATACAGTTTATCAATGTTTAAAGTATTTCAAAGAAAAAAGAATTCCAAGTACAAATTTTATTTCTTTAAGTTCAATTAATCCAATCAAAATTGATGAAAGAATTCGCACCAAAAACAATATTTGCAAACTTTTTATTGATCTTTTACAATTTGAAGAAAAATTCACAAATGCAATTCATTATTTTTTTGGAAATTTAATTTTTAGTGAAAATGAAGAAAAAGTGGATCAAATTTTGAAAGAGATTATTCCTTATCCAACAAGTAAGATCAAAAACCTTCAAAACAAAAAAAAAATATATTAAAATAATAGGCAAAATTTTTTTTATGATTCATAAAAGTTATTTTAAAAAATGGAACAATTATCCATCAAAATGGTTTTATAAGTTTTCATTCATTTAAAAAAGAAAAAATGGAGATCGAAAATTTGGATCAAATTGAAGGTTTAATTTTGATTTTAAATTTAATTTTTTAATGTATTTATTTATTGATAAAATATTTTAGATCTTAAATTGAAAAAAGAAAAACTAAATTCGCAATTTTCAAAAGAAATTGAACAAAAGATTCAAAACGAAAAAAAACAACAAAATTATCAAGAAATTGAAACCCAAATTGAAACAATTACGAACGAAATTTATTATTTCAAAATGAGTTTGGATTCAAATAAAAAAAACAAGAATAAAATTGATGCTAAATTGATTGAGATTGGAAAAGAAAAGGAAGAATCTAAGATGAAAATTAATTTAAATCTAGAAAAAAAGGAAGAAAATGAGAAGAAAATGAATAAATTAAAAAACGAAGAACAAAAAGCAAATGAGTTATCAGATGAAATTATAAAGCTTAATCAAGAAGAAGTTTCAATCAAGAAACAAACTTCTTTTATTGAAAATCAAATTGAATATTTTCAGAAATCGATTTCTCAAGAAAATATAAATTTGGAGGAATCAAAAACATTAAAATTGATTGATGAGTTTAATCACAAAATGGAAGAGGCAAAAATAAATGCAAGAAAATTAAAAAGTTCAATGAATGAGTTGAAAAACAAATTATCAAAATTGGAAGAAAAACAAAAAATACTGAAAAATTCTAAAAAAGAATATCAAGAAAATCAGGAAGAAATTATGAATGAATTGAAGAAAGAAAATGAAAAAATCACAGAAACAACTCAAAAAATTAGAAGAAAAGACAGCGAAATACTAAAAGATAAAGCAGGAAGTTTAAGTTTAATTCAAAAGGGAAAAAGTATGGGAATTGATTTCCCAGAAATTCTTCCCAAAAAAAGGAAGAGAAATAAGAAAACATTCAATATTTCTAATGTGTTAGAGAATGATGATAAAGAAATTGGATTTGAAAATTTCAATATTAATCCAAATTATCGAGTTGATCAGAAAATTTTATTGAAAAAAATTGGAGGAAAAAATTTTGATTTGAAAAATTTCGATAAAAAGAAATATTGGCAAAAATTAGAACGAAAAATGCAAATAATATCAAGAGAAATGGAGAAAATGGAGCCGAATTTCAAGGCGGAAAAAGGGATGAAGAAAACGAAAGAAGAAATTGAGAAGATGGAAGAAGAAATCAAAACGAAGAAGGAAAAAAAGAAAAAAAAGGAAAAAGAAAAAGAAAAAATTGGCGAAGAAAGAAGGAAAAGATTTCTAACCGCATTTGAATATATACGAGAAAAAACGGGAGAAATTTATGGAGAATTAACAGTTCAATCAAGAAGAAGAATTATGGGGAAAACGTACATGAATCTTATCAATCAAGATGATCCTTTTTGTGGGGGAATAGAATACACTGTGATGCCTCCACTTAAGCGTTTTTCCGAAATAAGAAGGCTTTCGGGTGGAGAACAAACGCTTGCCTCTCTTGCTCTTATTCTTGCTCTTAATTTCTTCTCTAAATCTCCCTTTATTCTTCTTGATGAAGTTGATGCTGCTTTGGACTTGTTTAATATCCAGAATCTTTATTCTTTTTTCAAAAATTATCAGTTTTCTCAATTTATTGCTGTTTCTCTTAAATTGGATTTTTTTGCAAATTCTGATTCTTTATTTGGTGTTTATTTGAAGAAAATTCCTGGTTTAGGGAATTGTTCTCGAGTTTTAACTTTAGATCTTTCTCAATTTGATGAAAAGAATTAAAATTTAAATATAAAATTTAAATATAAAATTTAAATATAAAATTTAAATATAAAATTTATTATTAAAATTATTATTAAAATTATTATAAAAATTATTATTAAAATTATTATTAAAATTATTATTAAATTTATTATTAAATTTATTATTAAAATTATTATTAAATTTATTATTAAAATTATTATTAAAATTATTATTAAATTGATTATTAAAATTATTATTAAATTTATTATTAAATTATTATTAAATTATTATTAAATTTATTATTAAATTTATTATTAAAATTATTATTAAAATTATTATTATATTAATTATTAAAATTATTATTAAAATTATTATTAAATTTATTATTAAAATTATTATTATATTTATTATTAAAATTATTATTAAATTGATTATTAAAATTATTATTAAAATTATTATTAAAATTATTATTAAAATTATTATTAAAATTATTATTAAATTGATTATTAAATTATTATTAAAATTATTATTAAAATTATTATTAAAATTATTATTAAAATTATTATTAAAATTACTATTAAAATTATTATTAAAATTATTATTAAATTTATTATTAAATTTATTATTAAATTTATTATTAAATTGATTATTAAAATTATTATTAAAATTATTATTAAAATTAATATTAAAATTAATATTAAAATTATTATTAAAAATTATTATTAAAATTATTATTAAAATTATTATTAAATTGATTATTAAAATTTATTATTAAATTTATTATTAAATTTATTATTAAAAATTATTATTAAAATTATTATTAAATTTATTATTAAAATTATTATTAAAATTATTATTAAAAATATTATTAAATTTATTAGAATTATTAAATTTATTATTAAATTTATTATTAAAATTATTATTAAAATTATTATTAAAATTATTATTAAATTAATTATTAAAATTATTATTAAAATTATTATTAAAAATTATTATTAAAATTATTATTAAATTTATTATTAAATTTATTATTAAATTTATTATTAAAATTAATATTAAAATTATTATTTAATTTATTATTAAATTGATTATTAAAATTATTATTAAAATTATTATTAAATTTATTATTAAAATTATTATTTAATTTATTATTAAATTTATTATTAAATTATTATTAAAATTATTATTAAAATTGATTATTAAATTATTATTAAAATTATTATTATATTTATTATTAAAATTATTATTAAATTTATTATTAAATTTATTATTAAATTTATTATTAAATTATTATTAAAATTATTATTAAAATTATTATTAAAATTATTATTAAAAATTATTATTAAAAATTATTATTAAATTTATTATTAAAATTATTATTAAAATTATTATTAAATTTATTATTAAAATTATTATTAAAATTATTATTAAATTTATTATTAAATTATTATTAAAATTATTATTATAATTATTATTAAAATTATTATTAAAATTATTATTATATTAATTATTAAATTTATTATTAAATTTATTATTAAATTTATTATTAAATTTATTATTAAAATTATTAGTAAAATTAAATATTCAATTGATTATTAAAATTATTATGAAATTGTTTGAAATAAATATTTTAAATTGATTTATAAATTTATTAAAGAAAAGTGGGAAATAAAACAAAACAAATTTTTAATTGAAAAATTTTTTATTTTTCTTTTTCATTTTTCTTTTTTCATTTTTTTTTTTTAATTTTTAATTTTTTTTTAAATCATTTATTATGAACGATTTAATTCGAAGAATTGTAAAAATTCAACATGAAACTGCACCAGAAGGTGTAAATGAATCAGAATCACATGAAAATTATGATGATTTTACAAAATTAAAAAAAGGTATCGCAGTTGATGTTAAAGAGATTCGAGAAGTTCGTTATTATTTTAAAAATAAAAATTAAAAAGAAAACGTTTTGATCAAAACTCGAAACAAAAAATAAATTTAATCAATAATATTATAATTATAATTATAATTATAATTAATATTCATTTATAAAATTAAATATAAAATTAAAATTAAAATTAAAATTAAAATTAAAATTAAAATTGAAATTGAAATTGAAATTGAAATTAAAATTATAATTAAAATCAAAATTAAATTTAAAATTAAAATTGAAATTAAAATTAAAATTAAAATTAAAATTAAAATTAAAATTAAAATTAAAATTAAAATTAAAATTAAAATTAAAATTAAAATTAAAATTAAAATTAAAATTAAAATTAAAATTAAATATAAATTTAAAATTAAAATTAAAATTAAAATTAAAATCAAAATTCATTTATAAAATTAAATATAAAATTAAATATAAAATTATAATTATAATTAATATTAAAATTCATTTATAAAATTAAAATTAAAATTAAAATTAAATATAAATTTAAAATTAAAATTGAAATTAAAATTAAAATCAAAATTAAAATTAAAATTAAAATTAAAATTGAAATTAAAATCAAAATTAAAATCATTTATAAAATTAAAATTAAAAAAACAGTCAATTGCTCGCAGAAATGATCTTCTTGAAACAACGAATCCCGACAACGTTGAAGCTATTCAATTATCGAGTTCAATACGAAAGAAAATTGGAGAAGTAAAAGAAAAAGCAATTGAATTAGATGAATTACAAAAACTTGGATATAAAAAACCGAAAAAAGATAAGAAAAAAAAGAAGCAACAACAAAACGAAGACTCTGAAGATATTGAGCTTGAAGATGTCAACGAAAATCGAGCAGAAATTGTGGAGCTTGTTAATGCACATATCAAAGAATGCGAAGATTGGGACAAACAACGTTATAAACCACAAACAAAATATGGAAATAATTTAACTAGTAATTCTCATTCTGCTCGAGTTAATATTCATTCTCCTCTTCAAACTGAACTCAATGATATCGATACTGCACAGAAAATGCAACTGATTAGGCAGAAAGATAATCAAATTGATGCTGATTTGGATGAAATCTCCCATGGTGTTGGTCATCTTAAGGAAATCGCTTTGACTATGTCAGAAGTACTTACTCTTCTTACTTTTCTTTTATTATTAATCTTTTACTCAACCTTTTATTTTACCATCTTTTAAAATATTCTACTTATTTATAAAATTATTTATTAAATTAATTATAAAATTAAATATAAAATTATATATAAAATTATTTATAAAATTATATATAAAATTAATTATAAAATTATTAATTAAATTATTTATAAAATTATTTATAAAATTATTAATTAAATTATTTATAAAATTATTTATAAAATTATTTATAAAATTATTTATAAAATTAAATATAAAATTATTTATAAAATTAATTATAAAATTATTTATAAAATTATTTATAAAATTAATTATAAAATTAATTATAAAATTAATTATAAAATTATTTATAAAATTATTTATAAAATTATATATTAAATTATTTATAAAAATTATTTATTAAATTATATATAAAATTATTTATTAAATTATTTATAAAATTAAATATAAAATTATTTATAAAATTATTTATAAAATTAAATATAAAATTAATTATAAAATTATTTATAAAATTATTTATAAAATTATTTATAAAATTAAATATAAAATTAAATATAAAATTAATTATAAAAATTAAATATAAAATTAAATATAAAATTAAATATAAAATTAAATATAAAATTATTTATAAAATTATTTATAAAATTATTTATAAAATTATTTATAAAATTATTTATAAAATTATTTATAAAATTATATATAAAATTATTATAAAATTATTATAAAATTAAATATAAAATTAAATATAAAATTAAATATAAAATTAATTATAAAATTATTTATTAAATTATTTATAAAATTAATTATAAAATTATTAATAAAATTATTTATAAAATTAATTATAAAATTATTTATAAAATTAATTATAAAATTAATTATAAAATTAATTATAAAATTAAATATAAAATTAAATATAAAATTATTTATAAAATTAATTATAAAATTAAATATAAAATTATTTATTAAATTAATTATAATATTATTTATAAAATTAATTATAAAATTATTTATAAAATTATATATAAAATTATTTATAAAATTAATTATAAAATTATTTATAAAATTATTTATTAAATTATTTATTAAAATTATTTATAAAATTATTTATAAAATTATTTATAAAATTATTTATTAAATTATTTATTAAATTATTTATAAAATTATTTATTAAATTATTAATTAAATTATTAATTAAATTATTTATAAAATTATTTATTAAATTATTTATTAAATTATTTATAAAATTATTTATTAAATTATTTATAAAATTATTTATAAAATTATTTATAAAATTATTTATAAAATTATTTATAAAATTATTTATAAAATTAAATATAAAATTATTTATAAAATTATTTATAAAATTATTTATAAAATTAATTATAAAAATTATTTATAAAATTATTTATAAAATTATTTATAAAATTATTTATAAAATTATTTATAAAATTATTTATTAAATTATTTATAAATTTATTTATAAAATTATTTATAAAATTATTTATAAAATTATTTATAAAATTATTTATAAAATTATTTATAAAATTATTTATAAAATTATATATAAAATTATTTATAAAATTAAATATAAAATTAAATATAAAAATTATTTATAAAATTAAATATAAAATTAAATATAAAATTATTTATTAAATTATTTATAAAATTATTTATAAAATTATTTATTAAATTATTTATTAAATTATTTATAAAATTATTTATAAAATTATATATAAAATTATTTATAAAATTATTTATAAAATTATTTATAAAATTATTTATAAAATTATTTATTAAATTAATTATAAAATTATTTATAAAATTAAATATAAAATTATTTATAAAATTAAATATAAAATTATTTATAAAATTAAATATAAAATTATTTATAAAATTAATTATAAAATTATTTATAAAATTATTTATAAAATTATTTATAAAATTTATAAAATTATTAATAAAATTATTTATAAAATTAAATATAAAATTATTTATAAAATTATTTATAAAATTAATTATAAAATTATTTATAAAATTATTTATAAAATTATAGGAAGTAGATAAACAAAATGTAATGCTTGATGAAGTAACAACAAAAGTTGACAATACAACAGAACATTTGGAAAACATTAACAAAAAATTAAGAAGAGTTATATCAGAAGCAAAATCTGCAGATAAAATTGTGTGTTATATCATCTTATTGGTTTTACTTCTTGGAATTTTAGGATATATTTACAAATTAGCTAAATAATAATTCTTTTGAAATTTGATTCCTTTCAAAAAAAAAAACAATTTTTTCTCATTCAATCCAAAAAAAATTTTCCACTTTTTTCTTTTTTTTCTTCTTTTTTTTTTTTCTTTTCTTAAAAAATTCAAAATGAAAGTTAATTATAAATAATTTTTTTTCATTTTTTTAATTTTCATTTTTTTATTTTTGTGTAAAAAAAAAAGGAAAAATGGGAAATAATGTAAAACTTGATAAAATTATAAAAGATGGAGATGTTCAAAAACTTAGACAAAAAAATTTAACTGGAGAAGAAATTAATTCAAATGTAATTAAAAAAACAATCCAAATTTTTTTTTCCTTTTTATTTTTTTTTTTTTTCCGTTTTTTTTTTAGATTGTAAAAAATTAAAATTAAAATTTAAATTAAAATTAAAATTTAATTTTTTTAGAAAGTAAAAATTTAATTTGAAATAAAATTTAGATTGCTTTTTTTTTCTTATTAGAAAATATTTCTTTTATATAGAATTTTACTGTTTTAGGTTTTGCTGTAAAATGTAGACAACTTCCTATAGTTCAAGTTTTATTAGAACATCCACAAATAAATATTGATTTACAAACAAACCCAAAAGTATTGAAAAAAAAATTGTTTCATTTTGATTATAAAAATTTATTTTATTTTATTAGAAAGAAACTGCTTTAATGATAGCTTGTTTAATAATAAATTTAGATATTGTTAAAGAATTATTATTAAAAAACCCACAAATTGATATTCAAAATTCTGTAAATTTAATAATAATAATAATATATTTTATAAATAAATTAAAATTAATTTCCATTTTTAAAGAAAGTAAAATTATTTCGCTTCATTTTGATTATAAAAATTTACTTTATTTTATTAGAAAGAAACAGCTTTAATGATATCTTGTTTAACAGGAAATTTAGATATTGTTAAAGAATTATTATCAAAAAATCCACAAATTGATATTCAAAATCTTGTAAATTTAATAATAATATATTTTATAAATAAATTAAAATTAATTTCCATTTTTAAAGAAAGTAAAATTATTTTGTTTCATTTTGATTATAAAAATTTACTTTATTTTATTAGAAAGAAACAGCTTTAATGATAGCTTGTTTAACAGGAAATTTAGATATTGTTAAAGAATTATTATCAAAAAACCCACAAATTGATATTCAAAATCTTGTAAATTTAATAATAATATATTTTATAAATAAATTAAAATTAATTTCCATTTTTAAAGAAAGTAAAATTATTTCGCTTCATTTTGATTATAAAAATTTACTTTATTTTATTAGGGAGAAACAGCTTTAATGATATCTTGTTTAACAGGAAATTTAAATATTGTTAAAGAATTATTATTAAAAAATCCACAAATTGATATTCAAAATCTTGTAAATTTAATAATAATATATTTTATAAATAAATTAAAATTAATTTCCATTTTTAAAGAAAGTAAAATTATTTCGTTTCATTTTGATTATAAAAATTTACTTTATTTTATTAGGGAGAAACAGCTTTAATGATATCTTGTTCATCAGGAAATTTAAATATTGTTAAAGAATTATTATCAAAAAATCCACAAATTGATATTCAAAATCTTGTAAATTTAATAATAATATATTTTATAAATAAATTAAAATTAATTCCCATTTTTAAAGAAAGTAAAATTGTTTCGTTTCATTTTGATTATAAAAATTTACTTTATTTTATTAGGGAGAAACAGCTTTAATGATAGCAATCAAACAAGAACACTTTGATGTTATTTATTTTTTGACTAATAAAGGAGCAAATATTAGAAACTACAATAGAGTTTGAATTAAATTATCAGAAATTTAAAAATAAATCAAAATTTACATTTGAAAAAAATACAAATTTAAAAGAAAGTAAAAACATTTCAATTTTGATTCAATTTTTCTTAAATTGTAATTTCTTTCTTTTTTTTTCTTTCTTTTTTGGAATTGAAAAGAATAAGAATTGTTTAGATATTGCAATCAAAACACAAAATTTATCAATCATTAAGTTTTTTTGCGCACTTTCTTTAGATCATCCAGTTGATGTAATAATTTCTTTTTTCTTTTTTCCTTTTCCTTTTTTTTTCTTATTATTCATTTCCTTTTAGTTTGAAAATTTACTTATTGATCTTCCTAATGAAAATATACAAAATTTCATGAAAAGATATCAAGAAATTCATCAGAAAAATCAAAACATCTTTTTCAAATTTCAAGAGCTTTTAAAAATTTCAGGAGAAATTCCAGAACCTTCAATCAATTTATTTTTCCAAAGATGTTTTAGTTTTCCAGAAAGACAACAAGAACAAGTTCAACAAGATCCTTTCTGCAAAATTTGTTTTACAAATCAAAAAAATTGTGTTCTGCTTCCTTGTCATCATTTTGGAATTTGTTTTGAATGCGCTCAATTAATTGAAGATTGTCCATTTTGTAGAATGAAAATTACTCAAAAAATGAAGATTTATGATCAATAATATTTTTAAATAAATAAAAAATAATTTTTTTGTTTAAAATTTGCTGAATAAAAAAAAAAGTTCTCAAAAAAAAATTTTTTTCTTGTTTTTTGTTTTTTGATTTTTGATTTAAATTTTTATTTTGATAATAAATTCAGGAGAATAATTTGATCTCTCAGTTTCCCAATAATAACCACGAGGATTACTCACAACTCTTGTTCCATTTCTCATAAAATCAAATTTCAAATGAGTATGCCCACAACACCAACAAGAAATATTCGTTTTTTCTCGATCCAATAAAGAATCCAAATTACTCGAAAAGGCATGTTGAATATCTCCAATTTCTTCGATAGGCGAAGTTCCTTCAAGTGTTGGCGTGTGATGAGAAAGAACGACAACTTGCGATTCTTTGTTTTTTTTGGAGAGAATATATTCAGAAATGATCCAATTCACATTTTCATCAAACCAGCTTTTTGTGTCTTTTGGAGTAATCGGTTCAAATTTATTTTTGAATATCAAACTGTAATCGTTCAAGCAATTTTCAATTTGATTCGCAAGATTATCAGGAATATAAGACCACAACGTTGTTCCAAGAAATCGAATCACTTGATCTCCACAATCTTCTTTTTTCACAGTTAATTTCACTGATTTATTATCAAGAAAATAGACATTTGAAAAAGAAGAACAAATTCTTTCTAATTTTCCTAGTTGTTCTTCATAAGTCAAAATACTTTCTGCATTGTGATTGTAAAATTCGTGATTTCCCGCAATGAAGAATATTATTTCAAATTTTTCTGAAATTTCTCTCAGAAAATATTCCAATAATTCGTTGTTTATTAATCCAATATCTCCTAATAATCCAAGTATTTTTGCTTTTGCAATTATCAAATTTTTTGGGATCGATTCTTTTGTTTCAAACATTTCAAGATGGATATCTGATGCGATTTGGATTGGTAATTCATTTTCTTTGATTGAAATTTCTAATTTAATTTCTTCATAATTTTGTTTGAAATATTTTTTTGTTTTTTTTTGCATTAAAAAAAATGGAAATGAAAAAAATGAAATCAAAATCAAAATCAAAATAAAAATTAAAATCAAAATCAAAATCAAAATTAAATAGAAAAATTAAAATCAAAATCAAAATTAAATAAAAATAGAAAATCAAAATTAAAATCAAAATTAAATAGAAAAATTAAAATTAAAAATTAAAATCAAAATCAAAATTAAAATTAAAATCAAAATCAAAATCAAAATCAAAATTAAACCTATTTTCATTTTTTATATTTATATGTTAAATATTTAAATAATAAAATATTTAAATCTAAAACATAAAATTATTATTTTAATAATAAAATTAAATATTAAATTATATTTTTAAATTAATTTAAAATTAAATATTAAATTAAATCTATTCTCATTTTTATATTTATATGTTAAATATTTAAAATAAAATATTTAAATCTAAAACATTAAATTCATATTTTTAAATTAATTTATAAATTAAATATTAAATTAAATCTATTCTTATTTTTATATTTATATGTTAAATATTTTTAAATAATAAAATATTTAAATCTAAAACATTAAATTATTATTTTAATAATAAAATTAAATATTAAATTATATTTTTAAATTAATTTATAAATTAAATATTAAATTAAATCTATTCTCATTTTTTTTTAATTTTTCATTTTTCATTTTTCATTTTTCATTTTTCATTTTTTTTTTAATTAAGTAAATATTTTTTAAAAAAAATTAAATATAAAAATATCAAATTAAATATAAAAATAATATTAAAAACATTCCAATAATCAAAATATTTATAAATTATTAATTAAAATAAAATTTCCCCTTTTTTTCTTATCAAAAAAAGCAATTTCGATCAAATCAATATTGTTTCCAAAAAAAAAAATTAATTATAAAAATTTCAAAATAATTAACAATTTATTAATTAAAAACATTTTATTTTTTCATTTCAAAATAAAAGAAAAGAAGAGCAATAACGAGGAGAACAAACAAAATGAATCCAAATCAAAACCAAAAAGAACCTATTGAAGAAACAATCAAAAATATGAATAATTCACCAAACAATCAAGAAATTCAAGAAAATGGATGCTTTATCTTACAAAAATTTGCAAAGGAAAATGAAGGTAAATATTAATTTTAATATTTGATTTTTTTTTGGAAACAATTTTGAATAAGATTAAAAAATAATAAAATTTGGAAATTCAAAGATAATCCAACGGAAATCAAAAAATTGGATGCCATTAAATCTCTTATTAAAGCTATGAATAATTTTCCAAATAATGAAGAGATTCAAATTCAAGCTTCTGAAGCTTTATTAATATTTTCAGGAGGATTAAAAAGTAAATCAAAAATCAAAAATCAAAAATCAAAAATCAAAAATAATAACAAAATGAAACAAAATAAAAAGTTGAAGAAATTGAAAATCGAAAATTACAAGGAATTGAAATTTCTAAATTAAATGGAATTAAAACAATTATGAGCACAATCAACAATTATCCAAATAATCAAAATATTCAAGAAAAATGTATTTCAATTTTAATTAATCTCGCAATTCATCCAGGTAGATAAATTGCAAGAATAAAAAAACAAACAAAACACTTATTCCCATATTTTTTGACATTCCAAATTTCTCATTCTAAATTTTGAAAATCAAAATATTAATATTAATATTAATATTAATATTAATATTTGATCAATCAATGAATCTATAAATCTCAATCAACTTATTTCAAACATTTCATAAAATAAAAAATAGAAAACAGAATTGAAATTAGGAAATTAAAAGGAATTGAATGTGTGATTAAATCAATGAATAATTTCCCAAATAATGAAGATATTCAATATAAAGGATGTGGAGCGTTAGGGAATATTGTTGCTTATAATGAAGGTAAATAAAAATAAATGAAAATGAAAAATCATAAAATAAATTATGCAAATTAAATTAATCAATAATTTCTTATTCAACTAAATAAAAATAAAATAAATAATAGAAAACGAAACTGAAATAAGGGAATTAAAAGGAATTGAACCTGTTATTAAATCAATGAATAATTTTCTAAATAGTGAAGATATTCAAAAATATGGATGTGGAGCCTTATGGAATATTTCTGCTGATAAAAGTAAATAAATATAGATATCAATTAAAATTAAAATAATACAAAATATTTTAATTAATAATTAAACAATTTCATTTTAAATTTCATTTTCAATTCATTTCCTAAATTTAAAAATAGAAAACAGAATTGAAGTTAGGGAATTAAAAGGAATTGAACCTATTATTAAATCAATGAATAATTTCCCAAATAATGAAGATATTCAAAAATATGGGTGTGGAGCTTTATGGAATATTGCTTTTGATAATGGTAAATAAATATAGATATCAATTAAAATTAAAATAATACAAAATATTTTAATTAATAATTAAACAATTTCATTTTAAATTTAAATTTAAATTCATTTCCCAAATTTAAAAATAAATAGAAAACATAATTGAAATTAGAAATTTAAAAGGAATTGAACCTATTATTAAATCAATGAATAATTTCCCAAATAATCAACTTATTCAAGAAAATGGATGTGGAGCTTTATGGAATATTGCTTTTGATAATGGTAAATAAAACTAAATTCAGAAAATTAATTTAATCAATTACTTCTTATTCAACTAAATAAAAATAAAATAAATAATAGAAAACGAAACTGAAATAAGGGAATTAAAAGGAATTGAACCTGTTATTAAAGCAATGAATAATTTCCCAAATAATCAACTTATTCAAGAAAATGGATGTGGAGCTTTATGTAATATTTCTTTTGATAATGGTAAATAAAATTAAATTCAGAAAATTAAATTAATCAATTACTTCTTATTCAACCAAAATCAATAAATTTATTTCCCAAATTTAAAAATAAATAGAAAACAAAATTGAAATTAGAAATTTAAAAGGAATTGAACCTATTATTAAATCAATGAATAATTTTCCAAATAATCAACTTATTCAAAAATATGGATGTGGAGCTTTATGTAATATTTCTTTTGATAATGGTAAATAAAACTAAATTCAGAAAATTACTTTAATCAATTACTTCTTATTCAACTAAAATCAATAAATTTATTTCCCAAATTTAAAAATAAATAGAAAACATAATTGAAATTAGAAATTTAAAAGGAATTGAACCTATTATTAAATCAATGAATAATTTTCCAAATAATCAACTTATTCAAAAAAATGGATGTGGAGCTTTATTGAATATTGCTTTTGATAATGGTAAATAAAACTAAATTCAGAAAATTACTTTAATCAATTACTTCTTATTCAACTAAATAAAAATAAAATAAATAATAGAAAACAAAACTGAAATAAGGGAATTAAAAGGAATTGAACCTGTTATTAAATCAATGAATAATTTCCCAAATAATGAAGATATTCAAGAAAATGGATGTGGAGCTTTATGTAATATTTCTTTTGATAATGGTAAATAAAACTAAATCCAGAAAATTAATTTAATCAATTACTTTTTATTCAACTAAAATCAATAAATTTATTTCCCAAATTTAAAAATAAATAGAAAACAAAATTGAAATTAAAAATTTAAAAGGAATTGAACCTATTATTAAATCAATGAATAATTTCCCAAATAATGAAGATATTCAAAAATATGGATGTGGAGCTTTATTGAGTATTTCTTTTGATAATGGTAAATAAAACTAAATTCAGAAAATTAATTTAATCAATTACTTCTTATTCAACTAAAATCAATCAATTTATTTCCCAAATTTAAAAATAAATAGAAAACAATATTGAAATTAAAAATTTAAAAGGAATTGAACCTATTATTAAATCAATGAATAATTTCCCAAATAATCAACTTATTCAAGAAAATGGGTGTGGAGCTTTATTGAATATTGCTTTTGATAATGGTAAATAAAACTAAATTCAGAAAATTACTTTAATCAATTACTTCTTATTCAACTAAATAAAAATAAAATAAATAATAGAAAACGAAACTGAAATAAGGGAATTAAAAGGAATTGAACCTATTATTAAATCAATGAATAATTTCCCAAATAATCAACTTATTCAAGAAAATGGATGTGGAGCTTTATGTAATATTTCTTTTGATAATGGTAAATAAAACTAAATCCAGAAAATTAAATTAATCAATTACTTCTTATTCAACCAAAATCAATAAATTTATTTCCCAAATTTAAAAATAAATAGAAAACAAAATTGAAATTAGAAATTTAAAAGGAATTGAACCTATTATTAAATCAATGAATAATTTTCCAAATAATCAACTTATTCAAAAATATGGATGTGGAGCTTTAAGGAATATTGCTTTTGATAATGGTAAATAAATATAGATATCAATTAAAATTAAAATAATACAAAATATTTTAATTAATAATTAAACAATTTCATTTTAAATTTAAATTTAAATTCATTTCCCAAATTTAAAAATAAATAGAAAACAAAATTGAAATTAGAAAATTAAAAGGAATTGAACCTGTTATTAAATCAATGAATAATTTTCCAAATAATCAACTTATTCAAAAAAATGGATGTGGAGCTTTAATAAATCTTGCTTTTGATAATGGTAAATAAAACTAAATTCAGAAAATTAATTTAATCAATTACTTCTTATTCAACCAAAATCAATCAATTTATTTCCCAAATTTAAAAATAGAAAACAATATTGAAATTAGAAATTTAAAAGGAATTGAACCTGTTATTAAATCAATGAATAATTTCCCAAATAATCAAGATATTCAAAAAAATGGATGTGGAGCTTTATGGAATATTGCTTTTGATAATGGTAAATAAATATAGATATCAATTAAAATTAAAATAATACAAAATATTTTAATTAATAATTAAACAATTTCATTTTAAATTTAAATTTAAATTTAAATTTATTTCCCAAATTTAAAAATAAATAGAAAACAAAATTGAAATTAGAAATTTAAAAGGAATTGAACCTATTATTAAATCAATGAATAATTTCCCAAGTAATGAAGATATTCAAAAATATGGATGTGGAGCTTTATTGAGTATTTCTTTTGATAATGGTAAATAAAATTAAATCCAGAAAATTAATTTAATCAATTACTTCTTATTCAACTAAAATCAATAAATTTATTTCCCAAATTTAAAAATAAATAGAAAACCGAATTGAAATTAGAAAATTAAAAGGAATTGAACCTATTATTAAATCAATGAATAATTTTCCAAATAATCAACTTATTCAAAAAAATGGGTGTGGAGCTTTATCGAATATTGCTGATAATAATGGTAATTAAAAAATAATCAAAAATCCAAATATTTTAATCAATTATTTATTATTAATTATTAATCAAAAAAATATTTAATTAATTTCAATTTCATTTTCCAAAAATCCAAAAAAAATAATTTCAATTTCAATTTATTTTCCAAAAAAAAATATCAAATAAATAGAAAACAAAATTGAAATTAGGAAATTAAAAGGAATTGAACCTATTATTAAAGCAATGAATAATTTTCCAAATAATCAACTTATTCAAAAATATGGATGTGGAGCTTTATTGAATATTGCTGATAATAATGGTAAATAAATATAGATATCAATTAAAATTAAAATAATACAAAATATTTTAATTAATAATTAAACAATTTCATTTTAAATTTAAATTTAAATTTATTTCCCAAATTTAAAAATAAATAGAAAACATAATTGAAATTAGAA
Organism: Anaeramoeba ignava; assembly: GCA_028826165.1. NCBI lineage: Eukaryota > Anaeramoebidae > Anaeramoeba > Anaeramoeba ignava. Next base: position 472,403 of record JAPDFW010000060.1, read on the forward strand.
ATTTAAAAGGAATTGAACCTATTATTAAATCAATGAATAATTTTCCAAATAATCAACTTATTCAAAAATATGGATGTGGAGCTTTATGTAATATTGCTTTTGATAATGGTAAATAAAACTAAATTCAGAAAATTAATTTAATCAATTACTTCTTATTCAACTAAAATCAATAAATTTATTTCCCAAATTTAAAAATAAATAGAAAACCAAATTGAAATTAGAAAATTAAAAGGAATTGAATGTGTGATTAAATCAATGAACAATTTTCCAAATAATCAACTTATTCAAGAAAATGGGTGTGGAGCTTTATGGAATCTTGCTTTTGATAATGGTAAATAAAACTAAATTCAGAAAATTAAATTAATCAATTACTTCTTATTCAACTAAAATCAATAAATTTATTTCCCAAATTTAAAAATAAATAGAAAACCAAATTGAAATTAGGAAATTAAAAGGAATTGAATGTGTGATTAAATCAATGAATAATTTCCCAAATAATGAAGATATTCAATATAAAGGATGTGGAGCGTTAGGGAATATTGTTGCTTATAATGAAGGTAAATAAAAATAAATGAAAATGAAAAATCATAAAATAAATTATGCAAATTAAATTAATCAATAATTTCTTATTCAACTAAATAAAAATAAAATAAATAATAGAAAACGAAACTGAAATAAGGGAATTAAAAGGAATTGAACCTATTATTAAATCAATGAATAATTTTCTAAATAATGAAGATATTCAAGAAAATGGATGTGGAGCTTTATTGAATATTTCTTTTGATAATGGTAAATAAAACTAAATTCAGAAAAATAAATTAATCAATTACTTCTTATTCAACTAAAATCAATAAATTCATTTCCCAAATTTAAAAATAAATAGAAAACAAAATTGAAATTAGAAATTTAAAAGGAATTGAACCTATTATTAAATCAATGAATAATTTTCCAAATAATCAAGATATTCAAGAAAATGGGTGTGGAGCTTTATTGAATATTGCTTTTGATAATGGTAAATAAAACTAAATCCAGAAAATTACTTTAATCAATTACTTTTTATTCAACTAAAATCAATAAATTTATTTCCCAAATTTAAAAATAAATAGAAAACCAAATTGAAATAAGGGAATTAAAAGGAATTGAACCTATTATTAAATCAATGAATAATTTTCCAAATAATAAAGATATTCAAAAATATGGATGTGGAGCTTTAAGGAATATTGCTGATAATAATGGTAATTAAAAAATAATCAAAAATCCAAATATTTTAATCAATTATTTATTATTAATTATTAATCAAAAAAATATTTAATTAATTTCAATTTCAATTTCCAATTTCAATTTATTTTCCAAAAAAAAATATCAAATAAATAGAAAACCAAATTGAAATTAGGAAATTAAAAGGAATTGAACCTATTATTAAAGCAATGAATAATTTTCCAAATAATAAAGATATTCAAAGAAAAGGAAAATGGACTTTAGAAAAATTACAAAACAATTGAATCAATTTAATTTTCATTTTCATTTTGATTTCTTTTCTTTTCTTTTTCCAATCAAATTCAATAAAAAACAAAAACGAAATTATTTTCTGGTTTTCATATTTTTTCAAAATCAATCAATCAATCAATCAATCAATCAATCAATCAATCAATCAATCAATCAATCAATCAATCAATCAATCAATCAATCAATCAATCAATCAATCAATCAATCAATCAATCAATCAATCAATCAATCAATCAATCAATCAATCAATCAATCAATCAATCAATCAATCAATCAATCAATCAATCAATCAATCAATAAATCCAATCAATCACCAATCAACCAATAATCAATACCAATACCAATCAAAATCAATCAATCAATCAATCAATCAATCAATCAATCAATCAATCAATCAATCAATCAATCAATCAATCAATCAATCAATCAATCAATCAATCAATCAATCAATCAATCAATCAATCAATCAATCAATCAATCAATCAATCAATAAATAAATAAATAAATAAATAAATAAATAAATAAATAAATAAATAAATAAATAAATAAATAAATAAATAAATAAATAAATAAATAAATAAATAAATAAATAAATAAATAAATAAATAAATAAATAAATAAATAAATAAATAAATAAATAAATAAATAAATAAATAAATAAATAAATAAATAAATAAATAAATAAATAAATAAATAAATAAATAAATAAATAAATAAATAAATAAATAAATAAATAAATAAATAAATAAATAAATAAATAAATAAATAAATAAATAAATAAATAAATAAATAAATAAATAAATAAATAAATAAATAAATAAATAAATAAATAAATAAATAAATAAATAAATAAATAAATAAATAAATAAATAAATAAATAAGAAAATTGAAAAAAGAATTAAAAATTAAAAAAGGAAAATGTTTATAAAAAAAATTATAAATTGTTTTTCTTTGAACTTGAAATGGATTTAATTAATTAAGAGAAAAAGGAATAAAATTTGAAAATAAAAAGAAAAGAAAAAAAAAAAAAACTTCCTTTTCCAAAATAATTATTCCAAAAAAAAAGAAGAACAAAACAATCAAAAAAATTCCAAAATCATTTCTTATCGTTAGTATCATTAGTAAGTTTTGAAGTAGAGTTTTCAATACTTTGAAGATATAAATCTTTTTCAGTTTCAACAGCTTCCATAACAAGTTCATTAACAGGATCATTTTTTGGATTTTCATTATCTTTATCATCATCTTCATCATCATCATTAACAGAATAAACATTAACTGTTGGAGTTACTTTTACAACTTTTCTCTTTTTATACCAATAAAAAGCAACACCTCCAACAATAGCCAAAGCTCCAAAACTTGTTCCAAGACCTGCATATAATCCTGTTTTACTTGTTTGTTTAGGAGCTGATTGAGTTGTGAAATAATAATTATCACTCCAAGCTGAATATCCGATTGAATTAATTGCTCTTATTCTTATTGAATAATTTGTTACTTCTTTTAGATTTCCAATCGATGCATTGCTTCCAAGTGAAATTACTTCATTTTGTAATTCGTCATTGAGTAAAGCTTGAGTGTAATATTGTGTGATTTCTTCTCCATTGTTTCGTGGGATTGGCCATTCAAGATTAATCAAGTTATCTTCGATTTGAGTTGCTGTTATATCAACAACTTTTTCTGGAACTGTTTTATTTGTTGTGAAATTGAAATCATTGCTCCAATCACCAATATATTCACTTACTTCTGCTCGCACTTTAACTGTGTAATTTGTGTTTGGAATCAAACTGTCAAATGAGCAAAAAAGTGAGATAAAATTTGTTCTGTTGTAAACATCAGTAATCATAGCTGTGTATGTTGTGATATCAATATCATCCAAATCATTCCATCCTATTACTGCAATATAAGGCTCAATATTCTTCAAATAAACTCCTGTAACTTTGTTTGGATAATAGGATTGTGTGCAAAGTACAAATTCTCTTGGATTTGCATATCCTTCTGAATTAAATGCACTTATTGTGAGTGTGTAACTTGTGTTTGTTGTTAAATTATCAAAAAATCCAACTGTTGAATCAACTTGTGAAAATGCTGAATTAGTAAGATTATCTGTTTGAGCACATGTTAGATTATATCCTTCAATTTCTCTTCCTCCATGATTTGGTACTTCCCAAGAAAATAGGAGAGAATTTCTTCTAATTTCATCAACATTTATTGATTCAATTTCTCCAGGAACTACAGGATCAAGTGTTGAAACATTTGTATCAGTGCTCCAACTATTGCAACTTCCCAATGGATTCACTGCTTTCATTGCGATTGAATAATTTCCAGAGAGCAAACCAGTGATATTGTATTCAAATGTTGATGAACCAAAAGATAATTGGGTTGAATTGGAAATATTAGTGTCTTGTTCTCTGTAGGATAAAATGTAAGATGTGATATTCAATCCTCCATTGTTTGGCTTAGTCCAATTCACATTGAGTGATGTTGAATTAATTGCTGTTGAATTTACTGGATCCATTATTCCTGGTACTGTTGGTTGGGATGTTGAAGCTAATAAAACATCACTATAAATTGATGATCCAACTTCATTTATAGCAGATATCGCAATATCGAAAGCGCCTGATAATAAATTTGATATTTTGTATTGGAATGAGGATTGAGGAGGATCAACAACCATGTATTCTGTTGTGTTTGTTGAATATGGAGTTATTGAGAAGTTGTAATTGAGTATTGGTCTTCCGTTATTATTGGGTTGATTCCATTGAAGTGTTATTGAAGTTGGAGTTGCTGAAATTTGAGTGAATCCTGTGATTTTATCTGGGATTTGAGGTGATAATGTGTTCATTTCTTCTTGATTTCCTGTTGAATTTCCAATTGAATTAGCAGCATAAACAGTGATATTATAAGAATCTGAAATCAAGTTTGTGAGGTTGAATTGAAGAACATATTCTGATGTTGAAACACTTCCTGATGTTCCATTTGTATTCAATGAATCGAATTGAACAAAGAAATTGGTGATATTTCTTCCTCCATTCGAAGTTGGTGGATCCCAAGTCATGTAAATAGAAGTTGAAGATGAACTGATAAATTGAAGATTCAAAACAGGATTTGGAGTTGTTGCAGCAGAAGTGGAAAATGAAGTTGAATCACTTGATATTCCTTCTCCATTTTCATTAGTGGCTGAAATTCTAACGTTATAAGTTCCTGAGTAAATATCATCAATTACATATTCAAGATTTGTTGCTGATGGTTCAACATTTAAAATTATCTCATCCCATGAAACAGATGTGCTTAATTTGTATAATATTGTGTAGTAAAGTATATCTTTACCTCCATCAGCTGGTTTTGTCCAACTAAATGCAAATGATGTTGATGTTGAATTAAGAAATGAAGGTTGAGCAACTTTTCCTGGAACTGTTGATCCATCAGTTATATATGTAGCATTATTACTCCACGATTCACTGCATCCAATATCATTACAAGCTTTGATTCGGAAATTGTAATATTGTGATTCCTCAAGTGAACCAATAGTGCAACTTGTTGATGAATTTGAAGTATTGAATTGATCGAAAATCGAAGTTGTATTTTTTTTGTATTCAATAAAGTAAAAAACAATCACAGAACCTCCATTATTACTAGGTTCAGCCCATCCAATTTGAATTTCCGAAGATGTACCAGATATTTTATAGGGAGGTTGCATATTTCCAGGATAAGTTGCAGGATCTGTACTGAATGAAAATTCTGTTCCATTTACAGAAAAATTTATTGAGTTGTTTGATTGTATTTTGAATGTGTAATTTCCAGAAAGTAAATTATCCAAATTGTAATATAAATTTGTGCTATAAAGATCAATGGATTGAAAATCTTCAGCAGGTTCTGCATCTTCATATTTGTACCATAAACGATATCCAATAATTGGTGAGCCACAAGAACAAGGTTCAATCCAAGAAATTAAAATTGAAGTTGATGATTTTCCTGTTTGTGAGATTGAAGTAACTGGATCAGGTTCTGTTGGTGCACCTGTTTCGATTGATAAATTTTGACTGAATTCTGATGTACTACAATATGAAGTTATTGCTCTAACACGAATAGTATAAGTTCCGTAAATTAAATCCTCAATTGTTGATTCATAAGTATTTGCTGGTTCAAGTTTATAAGACCAAGTAGTTTCACCATCTTTTAAGTATGCGACTTGATAATTAGTTATAGTGGATCCTCCATTTGAAGCTGGAGCTGTCCAGTTAACAGATATTGATACTTGTGTGTGATTTACTTCGTTAAATGTTGTTATTGCATCAGGACATGTTGCTTCATTTGTCCAGAATGAGTGTTCTGAAGAATAATCTCCAAATGAATAATTACTTTTGGCACGAATTCTGAAGATGTATTCGCCAGAAAGAAGTGATGTTGCTTGAAATGAATGTGTTTCTGCTCCAACTGTAGAATTAATCCAAGTTTCGTTTCCTGCTTTTCTATAATTTATTTCATATGAAATTAAAGGACTTCCACCATTTGAAGGTGTTCCCCAACTAACTCCGAATGATGTTGAAGATTTCATTTCTAAAACTTCAGCTATATTTGGAACGATTGAAGGTTGAGTTGGAGGATTTGTAGCTATAACAATTTCATTAGTCCAAGCACCAGTTCCTATTTCAACAAAATTTACAAATATAATTTAAAATATTATTATTTAAATATTATTTAAGATATTTCTTCTATTTGATAATTCACCTTCATTATTATATCCAGCAACTTGAATAGTATAATCTCCTGAATATAAATCTGAAAAGCTATATTGATGAACACTTGAAGAAAGTTGTAAAGAAGTCCAATCACCAGTAGATTTATATCTAAGATAATAACCACTAACAGAAAACAAACTTGGAGTTGTCCAATAAACATTAAAAGAACTAGAAGTAACAGAATCATAAGTAGGATCAGACATTCGAGGAGGAGAACATTCAGTATTTCCTGAACCTGAATTAGAAGTATCAGTAGGACAAGAAGAACAGCCAGTATTACCATAACCAGTATTGTAATAATTCGGTTCACAAAGAGTACAAGAAGCAGCATTTTGAGTAGTTGAATAAGATCCAGGATCACAAAATGAACAAGTTGGAGTTGGAGCATGTGATCCAGGAAGACATACACATGATCCACTTGGTAAACAATTACCACCGTTATAACAATCTCCACAATCATACATCCTATTTCCATTATATACACATGAATATGACCCACAACTTGGATCTTTATCTTCAATATTCTTTTGTCCACTTCCTGTGTTGTCTACTATTCTTATATTGCTCCATCCTAATCTTACATCAAGACATCCTGATCTGTCACAATAAAATCCTCCACCTGAATCACTTGCTGAATTTTCTGCAATTATTATATTCTCATAATTTGATGAACATAGAAAATTATAAATTGCTCCTCCTCTTTGTGCTTGATTGTGATAAAATTCACAGTTTTTAATTGTTGCTTCCCAATCACGAATTACACAAGTTGAATAGATTGCTCCTCCTAATTAATTTTATTTTTTATTTTAATTTGAATTTTAATTTTGATTTTGATTTTGATTTTGATTTTGATTTTAATTTTAATTTTTAATTTTAATTTTGATTTTAATTTTGATTTTAATTTTAATTTTGATATTAATTTTGATTTTAATTTTAATTTTAATTTTAATTTTGATTTTAATTTTGATTTTGATTTTGATTTTGATTTTGATTTTGATTTTGATTTTGATTTTAATTTTGATTTTGATTTTGATTTTGATTTTAATTTTAATTTTGATTTTGATTTTAATTTTGATTTTGATTTTAATTTTGATTTTAATTTTGATTTTGATTTTAATTTTAATTTTAATTTTGATTTTCATTTTAATTTTGATTTTCATTTTAATTTTAATTTTGATTTTGATTTTAATTTTGATTTTAATTTTGATTTTAATTTTAATTTTAATTTTTGATTTTGATTTTGATTTTGATTTTGATTTTGATTTTAATTTTTCTATTTAATTTTTCTATTTAATTTTAATTTTTATTTTGATTTTGATTTTTGATTTTGATTTTGATTTTGATTTTGGATAAAAAATACCTTCATTAGCATTACAATATTGGAAAGTAAAACCATCAATAGTAGGACCACCATTTGCACCTATATAAATATAAAGACAACGTTTTGAATTACCACCATCAATAATAGTTTGACTTGGACCATCAGGAGCCCACATAGTAGCAGGTTTATTAGAAAAAGATAAAGTGGAAGAAATATAATAATGACCCGAATAAACACAAAGAACATCACTATTTCCAGTTTTGGAAAGTCCTCTTTCTATTGATGCACAAGCTGTTCCATATGAACTGCAATCATTTGAATCACTTCCATATCCTTGTCTTACATATTTTGTACAAGTATATGCTGAATATCCTTCTTTTATTCCTTCTATTTCTTTTATTTCTTTTATTTCTTTTATTTCTTTTATTTCTTTTATTTTTGTTTTTATTTCTTCTTCATTTATTTTTGTTTTTATTATTAAAATGGTTAAAAGTATTATTAAAATTATCAATTGTTTTCTTTTCATTTTTTTTTTTTTTTTTAAAATAAATTTTTTTTTTTTTGATTGTTTTTTTTTTTTATTTCTTTATTCTTCTTCTAAATTTAATTATTTAAAAGAAAAAAAATGGAATTTAATTGTTTAATTTATTTTGCTATTTTTTATTTTTTTTTTAAAACAAAAAAATCATCAATCTTATTTTTTTTTATTCTTTTTGATCTTTAATAAAAAAAAATAAATAAAAAAAAATTCTTTCATTCCACTTTTTATTTTTATTTAAAATTTATTTAAATTTAATTTAAAATTTAATTAAAATTTATTTATAATTTAATTTAAAATTTATTTATAATTTATTTAAAATTTATTTAAAATTTATTTAAAATTTATTCCACTTTTCATTCCACTTTTTATTTAATTTAAAATTTATTTATATTTTAATTTAAAATCTATTTAAAATTTATTTAAAATTTATTAAAAATTTATTTATAATTTAATTTAAAATTTATTTATAATCTATTTAAAATCTATTTTAATTTATTTCTATATTTTATTTGATTGGATTAAATGATCTTCTTCTACAAATTCAGAAAATAAACCATCTCGATTTTTTAACAAATTATCAGGAGTATCAAACTCAACAACTTGACCTTTCTTCAAACACAAAATACGATTAGAATCCAAAATAGTATTCAAACGATGAGCAATAGTGATTACAGTTGAATTTTTAAAATGAGATTTAATTCTTTGTTGAATAATTTTATCAGTTTCTTGGTCAATAAAAGCAGTTGCTTCATCCAAAAGTATAATTTTAGAATTTTTCAATAAAATTCTTGCTAAACAAATAAGTTGTTTTTCTCCTGTTGAAAAATATGAATTTTCTTCTGAAATTTCTGTTGAAAGTTGAAAAGGAAGAGTTCGAATTTTTTCAGTTAAATTAACAAGTGATAATATTTCCCAAATTTGTAAATCTGTATATTTTTTAAATGGATCCAAATTTTCTCTAACTGTTCCACTAAAAATTATAACATCTTGTGGAATAATTGATAATTTATGTCTTAGTTTTGATATTTTGATTTTTGAGATATCAATTCCATCAATTAAAATAGATCCTTTATAAGGATTTACAATTCTAAAAAGACATAAAGCTAAGCTTGTTTTTCCTAGAATTTTTAATTTTAATTTTAATTTTAATTTTAATTTTAATTTTAATTTTGATTTTAATTTTGATTTAAATTTTGATTTTGATTTTGATTTTGATTTTGATTTTGATTTTGATTTTGATTTTGATTTTAAATTGAATTTTGAATTTAAATTGAATTTTGATTTTGATTTTTGATTTTGAATTTAAATTGAATTTTAAATTTAATTTTAATTTTGATTTTAATTTTAATTTTAATTTTAATTTTAATTTTAATTTTAATTTTGATTTAAATTTTGATTTTAATTTTTGATTTTGAATTTAAATTGAATTTTAAATTGAATTTTAAATTGAATTTAAATTGAATTTTAAATTTAAATTTAAATTGAATTTTAAATTGAATTTTAAATTGAATTTAAATTGAATTTTAAATTTAAATTTAAATTTAAATTGAATTTACCACATCCAGTCCTTCCAACAATCCCTACTTTTTCTCCTGATTCAAACTCAACAGAAATATCCTTCAAAACATCAGGAAGATTTGGACGATATTTCATTGAAACATTTTCAAACAAAATTTTTCCATATTGAGGCCAATCAGAACTAACAAGAATTTTTGAGTTATCAAGAGAAGATTGCTCACTTTCAATTTGAGAAAACTCAGCAATTCTTTCTATCGAGTTCATATATTGCTCTAATAAAGCACCGTATTTGATAATCCAATTCAAAGAAGAAGAAATTTGCAAGCAATAAGTTATACTCAAAGCAGCATAAGTTGGTTTTATTGAATTTCTATTGAAAAAAACTAAGAAACTAACCAAAAGAACAATAAATGATGATATCAATTCAATCCGAATTGAAAGCCATCTTTGAGACATATAATCATTATATGTTGCCTGAATATTTGAATTCAATCGTTGATCATTTCGTTGTATAAAATGGTTTTGAGCCATATATGCTCTAATTGAGGATAATCCGTCCAATGTTTCCGAAAAATTGTTGTAAACTGGAGACATTGATATTGATTGAATTCGACGAATTTCTCGAGATGTTTTTCGAAAACGCATTAGAATTCGATAATAAATCAAGAATATAAAAACTAAAGGAATCAAAAAGTAATATGTAACAGACACAATGATCGCAAATATCGAAATCAAAACCAAAATTTGAGTGATAAAATAAGTGAAAAAGGATGATATCGAAAGATCCAAATCCATAATATCTTTAGAAAATCTATTGATTATTCTCCCAGTTGGTGTTTTATCAAAAAATTTAATTGGTGCTTTTGATATATTTTCAAGTAATTTTGTGTGAATTTTTCGTGATGCTTTAATAGATCCAAAAAGTGCAATAACCAATCCAGAAAAAGTAAAAAGAAGAACGCAAAATCCAATTAAAAGATAAACTAAAATGTAAAAATTTTTGGATTTTCCTTGAAAAAGTTTCCCATCAGACCAAATTGCAAGCCAATAACTTGATGATACTGTGAATCCTTGTGTCAAAATCAATGCAGAAAGAAGCCAAAAAATTAAATAGCATCCTCCAGCTGATTTGATATAATACCGATAATATTTCCATTTTACTTTCCCTATTTCTCGTTTTTCTTCTTGAATTAGTTCGTAATCTTTTTGTTTTTCCAGTTTTTCTTTTTCAAGAAGAAAATTGTTTTTATCATCAATCAACTCTTTTGAATTGAAGTTTTCTAAATTAAATTTTGAATTAAATTTGATTTTTAATTTTTAATTTTAAATTTTTAATTTTTATAGGTTTACTTTTGGTGATTTCTTCCCATTCAGAATCTATCACTAAGGAATCCTTTTTTGATTGATCATTTTCAGAAATTGTAATAGTTTGAAAAAGATTGTCTGAATCTGATGATAATAATTCAGATAGATTTTGATTTTGATTATTTTGATTATTTTGATTATTTTCATTATTTTGATTTTGATTATTTTCATCATTTTGATTTTCAACTTCAATTAATTTTGAAAAATCAAAACCATTCGAAATGAGTTCAGAATATTTTCCTTGTTGAACAATAGTACCTTGATTCAAAACAATAATATAATCTGAATAAGGAAGAAACTGGAGTTGATTTGTGACAAGAATTCTTGTTTTATTTTGAAGAAAATTTCCAAGAATTGCATTATTGAAAAGATGAGCACCGACATGAACATCAACCGAACTAAGTGGATCATCCATTAAATAAATATCAGAATTTTGATATACGGCTCTAGCCAAAGAAATACGCTGTTTTTGGCCGCCAGAAATATTAACACCTTTTTCTCCAATTTCAGTAAGATCTTTCACAGGTAATGCTTTAAGATCTTCAATTAAATCACACATTTCAAGTGTTTTTCTGTATCTTTCTTCATCCAATTCGGATGTGAAAATGATATTTTCTTTCAATGTTCCATTCAGAATCCACGGTGTTTGTGGAACAAAAGCAATTGATCCTGAAACAAAAACACTGCCAGAATTTCGTGGAATTTCCCCAAGAATTGCTGATAAAAAAGAGCTTTTACCGCTCCCAACTGGTCCAACAATCATAGTTAATTCATGGGACTTGATTGTTGCGTTGATGTTGAAAAGAGTCGATGTTTGTTTCTCTTGAGGAAACGGATCCAACGGGATCCATTGACCTGTATTCATTTCTTGAGCTGATTTTTGGTTGTTTTTCCATGAAAAATTCCCATTTATAATTTTAACAATACTTTCATTTCCAGAAGAAATTCTTTGAATATTCCGATCAATAATTTCTTTCGGGATTTCTTGTTGAAGAAGAAAAACCTCAATGCGTTTAAACGAAACGCGATAATTCGCAAGCAAAATCACAAGCATTGGGAGCATTGATAGTTGTGATTGAAGAATACTAAACCAAGCAATTGATGTGAATATTTTTTCTGCTGTTAGTTTATTTCCAGCAAGCGAATAAACAACAAACGAAACTAGTGTGCTTGTTAGAGGGAGTGTATCCCAAAGAAGACGATATAACGCGCTCCAAAGCAAGTTTGATTTGAGAAATTTCAATTCTTTTTTCCTCACATTTGTGATTTTGTTTTTGAAATATTTTTCCCATCCATAAAGTTTAAGTGTGCGGATTCCTTGGATTAGCTCATTGATAAACTTGATTCGTGAATCCGCTTGTTGCAAAATTGAGCCGCTGATTTTTATAAGTTTTTTCATAAATAATGAGTTGATTGGAATTGATATCAAAACAAGAGATAATCCGATTAACGCGCTCCATCCAAGAATTTTGCTGAGAAAAATTACTGATACAATTATTTGTATAAGAGTGCTCCAAAAAAGATGCAAAGAGAAAATTGCTTCTTGTATTTTTGAAACATCATTTGTGATTATATTGAGTGGATTTGGTGAAGAATCTATGCCTTTTTTACTCTTATCTTTATTTTTCTTCTTTGTTTTTTTCTTCTTTTCTTTTTTCTTTTTTGATTTTTCTTTGTTTTTATTTCTTTGTAGAAATTGTCCTGATTTTATATCAAATTCAATATCAAAAAATTGGTCTTCTTCCAGAATTTCTTCACTCATAACAATTTGGGAATCATTTTTAATATTAGAAGAAGAAGAAGAAGAAGAAGATTTTGGATTTTTTTCTATTTCTTCATTTTGTTTTTTTTGAGATGCAACTTTTGGATTTAAAAGAAGCAGTTTTCTATAAACTAAGCATGATAATCCTTGTCTAACACGATATCCTACTTTAATTATTAAATCAGAGTAAATATTTAATGAAAAAGTGCCTAAAACTGATACAACAAATAGTAATGTTATATAAGTAATTGCTTGTGAATCTTTCATTTTTCGAGTTTCAAAATATCTGATTACTTGTTGTAAAAGTATTGGTATTAATAATACTGTTGTATCATACATTAATCGAGGTATTCCAGAAATTAAAAATGATTTTCCATAAAATTTTCTGATACATTTCCATAAATTTTGACTTTTTATCAAATTAGAAATTAAAATAAAATTAATTTTGAAATTAAAATATAATTTAAAATTAATTTATAAAATTAAATTCATTTATAAAATTGAATTTATATTTTGAATTCATTTATAAAATTAAATTCATTTATAAAATTAAACTCATTTATATTTTGAATTTATATTTTGAATTATATTTTGAATTAATATTTTGAATTGGAATTTAATTTTGAATTAATTTATAATTTAAAATTTGTTCAAGCTACTTTGGTTTTAAAGAATTCCAAACTAATTCAAGTTTTGAAGATAAAAAAGTGGAATTATCTTGAGGTCGAATTTTAAATAAATCTTTTTCTTGAAGTTGTTTTTTTGAACTTAAATTAATTAATTTTGTAAACCAAGAAAAAGTTAAACGTGAAAAAATATTTGCTTTTAATTCTTCATTTTTTTCCATTTTGATTATTTTATTTAAAAAAGAAAAAAGAAATAAAAAAATGAAAAATAAAAAATGGAGAAAAAAAAAATAATTTAAATAAAAAAAAAAGGAGAAAAAAAAAATTAAAAAAAAAAATAAAAAAAAAAACAAAATCATAATTTAAAAGACAATTAAATGATCAATAAAATTATCTATTTTAATTTCCTTTTAACATTATTTATTAAAAATTTAATTTAAATTTAATTCAATTTTAAAATTAAAAAAAATGAATGATGAAGACGATGAATATAAATTGCCACGTTCAACAGTTTCTAAAATTATAAGAGATTATCTTCCAAAACAAATTCGTTGTTCTTCACAAGTGAAAGATATTTTAACAGAATGCTCTACTTGTAATTAAATTAAAATTAAAACAAAACAAATTAAATTTAAAAAATTTTTTTTTTGCCTTTTTTTTTTTATAAAATAATAAAAAGCTTTTGTTAAAATTGTAACTTCAATGGCTCTTGAAATTTGTTCTGATAGTAATAAAAAAATTCTTCAAGCAGAACATATTATTCAATCAATTAAAGTATTATAACCATTTAATAATCAATTCTCCTTTAAAAATTTACCATAAAAATCAAAATTAAAATCAAAATCAAAATCAAAATCAAAATCAAAATCAAAATCAAAATCAAAATCAAAATTAAAATCAAAATTAAAATTAAAATCAAAATCAAAATCAAAATCAAATTCAAAATCAAAATTAAAATCAAAATTAAAATCAAAATCAAAATTAAAATTAAAATCAAAATTAAAATTAAAATCAAAATCAAAATCAAAATCAAAATTCAAAATTAAAATTAAAATCAAAATCAAAATCAAAATCAAAATCAAAATTAAAATCAAAATCAAAATTAAAATTAAAATTAAAATCAAAATCAAAATTAAAATCAAAATTAAAATTAAAATTAAAATTAAAATTAAAATCAAAATCAAATTTAAAATTCAAATCAAAATCAAAATTAAAATCAAAATTAAAATCAAAATTAAAATTTAAATTAAAATTAAAATCAAAATCAAAATCAAAATTAAAATTAAAATTAAAATTAAAATTCAAAATCAAAATTAAAATCAAAATCAAAATCAAAATCAAATTCAAAATCAAAATTAAAATCAAATTTAAAATCAAAATCAAAATAAAAATTATGATATTATTTATAAATAGAGTCTTGGTTTTGAATCTTATTTAGTTGAATTAGAAAAAGAAAAAAAAGAAATGGAAGAAAAATCCAAAATAAAACAAGTTAAAAAAAGAGCAAATTTAAAAAAAAATGAAGGAAAATCATCAAAACAATTAGAAGAAGAACAAGAAAAACTATTTGCACAAGCAATGTATTTAGCATATGGTATTTCAGAAGATAATGAAAATGATAATGAAAATGAAAATGATAATGAAAATGATAATGATAATGATAATGAAAATGATAATGAAAATGAAAATGATAATGATAATGATAATGAAAATGATAATGAAAATGATAATGAAAATTTAAATTGAAAATCAAAATCCAAAATCAAATTTAAATTCAAATTTTTTCTTTCAAAAGAAATTTTCCAAAATTTGTTTATTTATATAATAAAACTTTAATGGAAAATTTTTAATTGAAAGAAAAAAAAGTATCAAAAAAAAAAAGAGAACAAGAAAAAGAAAACTTGATTTTAATTTTGTTTTCTTTTTCTTGTTTTTTTTTAAAAATACTCTTTTTTTTTAATCTAAAATAAAGCAGAAATAATATTTTGAATTGAAACAACTGTTCCAGCAACAGCAGCAATAGCACCAAAAATAACAATAGCATAATTTTTAACTTTCCAAACAGTTCGATTTTTTCCATTTTCTCTACGAAGTTGAATATCAAAAACTGCTGGAAGAATAAAACATAAAGCTGTACTTCCAAGTGAACCAATTAAAGAAAGAAATAATCCAAATTGTGGAATTGCTAATCCAATTAAACTTGATATTAATACTAATCCAAATCTTAATAAATTTCTTCTTAATTCCCAATGTTTTTTTCCCATATGTTTTCTGAAACAATTTTTGATTTCAAGTAATTCAACTGCTGGAAACATTTGAAGAGGCTTATTTTTATCAATAAATATATAAATAAATATTTAAATTAATATTTAAATCAAATATATAAATTAATATATAAATTAATATTTAAATTAATATATAAATTAATATTTAAATTAATATATAAATTAATATTTAAATTAATATTTAAATTAATATATAAATTAATATTTAAATTAATATTTAAATTAATATATAAATTAATATTTAAATCAAATATTTAAATTAATATTTAAATTAATATTTAAATTAATATTTAAATTAATATTTAAATTAATATTTAAATCAATTCCAAAATTAATATATAAATTAATATTTAAATTAATATTTAAATTAATTCCAAAATTAAATATTTAAATCAACTCCAAAATCAATTCCAAAATCAATTCCAAAATTAATTCCAAAATCAATTCCAAAATCAATTCCAAAATCAATTCCAAAATAAAATATTTAAATCAATTCCAAAATAAAATATTTAAATCAACTCCAAAATAAAATATTTAAATCAATTCCAAAATCAATTTCCAACAAATACATAGGTTAATAAAACAACAAGAACATAAGCACTTTTCATAACAATGTTTAAAGGATTCTGTTCTAAATTTGTTATTACATTTCCTTTTGTATCAGTTCCATAAGCTAAATATCCAAGTAATCCAAATACAATATAAACAATTGTTACAAAAAATAAATTAATTCCCATTAACTTTTTAAATTTTTGAGGTTTTTTCATTGAATTTTCAATTGGGAGAATAATTCCAATTCCTTCAAAACTAAATACACAGAATTATATTTTTTAAATTTAATATTATTTAAATTCAATATTATTTAAATTCAATATTATTTAAATTCAATAATATTATTTAAATTCAATATTTTTTAAATTTAATAATATTTTTTAAATTCAATAATATTTTTTAAATTAAATATTTTTTAAATTAAATATTTTTTAAATTCAATATTTTTTAAATTAAATATTTTTTAAATTCAATATTTTTTAAATTAAATATTTTTAAATTTAATATTATTTTTAAATTCAATATTATTTTTAAATTCAATATTTTTTAAATTAAATATTTTTTAAATTAAATAATATTTTTAAATTGAATAATATTTTTAAATTCAATATTATTTAAATTCAATAATATTTTTTAAATTTAATATTATTTAAATTCAATATTTTTTAAATTCAATATTTTTTAAATTTAATATTTTTTAAATTAAATATTTTTTAAATTAAATATTATTTTTTAAATTCAATATTTTTTAAATTAAATATTTTTTAAATTCAATAATATTTTTTAAATTAAATATTTTTTGATTTGAATTCAATAAAAACCTATAAGCAACAATCCCAAAAAAAATAGGTAAAGTTTTCCATTCAGCTGCTGAAACTTTTCTACCCTTTTCAGGATCAACACATTCAATACCAACAACAATACTCAAAGAAAACAAAAGAAGAAAAGAACCAGCAATTTCATAAGGAACCAATTTTTTGACATTTCGAATTAAGGTTAACAAATACAAAGGAAGAAATGCAACGGGAACAAAAATAGCAGGGGATTTAGAAAAGATATTACCAAGAGTACCTGAAATAAAGATAACATAAGCACAACAGAAACCGAATTGCGTTAAAAAAAGAAAGAAATCAATAGCATTTTTGCCCCATTTCCCCAATAAATATTCGCCAATATCAGTGAAAGTGAGATACTGAAGATCGTATTTATTCATGACAAAACGCTTCGCAGTGACAAGAATTGACATTGTATGAAAACTCAGTAAAGACAACAAAACAAGCGAGATGATTGCCGTTACAATTCCGGCTTCTTTGAAAGCATAGGGCTCGGCAATAATCCCAGTGCAAACAAACCCCTTAAAAAAATTAAATGAAGATTGAAGAAATCCTGTTTTTGGAATTTCCGTTTTTGTTCGTTTTAGGAATTTTGTCACTATTGGAAGTTGAAATTTTCTAAATGTCACTAAGTTGTCTATTGAAGTTGACTCTAAAATTGGTTGTGTTTCTGTTTCCGTTATGTTTTCATTTGTTTCATTAAGACTCACTTCTCCTTGCAAATTTGCTTCTGATATAGATTCTGTTCCAATTCCAGAATCACTTGGTTTGTTTATTATTAATTCTTCATCACTCATTTTTTTTGTTTGTTTTTTTTTTAATAAGTAAAGTTAATGATTATTTTAATTAAAAAAGAAAAAAGAAAAAAGAAAAAAAATGAAAAAAAAATTTGAAAGAAAAAAAATAATCTTTTTTTTTTTAATTTTTTTTTTATAAAGAAAAATTCAAGTTTTGAATTACTAAAATAAAATTTTAAACTAAAAACTTTTTAAATAATTCAAAATGAAAAAGACTCCCCAAAACGAAATAAAATAATTATTTATTTTTTCTCCTTTTTTTTTTCTTCTTTTTTTTTCATTTTTTTTATTTAATCAAATATCGATTTAAAAGTTCATAAACAGTAAAACTTATTCCATTTGATGGAATATTTTTTAATAAATTCACTCCTAATCCATAATAAAAACCTTTAAAACCATTTTCGTTATAAATCTTTTTTTTTGTTTTTTTTTTTTTGGAAATTAAAAATTTTCTTTTTAAAATTCTTTTTAAATTCTTTTTAAAATTTTTTAAATTATTTACTCTTTTCATTGTTGGCCAAATTCCTTCATAAGATTCTTTTCTCCTTCTATCAATTTGTAATTTTGTTCTAAGAACTTCATGAGGCTAATAAAAATTAAAAAAAAAAAAGTGGAACAAAAATAAAAAAGTGGAACAAAAAAAATTAAAATTAAAATTAAAATTAAAATTAAAATTACATAAGCAATTGTGCTCGCAATAATTTTTGAAGCCACAGAAGCCAAAAAAATTTCAAACGAAGATAATACAATTTTATTTTTCAAATTGGCAAATTTTTCACCTTTTGAAATCAATTTTCGAGTTTTTAATTTGATAAGTTCTTGTTTAAATTTTTCATAAAGAGGGAATTGGATGCCAATATGGATCAAACCGAAAATTGAAGCGCTAAAACCTTTATAAAGACCATGTGGACCTTCCTCTTGATAAATTTTGCAAAGTGTTTGGATCGTATTTGTATATTTAGGGGTTTCTTCTATTAATTTGCTTTGATATTGTATTCTATTTTTTGCGACCCAAAAGGGATTTCCTGCCAAAAGTGATATTGTTCCTGATGCCATTGATGCTAAAAAATTAACTGTTGTATTATTTAAATAACCGCCAAGAAAATTTGAAAGTGAAAATTTTATTCGATCATAAAATGCAAAATAAAATGCCCAATTTGTTGACATTCCAAGTATTGTTGATGTTGTTCCTTTCCATAATGCTCCTAATCCTTCTTCTTTATATATTTCTTTCATTTTCTCAAAAGTCCCCATTTTTTTTTTCAGTTTTACTTCTTCTGATTTTTCTGCTTGCATTCGAGTTTTCACAACATCTTTAAATTAAAATTTTAAATTGATTTTGAATTGATTTTGAATTGATTTTGAATTGATTTTGAATTGATTTTGAATTGATTTATAAATGTAAATTTGAATTTATTTTGAATTGATTTATAAATATAAATTCATTGATGAATTGATTTATAAATATAAATTCATTGATGAATTGATTTATAAATATAAATTCATTCCTAAATTTAAATTGATTTATAAATATAAATTTGAATATAAATTGATTTATAAATATAAATTCATTCCTAAATTTGAATATAAATTGATTGATGAATTCATTTCTAAATCTAAATTGATTGATGAATTGATTTATAAATTTAAATTGATTTATAAATATAAATTTGAATTTAAATTGATTTATAAATATAAATATAAATTTATAAATATAAATTCATTCCTAAATATAAATTGATTTATAAATATAAATTCATTTCTAAATTTGAATTGATTTATAAATATAAATTGATTGATGAATTGATTTATAAATATAAATTCATTCCTAAATATAAATTGATTGATGAATTGATTTATAAATATAAATTTGAATATAAATTGATTCCTAAATATAAATTGATTGATGAATTGATTTATAAATATAAATTCATTCCTAAATATAAATTGATTGATGAATTGATTTATAAATTTAAATTGATTTATAAATATAAATTTGAATTTAAATTGATTTATAAATATAAATATAAATTTATAAATATAAATTCATTCCTAAATATAAATTGATTTATAAATATAAATTCATTTCTAAATTTGAATTGATTTATAAATATAAATTGATTGATGAATTGATTTATAAATATAAATTCATTCCTAAATATAAATTGATTGATGAATTGATATATAAATATAAATTCATTCCTAAATATAAATTGATTGATGAATTGATTTATAAATATAAATTGATTTATAAATTTAAATTGATTGATGAATTGATTTATAAATATAAATTTGAATTTATAAATATAAATTGATTTATGAATTGATTTATAAATTTAAATTGATTTATGAATTGATTTATAAATATAAATTTGAATTTAAATTGATTTATAAATATAAATTGATTGATGAATTTAAATTTAAATTGATTGATGAATTGATTTATAAATATAAATTGATGAATTGATTTATAAATTGATTTATGAATTGATTTATAAATATAAATTCATTCCTAAATATAAATTGATTTATGAATTGATTTATAAATATAAATATAAATTCATTTCTAAATATAAATTGATTGATGAATTGATTTATAAATATAAATTTAAATTCATTCCTAAATTTGAATATAAATTGATTGATGAATTCATTTCTAAATTTGAATTGATTGATGAATATAAATTGATTTATAAAGATGAATTGATTTATAAATTGATTTATAAATATAAATTCATTCCTAAATTTAAATTGATTTTGAATTGATTGATGAATTTAAATTGATTGATGAATTGATTTATAAATATAAATTCATTCCTAAATATAAATTGATTTATGAATTGATTGATGAATTTAAATTGATTGATGAATTGATTTATAAATATAAATTCATTTATAAATATAAATTGATTTATGAATTGATTTATAAATGTAAATTTGAATTTATTTTGAATTGATTTATAAATATAAATTGATTCCTAAATTTAAATTGATTGATGAATTCATTTCTAAATATAAATTCATTTCTAAATTTGAATTGATTTATGAATGTGAATTGATTTATAAATTTAAATTGATTTATAAATTGATTTATGAATTGATTTATAAATATAAATTCATTCCTAAATTTAAATTGATTGATGAATTGATTTATAAATTTAAATTGATTGATGAATTGATTTATAAATTTAAATTGATTTATAAATTTAAATTGATTGATGAATTGATTTATAAATATAAATTTGAATTTAAATTGATTTATAAATATAAATTGATTTATAAATATAAATTGATTGATGAATTGATTTATAAATATAAATATAAATTCATTCCTAAATATAAATTGATTGATGAATTTAAATTGATTGATAAATTGATTTATAAATATAAATTGATTGATGAATTGATTTATAAATATAAATATAAATTCATTCCTAAATATAAATTGATTGATGAATTGATTTATAAATATAAATTGATTCCTAAATATAAATTGATTTATGAATTGATTTATAAATATAAATATAAATATAAATATAAATTCATTCCTAAATTTAAATTGATTGATGAATTCATTTATAAATTTAAATTGATTGATGAATTCATTTCTAAATTTAAATTGATTTATAAATTTAAATTGATTGATGAATTGATTTATAAATATAAATTTAAATTCATTTCTAAATATAAATTGATTGATGAATTCATTTCTAAATTTAAATTGATTGATGGATTGATTTATAAATTTATCCCTATTTTTCAAAAAAAAAAAATAATTTAAGTTGATTACCAAAAGGAGTTGTGCAAATAGAAGTAATAATCCCAACTACAGAACCTGCTACTCCTTTTGAAATGTGTTTTTTAATTTGTTGAACTTCAACTTTAATAATTTTTGCTTCTTTAATACTCATATAAAAATGAAATCAAAAAGAAAAATGAAAAAAAAAAAGGAAAAAAAAAAAGGATTTATTTTCATTTCAAAATTTTTAAAGAATTATTTGCTAAATTGTAAAGATCTTGATAATTTGGGAATTTTGTTTTTAAACTTTTTATTAATTCAAATCCTTCTAAATTTTTGATTAAATTTTTGTTCTCTATTGATTTAATTAGAAAATTTATTTAGAAATTTGAAAAGGTTTTTATTATCATTTTTAATAATACCTTCATTATTAAAAGAAAGAACCCATAAAGTTCCACATCCAAAATATTGAATTTCTTCATTTTCAGAAAAATTTTTCATTGTTTGAATAACAACTTCAATTCCTTTTAATTCTTGAATTTTTGTTTGATATTCTTTTGTTTTGTTTTTATTTTATTTTATTTTGTTAATAAATTTTGTTTAAAATTTAAAGTTTAAAATTTACCATAATTATTAACTCCAATATTCCATAAACTCCCACATCCTTTCTTTTGAATATTTTGATAACTTTTAAATTCTTTCATTGCTTTAATAATTGTTTCAATTGCTTTCATTTCAACAATTAATTTAATGCTTTCTTTATTTTAATTTTGAATTTTTAATTTTGGGTTTTTTAATTTTGATTTTTGAATTTTATTATTTACTTTCATCAAATGAATTATTCCATAAAATTCCACATCCACTATTTTGGATATTCTTGTTTGATGGGAAATTGTTCATTGCTTTAATAATTATTTGAATTGCTTTGATTTTAATATTTTCATTATTTTGAGTTTGATTTTCGTTTTCATTTATATTTTCGTTTTCATTTTCATAAATTTCAAATAAAATATTCCATAAAATTCCACATCCATATTCTTGAATATTCTCATTTGATGAAAAATTATCCATTGCCTTAATAATCATTTCAATTCTATCTAATTTTTGGATTTCTTCTTGATTTTCTTTTTAATTTTTTTTTTTGGATTAATAATTTATATTTGGTTTGTTTTGATTTAATTTTGTTATTTTATTAAATACTTTTACTAAAAGACATAATCCATAAAGATCTACATCCACTTTCTTGAATTTGTTGATTTTTTGGAAATTCTTTCATTCCTTGAATAACTATTTGAATTCCTTTCAATTCTCTTATTATTTTTTGATTTTCTAATTTAAAAAATTTTTGAATTGTAAAAACTCTTTCCATTTGATAAAAAAAACAGAAAATAAATTGATATTTCTTACTTTTATTAACTAAAATATTGCATAATATTCCACATCCATTTTCTTGAATTTTTTCATTTTTTGGAAAGTTTTTCATTAATGTAATAATTGTTTGAATTCCATTAATTTTCTCAATTTTTTCTTGATTTTCTATTTATATTTTTTTTTTGGATTAATAATTTTTCATTTTATAAAAGGAAAATCTTATTTAGTATTTTAATTTACTTTCTTCAACAACAATATTTCTTAATACTCCAGATCCAGTTATTTGAATAATTTCCTCTTTTGGAAATTTTATCATTGCTTGAATAATTGTTTTAATTCCATCCAATTCTCCAATTATTTTTTTATTTACTATTTAATGTTTAAATTTTAATTTTTTAATTTATTATTAAATTTTAATTTTTTTTAATTTACTATCATTAACAGAAATATTCCATAAAGCTCTTAATCCTTGATATTGAATATTTGGATTATTTTCAAATTTATTCATTGTTTGAATAATTGTTGAAATCCCATTAATTTTAGAAATTTTTTCATTATTTTCTATTATTTTTTTTAAAGATAAAAAAATCAATTCCACTTTTTAAATTGTTTTATTTTTTAAGTTATTTTTTATTTACTTTCATTAAATGAA
Organism: Anaeramoeba ignava; assembly: GCA_028826165.1. Lineage (NCBI taxonomy): Eukaryota > Anaeramoebidae > Anaeramoeba > Anaeramoeba ignava. The sequence continues at coordinate 496,007 of JAPDFW010000060.1, forward strand.
ATATTCCAGAATGCTCCACATCCATTTTCTTGAATTTCTTCATTTTCTGGGAATTTATTCATTGCTGACATTATTGTTTCAACTCCTTTCACTTCTTTATTTTCTTTTAATTTTAATTTTGATTTTAATTTTGATTTTAATTTTAATTTTAATTTTGATTTTAATTTTAATTTTAATTTTAATTTTAATACTAAATAAGATATTCATAAAAATCGCACATCCATTTTCTTGAATTTCTTCATTATTTATAAAAATTTCCATTGATTTTAGAACAATATCAATTCCATTACTTTCATCAAAATGTTTTTGTTTTTCTTTTTTTTTGTGTTTATATGTAAATTAATATCTTTCTTTTTCTCATTTGTTTTTGATTTTTTTTAAAAAGATAACTCACTTTCATTATTAAATGATAAAATATTCAATATTAATCCTAATCCATTTATTTGAATTCTTTCACTATTTGGAAAATTCTTCATTATTTGAATTATCATTTCTATTCCATTCAGTTCAGATATTTTGGTTCCATTTTCTGTTTTATTTTTATTTTTATTTTTCAGAAAAAGAAAATGTGCTTATTTGATAATTTCCAAATCTTTATTTACCTTCTTCATATGCAATGTTCATTAAAGCTCTACTTCCTTTTTCTTGAATTTGTTCATTTTTTGAAAAATTATTCATTGCTTGTAAAATTGTTTCAATTCCTTTCATTTCTCTAATTCTTATTTGATTTTCTAATTTGAATTTGATTTTGATTTTGAATTTGAATTTGGATTTGATTTTGAATTTGGTTTTGATTTTGATTTTGATTTTGAATTTGAATTTGATTTTGATTTTGAATTTGATTTTGAATTTGATTTTGAATTTGAATTTGAATTTGATTTTAATTTTGATTTTGATTTTGAATTTGAATTTGAATTTGAATTTGATTTTGAATTTGAATTTGATTTTGATTTTAATTTTGAATTTGATTTTGATTTTGATTTTGATTTTGAATTTTGGATTTGATTTTGATTTTGATTTTGATTTTGATTTTGATTTTGAATTTGAATTTGATTTTGAATTTGATTTTGATTTTGATTTTACTTTTATCAAATGCAAGATTTGCTAATGCACTAAATCCTTGAAATTGTATTTCTACTCGATTTGAAAAATTATTCATTGCTTGTAAAATTGTTTCAATTCCTTTCATTTCTCCAATTCTTATTTGATTTTCTAATTTGAATTTGAATTTGAATTTGAATTTGAATTTGAATTTGAATTTGATTTTGAATTTGAATTTGATTTTGATTTTACTTTTATCAAATGCAAGATTTGCTAATGCTCTAAATCCTTGAAATTGTATTTCTACCCGATTTGAAAAATTATTCATTGCTTGTAAAATTGTTTCAATTCCTTTCATTTCTCCAATTCTTATTTGATTTTCTAATTTGATTTTGATTTTAAATTTGGATTTGAATTTGAATTTGAATTTGATTTTGATTTTGATTTTGATTTTGATTTTGATTTTGAATTTGATTTTGATTTTCATTTTGATTTTTCTTTTTTTTTTAAATTACCTTTGCTATTAAATCCAATATTAGATAAACATAAACATCCTTGATATTGAATTTCCATTCTATCTAAAAATCTATTCATTGTTTCAATAACTCTTTCGATCCCTTTTAATTCAAATATTTCTTTTCGATATTCTTTGATTTTTAATTTCAATATCATAATTTAGTTTTGGATTTTCTATTTTTAGATTTTTTTTTTGTTAGTTTTACCCTCATCATCTCCAATAACACTTAAAATTGCACACCCATTTTCTTGAATAATTGGATTATCCACAAATTTATTCATTACTTTAATAACTATTCCAATTTCTTTCATTTTTATAATACCAAGGTCATTTTCTTGTTCTTGTTCACTTTCTTTTTCAAAAAAAAAAACAAACAAATTTAATTTTTGGATAAGTTTTGAAAATAATTTAGATTTACCTTTAAATCTTAATAAATTTAATGAAACATTCCTTAATACTCCACACGCTCTTTCTTGGATATATACATTTTCTGAAAAATTATTCATCATTTTTATAAGAATTTCAATTCCTTTCATGTTTCTAATTTCTTTCTGAATTTCTTTTTTGATTTGTGAATTTTTAAGTTTTTAATCTTGAATTTTTAAATTTTTTCATCTTTACCTTGTTCATTAAATGAGAGAATTGTTAATAATTCACATCCTTTTCCTTGAATTTTCCCATCATTTTCAAATTTAATCATTATCTTAAAAATTGTTTCAATTCCTTTCAATTCAAATATTTCTTTTTTATTTTCTTGTTTTGTTTTGTTTTGTTTTGTTTTGTTTTTCAACAATTAAATTGAATTAAATTTTGTAATTTCTTTTTTTTCATTATAAATACGTTTATTCTGAAATGAAATGTTCAATAAAGCTCCAAATGCTTTTTTTGAAATTTCTTTATTCTCAGAAAAATTATTCATTGCTTTAATGATTGTTTCAATTCCTTTAGAATCTCTAATTTCATTTTGTTTCTCTGATTTTCATTTTGATTATTTTAGAATAATTTCATTATTATTTATTTTTATTTAATTTACTGTTATTAAATGCAATATTTCTTAAAAATTCGCATCCTTTATATAAAATATTCTGATTGGATGAAGATTTCTTCATTGTTTCGATAATGATTTTTTCGATTTCTTGATCTTCAAAAAATTCTGAATTTTTTAAATTTTAAATTTTAAATTTTAAATTTTTATTTTTGATTTTGAACAAAATTACCTTTGTTTTCATGAGAAATACTTGCTAAAATACAAAATCCATTTTCTTGTATTTCTTGATTATTTGGAAATTTATCCATTGACATTATTATTGTTTCAACTCCTTTTAATCTCAAAATTTCTTTTTGATTTTCTTTTAAATTATATAAATTTTCGTTATTAATTTCCTAAATTTATTTTTCTGGTTTTAGTTTTATTATTTTTTTTACTAATATTGAGAGAAGAAATACTCAATAAAGCTCCACATCCTTGGGATTGAATTTCTTGATTATTTGGGAAATTTTCCATTGCTGTTAGAATTGTTTCAATTCCTTCCAATTTTCTTATTTTTTGTTGGTTTTCTTTTAAATTATATAAATTTCCATTATTAATTCTCTAAATTTATATTGTTTTCTTTTTCAATTAATTTTTTTTACTAATATTGAGAGAAGAAATACTCAATAAAGCTCCACATCCTTGGGATTGAATTTCTTGATTATTTGGGAAATTTTTCATTGTTGTTAAAATTGTTTCAATTCCTTCCAATTCTCCAATTTTTTTTTGGTTTTCTTTTAAATTATATAAATTTCCATTATTAATTTCCTAAATTTATTATTTTGTTTTCCCAATTTTTTTTATACCTTCATTATTTGAAGAAATATTTAATAAAGCTCCACATCCTTGGGATTGAATTTCTTGATTATTTGGAAAATTATTCATTAATTTAATAATTAATTCAATTCCTTTCAATTCTCCAATTTTTTTTTTGTTTTCTTTTAAATTATATAAATTTCCATTATTAATTTCCTAAATTTATTATTTTGTTTTCCAATTTTTTTTTATACCTTTATTATTTAAAGAAATATTTATTAAAACTTCACTTCCTTGATACTGAATTTCTTGATTATTTGGAAAATTATCCATTAATTTAATAATTAATTCAATTCCTTTCAATTCTCCAATTTTTTTTTGATTTTCTTTTAAATTATATAAATTTCCATTATTAATTTCCTAAATTTATTATTTTGTTTTCCAATTTTTTTTTATACCTTCATTATTTAAAGAAATATTTAATAAAGCTCCACATCCATAATACTCAATCAGTTGATTATTTGGAAAACTGTTCATTAATTGGATAATTATTTCAATTCCTTCTAATTTTCCAATTTCTTTTTGGTTTTCTAATTTTTTTTTTTTTGAAAATATGAATTAATTTCAAAATGTGGAATTTGAATTTGATTTGCGTTTTTTTTACTTTCATTATTAAAAGCAAGATTTAATAAAGCTCCACATCCATTTTCTTGAATTAGTTGATTATTTGGAAAATTGATCATTGCTTTTAAAATTAATTTAATTCCTTCTAAATTCCCAATTTTTCTTTGGTTTGCTAAATTTTTTTTTTTTGAAAATATGAATTAATTTCAATCTAAATTTTGATTTAATTTAATTTGTATTTTTTTTACTTTCATTATTAAAAGCAAGATTTAATAAAGCTCCACATCCATTTTCTTGAATTTCTTGATTATTTGGAAAATTGATCATTGATATAATAATTGTTTCGATTGCTTTTAATTTGCTAATCTTTTTTTGATTTTCTATTTTTTTCTTTCAGTATTTTATAATTAAATAATAACAAAAAAAACATTTTTTTACCTTCTTCAAATGAAATATTTAATATAACTCGACATCCATAAAATTGAATTTCTTCATTATTTAAGGAATTATTCATTGTATCAAGAATTGTTTGAAGTTTTTCTGTTTCTGAAAATATAATTTGAAATTCTTTCATTTCCATAAATAAATAAATAAATAAAAACAGATTAAATTCGTAAAATAATCTTCATAATAAAATGATTTTGATTTTGATTTTGATTTATTTTACCATTTGAAAGTGTTATATTTCCCAAAGTATATAATCCTTGTGATTGGATATATTTTATATTTGGAAAATTCGATAATAGTCTTATTACTATATCAATTCCATTTGATTTTTGGATTTCAATTCTATTTGCTAATTTTATTATTTTTAATTTTGAATTTCATTTTGAATTTCATTTTGTATTTGATTTTTGATAATTTACTTTCACTAATAGCCATGTTTGCTAAAGCTCCACATCCATAAAACTGAATTTCTTCATTATTTGGGAAATTTTCCATTGCTTCAATAATATCATCAAATGCTCTTAATTTCCGAATTTGAGATAGATTTTCTATTTTTTGATTTTTTGATTTTTTGATTTTTTGATTTTTTGATTTTTTGATTTTTTGATTTTTTGATTTTTTAAAATAATACTTTTATTATTAAAAGCAAGATTTCCTAAAATACCAGCTCCTCTGTATTGAATAATTTGATGATCTTTGAATTTATTCATTACTTGTTGAACTTTTTTAATTCCATCCAATTTGTCAATTTCTTTTTTACTTTCTTTTGATTTAATTTAATTTAATTTAATTTGATTTAATTTGATTTTGATTTGATTTTGATTTAATTTAATTTGATTTTGATTTGATTTGATTTTGATTTTATTTGATTTTATTTAATTTAATTTGATTTAATTTGATTTAATTTTGATACCATAATGAACTGAAAGAGATAATAAAGCACCAAGTGCATATTCTTGAACAATTGAGTTAAAAGAAAAATCATCCATTTCTTTCATAATAATTTCAATTCCATTTAGTTTTAGTATTTCATTTTGATTTTCTGTTTATTTTTAATATGTAAAAAAAAAATTTAAGAATAAATTCTTTTGGGTTTATTATTTTTACTATTTTTTTTTTGATTAATTACGATTATTATTTTCAGCAATATTCATCAGTGCATAGCATCCTTTCCATTGAATATCTTGACTATTAGGGAAATTCTTCATTGATCTGATAATGAGTTCAATTCCTTTTAATTCACGAATTTCATCTTGACTTTCTGTAAAATACACAAAAAAAAAAGTATATTAAAGATAAAATTACAATTATATTATAATATCAAAATGAAAAACATCTTCATTTTATTTACCATAATCAAAAGCAATATTCAATAAAGCATCGCAACCTTTCTTCTGTATATTTTGGTTATTTGAAAAATTGTTCATTGATTTAATTATAGTTTCTATTCCTTTCAAATCTCGAATCTTTTTTTGATTTCCTTTATTATTATTATTGATTATTGATTATTGATTATTGATTAAAAAACTTTGTTTTTTCTTTTTGTTTTTCTTTCTTTGTAATGTAATATTTGAAATTTTTGATTTACGGTTATTTTGATTACTAATTTCAACCAAAGAATGAAGTCCCATAAGTTGAATTTTTTCATTAAATGGGAAATTATTTAATGCCTTAAGGATAAGTTGAATTCCATCCAAATTTCCAATTTGAGTTTGATTTTCTATTTATTTTTTAGTTTATTATTTAGTTTTTCTATTTTTTTAGTTTTTATGAATTTTATTATACCAATATTGCCAGTAGATAAATGTAGCAACGTTATACATCCATATTCCTGAATTCTTTTACTATTTGGAAACTTTTTCATCGCTTCAATTACTGGTTTAATTCCATCCAATTTTCTCATTTCAATCCGATTTTCTGTTTTTATTTTTTTTGAAAAATTGTTTGAATTATTATTATCATTTCAAAAAAAAAATTATGTTCAATAAATTCTAGAAATTTGTTCTTACGATTATTTTCTGCTAGACTCAATATAAACCTGGATCCATATAGTTGAATTTTCTTATTATTAGGAAAATTATTGATTGACTGAATAACTGGTGTAATCCCTTTCAGGTTTTTAATTTCGATTTTATTTTCTATTTTTTTTTTGTTTTTATAATATGAGTTATAAATTAAAATTTGCCAGGAAATGTTTTCTTTTCTTTTCTTTTCTTTTCTTTTCCTCCAAATACCATGATTATTTAAGCAATTATTTATCAAAATTAAAAGTGATTTTGATTGAATATTTTCATTATTAGGGAAATTTATTAATAATTTAAGGATTGTCTCGAATCCTCTTAATTCACGAAATTGTACAGGAAGTACTATTTTTCAATTTATTATTATTTATTATTTATTATTTATTATTTTTTATTAATGGTAAAAAATTACAATTTTCATCATAAAAACTATTTATTAAAAAATCACATCCATCAATCTGAATTTTTTCATTATTTGGGAAAGTATTCATTGATTTAATGACTGATTCCATCCCTTGATTATTTATGGCTTCAGTTTTATTTTCTGGTTTATTTCAGTTTATTTCAATTAAATCTAAATAATCAAACAATTTCTTTTTCTTTTTCTTTTTCTTTTTTTTTTTTTTACCTTGATTATTGTAAACGAGATGTGACATCAACTCAACTCCAATTTTTTGGATATTTTGATTATATATTGAATTATTTAATGTTTTAAGAATTAATGGAATTCCTTCTAATTTTCGAATTTGATTTTGGATTTCTTATTTTATTTTCAATAAGGAAAAAAAAAATTTTCTTCTTCAATTTCAATTTTAATTTTAATTTACCAAAATTTTGATAAGTAATAACTATTAAAATCTTAAAAACTTGATCAATTAATGTTTGATTGTTAGGAAAATTCTTTAATATTCTCAAAACTTTTTGAGATCCATTAAGTCTTGTAAATTCATCTTGATTTTCTAGTAATGCAAAAAAAAAAGGATATTATTTATTATTTATTTTGATATTTTGATATTTACCTTTAATATGTGAAATAATATGATATAAAGCTCCACATCCTTTGAATTGAATATTTTCATCTAATTCAAATTCATCTATAGCTTTAAATATTGCTAAAATTCCGTTCATTCTCCTAATTTCATTTTTGTTTTCTTTATTTTTATTGAAATTTAAATTGATTTAAATTTTCAAAACTATTTCCTCATTTTTTTTTTTCAAAAATACCTTCATTATCAATAGCAAAATTCCAAAAAGCTCCACATCCATATTCTTGTACTTGTTGAAAATTTTGGTGAGTATTCATTGCTGTGACAATCTTTGGGATTGCATTCAATTTTCTAACTAAAAGTTGTGTATCTTTATTAAATGTAAATTTGTTTAATAAATGCAAATTTGTTTAATAATTGCGAATTTAATCACTTTTGTTATAAGGAGTGATATTTAACAAAGAATTGAGTGCTCTTGATTGAATAACTTCATTGTTTCGGAAATTATCCATTGCTTTAGTTATTTGTTCAATTCCTCCCAGTTTTCCAATTAAATTTTGATTTTCTATTAATGGTTATGGATTAATCAAATTGGAAGAAGTAAAAGAAAAACGAAAAACCTTATTTTTTATTTTGTTTATAATTTACCCAAATTTTCAGCTCCAAGATTCAAAATTGCCATAAGTGATACTTTTTGGAGATTTTCATTGTTTGGGAAATTAGTCATTGATCTGATTATTGGTTCAATTCCTTTGAATTTTCGAATCTCATCTTGTGGTTCTTTTTTTGTTTTGTTTTGTTTTGTTTTTTTGTGAATTTTTAATTTGTTATTTTTTTAAACAAATCACCTTTTTCATTAGCAAGTAATCCTAGAATTTGACAAGAATATATTTGAATACTTGGTTTACTTGGGTGATTATTCAATGCTCTGACAATTGGTTCAATTCCTTTCAATCTAAAAATTTCTTTGGAGTTTTCTGTTGTTGTTTTTTTATTGCAATTAATTTAATTATGAAATTGTCTTGTTTTAAATACCTTTATTCCCAAAAATAAGATGTAATAAACAAAATATTCCATTTTGTTGAAGTATTTGATTATTTGGGAAATTATTCAATGCTTTTATAATAATCTCAATTCCATTTAATCCTATAACTTGATGATGAGTTTGATTTACTTTGTTTTGTTTTTTGAATTTCAATTTGTTTGTTTTTTTTTTTAGAAAAGGAAGATTATCAACAATAACCATTATATATTATTCATTTTTTGATTAAATCAATTTACTTTGTGGAGTAATATATATTGATAATATTTCCATTCCAAAATCTTGAATAAGTTCAGTCATTGAAAATTTTGACATTGCTCTAATTACTGCTTCAATTCCGTTTAATTTTTCTACTTCCACTTGATTTTCTGAAATTGTTTTTTTTTTTTTTTTGGAATGAATAAAAAAATTTTTTTTTGATTTTTTTGGAATGAATAATTTTTACCTTTAAGAGAAGAAATAGTGGCTAAAGATCCACATCCAACAAATTGAACTTCATCATTATTTGGGAAATTATTCATTGCCTTGATTATTGGTAGAATTCCATTCAATTTTGGAATTTTGATTTTATTTTCTATTTATTTAATTTTTGAAGAAATTTGAAATTTAAAATTGATTTGATTTGATTTAATTTAATTTTTAATTTGATTTAATTTGATTTGATTTGATTTTTACGAGAATCAATAGCAAGATTTCCCAAAGCACGACATCCATAAATTTGGATATTTAAATGATTTGGAAAAGTATTTATTGCTTTCAAAATTATTTCAATTCCTCCAAGTCTTCCAATTTCACTTAGAATTTCTTATTTTATTTCAAATTTTATTAAATTGTATAAATAAATTGATTTCTTTTTTAAGAAAATTATTTATTCATTCATTCATTCATTCATTCATTCGTTTGTTTTTACCTTTATTATGAAAAGAAGAAGCCCATAATGCAGTACATCCTTTTTGTTGAATATCTGAATAACTTAAGAAATTATTCATTGCTTTTAAAATTGTTTCTATTCCTCCAAGTCTTTTAATTTCATTTTGATTTTCTGTTTGATGATCTTATTAATTATATTATATTAATTTTTTTCTTTTCGAAATTTTTGGATTTTGGAAATTTTACTTTCATCATTTTGCAAAATATCTATTAAAAAATCTAAACTTTGAGATTGGGCATCTGGATCATTTGAAAAAAAATTCATTTCCTGAATAATTTCTTGAATTTGGTTTATTTCTTGATATTGGGATTGATCTAGAACTGAATAATAATTTTAGATTTTTAGATTTTTATATTTTTAGATTTTTAGATTTTTAGATTTTTAGATTTTTAGATTTTTAGATTTTTACAATAATTTGTTTCATTCATTCCTTGATAACCCATAATATCATTTAAAGGATTAAATATATTTTGTTCTTGAGGAAAAACTAAGGAAAGGAAAAGAGAAAATTATTTCAATAATAAGTAATTGATTGAAAAAAATTTACATTCAATAAAATTTGGTTGGCTTGAACTTAATTGATTTAAATTTGGTTGTTGATTTAAATTTGATTGTTGATTTAAATTTGGTTGATTTAAATTTGGTTGATTTAAACTTGTTTGATGATTTAAATTTGTTTGTTGATTTAAATTTGGTTGTTGATTTAAATTTGTTTGTTGATTTAAATTTGGTTGTTGGTTTAAATTTGGTTGGGAGAGACTCTGTAAAAGAATTTGTAAAAGTTCTTCATCTGATAATTTTTTCGACATTTTAATTAAATTTTTATTGAAAATTTTTTGTTATTATTATTATTGTTGTTATTATTAAAATTAAATGAGTGAAGTTTAAAAAAAGATTTTGTAATTGAGAATTTTATTTTGTTTAAAAAGAAAAGAAAAGAAAAGAAAAGAAAAATGAAATTCAAAAACAGAATTTTTTTTTGGTTTTTTTTTATTTTTTTTTTTTGAAGTATTTAAAAGAATTTTGCTTTCGTGAAATTGATCAGAAAAGAAAATAAAAGAAAAAGAAAAGAAAAGAAAAGAAAAAAAGAAAAAAAAAGAAAAAAGAAAAAGAAAAAAGAAAAAAGAAAAGAAAAAGAAAAATTTTTTCAAATTGAAATAAGAATTTCAACAAAATTACTAAAATAACAAATGAAATTTATATAAATAAACGAAAATAAAATGGTACTCTTTTTTGTTTTCTTTGAGAAATCTATTTTTAATTGATTATTTTTAATTGATTCTTTTTAATTTTTTGTTTTGATTGATTATTTTTAATTGATTCTTTTTGATTTTTTGTTGAGAAAAACACGAATAATTCCTGTAAAATCACAAGTAATAAAAATCATTCCAAATGAATTATTATCATTATTTTGAATTTGATTTGTATTTGTATTATTTGTATTTTCATTTTGATTTTGATTTTGATTTTGATTTTGATTTTGATTTTGATTTTGATTTTGATTTTGATTTTGATTTTGATTTTGATTTTCATTTTGATTTTGATTTTGATTTTGATTTTGATTTTGATTTTCATTTTGATTTTGATTTTGATTTTCATTTTGATTATTTTTTGTTTCTTGATCTATTGATTTTGTGTTTCTTTTTTTGTTTTCATATTTATTCATTGGATAATGATAAATATTAGAAATATTTTTTGGTGTAAAAATTGCACTTGTAATAATATTTTCTGAAATTTGAATTTTTTCATATGATTCATTTCTATATTGTTGTTTTTTAGCAATTTTTTTAGAAATTGTTTGATCTAGATCTTTTTCCCAAATATAAACACAACCATCTTCAGAACCACAAATAATAAAGTTATTATAACTTTATAAGTGAATTTTTTTTTAAAAAAATTGAAATGTTAATTTTTTTGAATTATTTTGAATTTTTTTGGTAAATTTACGAAAGAAAAGCTTTAATTTGATTTTTTGTGTTTTGATGTCCTTGATATTTTCGAATTAATGAATAATCAGATAGTTGATATAAACGAATACGAGAATCATTTGATGTAAATAAAATATATTTATCATCTTGAGTAAATTCAATCCCAGTAATTTTCTTACCAGATTTATTTTTCCCTCTTTTAGAACGAACATGAAGTCTTGTAATATATTCCAAATCCTATTAGAAGAAAAAGGAAGTTTAAGTTTTTAAATAAATTAATAAATAAATTAATAAATAAAATAATAAATAAATTAATAAATAAATTAATAAATAAATTAATAAATAATTTAATAAATAATTTAATAAATAAATAAATTAATAAATAAATTAATAAATAAATTAATAAATAAATTAATAAATAAATTAATAAATAAATTAATAAATAAATTAATAAATAAATAAATAAATAAATTAATAAATAAATTAATAAATAAATTAATAAATAAATTAATAAATAAATTAATAAATAAATTAATAAATAAATTATTAAATAAATTAATAAATAAATTAATAAATAAATTAATAAATAAATTAATAAATAAATTAATAAATAAATTAATAAATAAATTAATAAATAAATTAATAAATAATTTAATAAATAAATTTAAATAAATTAATAAATAAATTGTTAAATAAATTAATAAATAAGTTGTTAAATAAATTTTTAAATAGAATTTTGATGTTTAAATGGATGATTAAATGAATTTGGATGTAAATCAACCTTGGATTCATAAAAATGACACATTCCATTATATGAAGCAGTAGTAATAATATTTCCAAGGTTACTAAAACAAGCAGCAGTAATTAAATCCTTTGTATCAACATAATAAAGAATTTTTTTATCTTGAATACTCCAAATACGGATTTTATCATCAAAACAACCTGTAATAAACAGAAGATCACTTTTGGGATGAAATTGGACAGAAGTAACGAAGTCAGGATGTTGGAAAACAAGAACAGATTGATGATTTTTTTTGTCCCATCTTCTGACAGTTTTATCAATTGAAGCTGTCAAAATTGTGCCATTTTTTCCCCATGAAATATCCAAAATATCAGCAGAATGACCATGAAATTCATGGATAGGATCCTGTGCAAACAACGGAAATTCAGACGCAACTGCCTGTTTAAATTTCAGTTGGTCTTGTTCTTGTTTGATTTTTTTTTTCAACTTTCGACCCAATTTAACTTTTTCATTTTCTTCAACTTCTTTGCTTTTTTTCCCCTGTTGTTTTTGAACTTCAAGAATGATTTTGCGCTGCTCATCATGCTGCTCTTGTTGCGTAGTTAAAACCTTCCAGACCCTCAACACCATATCCTGTCCTCCAGTTGCCATTTCAAAGCCATCGCAACTGAACTTAACTGCCCAGATGGCGCCTGTGTGACTATCTATTTCCTGAATGCAGTGCACGTTGCCAAAATTCCCCTGTTTTTTCTTGTGCAATGCATTCCCAAAGAAATTGTTATGTGTGTCTTTCTGTATTTTCTCTGTTTCATTGGCAACTTTTGTTGGCCCGAAAATGTCTTCGGGATCAACAGCTTTCTCAATTTTTATATCAATTTCTGATAGTGTTATAATTTGGTTTGTGTTGATATTCTTTACAAATGAAAACTCACTTGGATCTTTTGGTGGCGGATCAGTCATTTATTTTAATTTAAATTTATAAATAAATATGAAGATTAAAAAAAAAAAATGAAAAAAAAATTAAAAAAAAAAAGTTTTTTAAATAATAAAATTAAAAGGAAAAAAAATTTTTTTTTTTAATCAAAAAATTTTTAATAATAAAAATAAAAAAATTGGACAATTTTGATTTAATTAATTTAATAGATTTAATTTAGATTTAATTAATTTTAATAAATTTAATTTTGATTTAATTTTGATTTTAATTTAATCCCTCTAAGAATTTTTTTATTGCTTTTTTAAAATGTAAAAAATCCACTTTTTCTGTTTTAATATCTATATTCAAAGCTTCAAAAACAGCCAATTGACTTACTGTTTGAAGATCGCTACAGGTCCATCCATTCGTGAGATTTACTGTTTCCGTTTTCTCTTTTTGTGTTGCTTGACAATGAATTTGTTTGAGCAAAATGTCCAAGATCTCACTACGATCTTCCATGTTTGGAAGTGGAACAGAAACGACTTTCTCCAATCTCCCTGGACGTACCAGCGCCTCATCAATAAGATCTATTCTGTTTGTGCAACTGATCACGAGTAAATGTCCCCTATCACTAACGCCGTCCATCTCAGTTAATAATTGACTTAAAGCTCTTTCTTCAATTCCTACTTTTTGATCTTGATCAAATTGTCTCTTGATCCCGATAGCGTCGATCTCGTCAAGAAATATCACGCTTGGCGAAACAGCTCTTGCACGTGAGAAAACTGTACGGATTGCGCTTTCTGTGTCTCCTACATATTTGGAAAATAGCTCAGTTGAATTTACTATTAAACTTGGTATTTTCATTTCTGAAAGTGTTGAAATCACCAGTTCAGTCTTTCCGCATCCACTTGGTCCATAAAGTAATATCCCAGACGGTACAACTAATTTCTGCAAACTCTCTGTCTTGTTTTCTTTTTTTATTTTCTGCGTAGATTGTTTTGTCTTTGCTAGAAAATGCAATATTGTTTGTTTTAGCATTTTTTTGATTTCGAAATAACCTCCTAATTTCTCTAAATCCTTTACATTTCCTGGTAATTGAAACTGGGGATCAATTTCACTTGGGCTTATCTCACCAAGGGCTTGTTCGAAATCGCCTTTTTCTATTTTCAAATTTGATTTTATATTATCATCTTTATTGCGAAGTGCACAATTCAAATGCGCATTTTTAACAAGAGATACTATATCTTTTGGTGTGAAGCCCCGTGTTTTTGTGGTGAGAAACTCAATTAACATATTTTCATCTTCTTGAATCTCCCATAAACTTGATTTTTGATGTTCTGTCGAGATCCAAAACTTCAACAATTTCTTTCGACATTCTGCATTTGGAATATGAATTTGGATCTCATCAATAAACCTCCCAGTTTTATACAAATTAGAAACTATACCTGGATCAGGTTCTGTTCTTGTTGCTGCTAATAGAAATAATTTTCGATTTGGGAAATTTTTTTCAATCAAAATCATTAATTGAGAAAATGCAAATTGATTTTTTTTGAGATCAAGTAAATCATCAAATTCATCTATAACAATTAGGCACGGTTCTTTTTCGCATGCCTCGTATATTTTCTTTTCTAAATAGTTTATATTATCTTCATTTCCATATCTCTTCTCAATAACTTTATGACTTGATATTTTAACTGTATTAATATTCATTTGCAAAAAACATATTCTACAAACAATTTTTAACAGTAAAGTCTTTCCAATACCATGTGGCCCATAAATAACAGCACCATTTCTTTGGGTATTTTTATTTATTATTGAATATTTTTCATCTTCTTCATTATTTCCTTTGAATTTTTGATCGATATACTTAAATATTTTTTTAAGTGGTTTTGATAAATGTGAAAAATTTTCAATCATATCCAAATTCTTAATTTGTTTTTGGTAGGCATAGCGTGCTATATTCAGCTCAAAAAGTTTTTGAGGTGCTATTTTTGTTTCTACTATGATATTCTTTGCAATTATATATTGATATTTCTGGAGATTTTCTTCTCCATCTTGACTTATTTTAGTAATAATGAATTGAATTTCTTCTCCAAATAAATTTTCAAATAATATCCCATTTTTAGAAAGGACTTTATTTTGGAATCTTCGAGAAAGCAAATTGTTAATATTTGCAAATTGTGATTTTTTTTGGTTCATTTTCAAAAATCCTTCAATTTTAATTGGATTATTTTCATCCACAATTCCAATATTTTCCAATTTTTCAACTTCAATTTGATCATTTAATTTAAGATTAAATAAAGAGATCACATTTTTTGAAACATAAATTTCATTTTCTAAAATTCCCTCAAAAGGAAATGCATTTACTATCATTTCTATAAAAGATTTTTCAGTTTTGATTTTTAAAAAAGTATGAAGTGATAATTTTTCTCCAAATTTCGATAATGTTTGGGGATGAATAAAAGTATTCCAAGGAAATGGATCTTTATTTGATAAAGGAGACAAACCGGTTATAATTTTTAATTTTTTCATTTTATGAAGAAGAAAAATAAGTTTTTATTTTTTTTCATTTTTTATTTTTCATTTTTCTTATTAAAAATAAAATTAATTAATTTCAATTTTGATCTTTAAAATGTTAAAATTTTTTAGAGAATCAATTACAAAAATTCTTGAAAAAGATTCACTTATTATTTCTCCTGATGGTTTTGATAATTTTAAACTTTTAACAACTTTAATTAGTTTATATTGTTCTCCTCCAAATTTAACTTATGTTTTAAATTTTGATAATGAAGATTTTAATAAAATAAATGAATCTTTATCACTTCAAGGATTAAATTTTCTTCCTAAATTTATTAATAATCAATTTCCTGCTAAAAACAGGTTTTTTTTAAAATCAAAATTAAAATCAAAATTAAAATCAAAATCAAAAATCAAAATTAAAATTAAAATTAAAATTAAAAATAAAATTAAAATCAAAATCAAAATTAAAATTAAAATCAAAATCAAAATTAAAATTAAAATCAAAATTAAAATTAAAATCAAAATCAAAATCAAAATTAAAATTAAAATCAAAATTAAAATCAAAATTAAAATTAAAATTAAAATCAAAATTAAAATCAAAATTAAAATTAAAATTAAAATCAAAATTAAAATCAAAATTAAAATCAAAATTAAAATCCAAAATCCAAAATCAAAGAATTGAACATTATAAAACTGGAGGTGTAATTTTTACAACAGCAAGAATTTTAATAGTTGACTTATTAAAACATAGAGTTCCACTTAACAAAATATCAGGATTCTTCATTTTAAATTCACATTTATTATCATACCCAAGTTTAGAAGCATTTATAATTGAAATATTTAGAGATAATAATAAAGAAGGATTTGTTCGTGGATTTTCAAATTCACCAAAAAGTTTTTTAAATAACGAAGATAAAATCAATCAAATACTCCAAACTTTACATGTTCAAGAAATTCTTGTTTTGACTCCTTCTTTAGAGGATTTTCCTCAAATTGATTTAATAGAGATAGAAATTTCTCTTTCAAAAAATCTTCAGCGTATTCAAGATTGTTTATTGAAAATAATTGAATATTGTTTGATTGAATTAGTAGATATTTATGGGATAGAAGATATTAGTTTGGAAAGAGTTCTAACTCATCGATTTAGGGATATTTTTAAAGAAATCAAAAAAAATGATCCAAATTCTCAACAAAAAATACAAAACTTTTTCACAATTAAAAATTTATTAAAAAAATTCTTCTCACTTGATTCTGTTAGTTTTTATCAAGAATTACTAGTTTTGAAACAATATTATACAACACAAGGAATTTCTCACATTCCATTTTGGATGTATTTAACAGAAATGAATGATATTTTTGAAATTTCCAAAAATGTTATTTTTACAAATTATTTGGATGAATTTTCAATTAATGAAGAATATGAACAAAAAGATATTCTTGAAAAACAAGATCCCATTGAAAATTTCTTTCGAATTCAAAATTTGGTTCCTCTTTATCAAGCAAATCCAAAATGGGAAATTCTTGATGGTATTTTATCATTAATTGAAGAAGAAATTGAAAATGATAATATTTTGAATAACGAAAAAAATGATATGAAAAATTTAAATCCAAATAATTATGTTTTAATTGTTGTAAATGATTTTAAAATTGCTGAAGAATTGAAACTTTATCTTCAACAAGGAAAAAAACAATTTCTACAAAATAAATTGAAGAGATATTTTATTAATTCTGAAGATTTTCGAATAATGAAAAGGAATGAGAAGGAAGAAAAACAGAATTTGAAAAGAATAAAATCAAATAATAACAATAATAACAATAAAAAATCAAAGGAAAAACAAAACAAAAAGAAACAAAAACAGAAAAAGAAAAAGAAAATGCCAGAACGTACAAGTTCACAAATTGAAATTACATTTTATTTTGCACAAAATCAAAATAAAAATCAAAATCAAATTGGAAATGAAAATGAAAAACAAAATCAAAATCAAATTGGAAATGAAAATGAAAAACAAAAACAAAATCAAAATCAAAATCAAAATCAAAATCAAAATCAAATTGAAATTGAAAATGAAGATGAAATTGAAAATGAAATCAACCTTGAATTTTTTTCTTTATTACCTTCTCAAGAACTTCATTTAATAATTCAACCATTTGAAAATTTTCAGCAAACCCTTTATGATTTAAAACCAAGATTTATCGTTTTAATGTCTCCTTGGATTCAATTAATTCGACAAATAGAATCTTTTCTTTATGAAAATACAGAAATTGAAACAAAAGTTTTTTTAACTGTTTATACTAATTCATTTGAATCACGATGTTTTAATTATTTATTAACTGAAGAAAAGCAATCTTTTTCTTTTCTAAAGGAAATTTCCAAAAAAATAAACAATCAAAATAATGAACAAAATATTGAACAAAATAATGAACAAAATATTGAATTAAATATTGAACAAAATATTGAATTAAATAATAAACAAAATAATGAACAAAATATTGAACAAAATAATGAATTAAATATTGAACAAAATAATGAATTAAATATTCAACAAAATAATGAATTAAATAATGAACAAAATATTCAACTAAATAATGAACAAAATATTGAACAAAATATTCAACAAAATAATGAACAAAATATTCAACAAAATATTGAACTAAATAATGAACAAAATATTGAACAAAATATTCAACAAAATATTGAATTAAATAATAAATTAAATAATGAACAAAATATTGAATTAAATAATAAATTAAATAATGAACAAAATATTGAATTAGATATTGAACAAAATAATGAATTAAATAATGAATTAAATAATGAACAAAATAATGAATTAAATAATGAACAAAATATTCAACAAAATATTGAATTAAATAATGAATTAAATATTGATTTAATTAAAGATGATAAAGTGAAAAAAGAGAAAAAAACACAAAAACAAATTGTACTTGTAGATAATCGAGAATTTATAGGATCTTTAGTTCCTTTTATGCTTTATAAAAAAGAAGTTGAAGTTATACCACTAAACCTTGAAATTGGAGATTATATTCTTTCATCTGAATTGTGTGTTGAAAGAAAAACAATTTCTGATTTGATTTCTTCATTCAAAAGTGGAAGACTTTATAACCAATTAAAAGAAATGAACGAACATTATAAAAACCCTATTTTATTAATTGAAATGGATTCAAAAAGAAAACAAGAATTAAATGAACCATCTCAAATACTAATCTCAGATCCTACAACTAATATAATCTCTAAAATTACAACTCTTGTTAAACAATTTCCAAATATGAGAATAATATGGAGTCAAAATCCAGATTTAACTGCAAATATATTTCTTAATCTTAAATCAAATCATTCTGAACCAAATACTAAAGATGTGAAGAAATTAACAAAATCTACTCATTCAGCTTTTAAAATGTTAAAGAAAATGCCAGGAATTAATGATAAAAATTCAAAATTAATTCTTTCTAGAATATCCAATTTTAAAAAATTAGTTTCTACTCCATTGAAACAATTAGAAATTTTATTAGGAGAAAAAAATGCGAAAGATTTATATAATTTTCTTCGTTATAAAGCTAATACTGAAGACGAAGAGGATCAAGACAATTAATTTTAAATTTTGAATTTGATTTTAATTTTGATTTAGATTTTGATTTTGATTTTGATTTTGATTTTGATTTTGATTTTGATTTTGATTTTAATTTTGATTTTAATTTTGATTTTAAATTTTAAATTGATTTTGATTTTAATTTTGATTTTGATTTTGAATTTAAATTTTAATTTGATTTTGATTTTGATTTTGATTTTGATTTTGATTTTGATTTTGATTTTGATTTTGATTTTGATTTTAATTTTAAATTTGATTTTAATTTTAATTTTAATTTTAATTTTGATTTTGATTTTAATTTTGATTTTAAATTTTAAATTGAATTTGAATTTTGATTTTAATTTTGATTTTAATTTTAATTTTGAATTGATTTTGATTTTGATTTTGATTTTGATTTAGATTTTAATTTTGATTTTGATTTTGATTTTGATTTTGATTTTAATTTTGAATTTAAATTTTAAATTTTGATTTTGATTTTGATTTTGAATTTAAATTTTGATTTTGATTTTAATTTTAATTTTGATTTTGATTTTGATTTTGATTTTGATTTAGATTTTGATTTAGATTTTGATTTTGATTTTGATTTTAAATTTGAATAAATTTTTTTATTTTTTTTGCTTTTCATTTTTTTTTTCATTTTTTTTTTGATGGCTCAGTTAGGAACAATAAAATCATTATTTTCAGCTTTAAAACAAGATGGAACAGTATCATGCATAAGATTATTAATTGACGAAGGAGCGAGTGTTAATGAAAAAAACAATGAAAAAGATACACCTTTGCATGCAAGTTTAAAATATAGATTATCATATAATGTTATTAAGTTATTAATTGAAAATGGGGCAGAAGTAAACACAGCAAACAATCAAGGAGACTCACCTTTACACATTGCCTTGAGAAAAAACTTATCATACGATATCATCAAATTACTTGTTGATGAAAACGCTGATTTAGTTGCTAGAAATAAAAAAGATGAAACACCTTTTAATTATGCTTTCAAATCAAAAGAAATATCGAATCAAATCAAAATTTTATTTCTCAAGAATATCAATTTTCTTTATTTGGATAGAAATGAAATCCCTCGCGAAATGACTAATTTTGCTAAAAAAGCCTATTCAATAATTTATGATATGCAAAACTTTTTGGAAGAAAATGAATTTTCAGATATTCTTATAAAATCTAATGATAGTATTCAATTCCATGTTCACAGTGATTTTTTAATGATGAGATTTGATAATAATAAATCTATCTTGAATAAATTTATTGAAATTTGTAAAAGAAAATCTGGGATATTTGTTAGGCTTGCACTTAATTTTCTTTACACTGGATTTCTTGATTTTGATAAAGAATTCAATCAAATTTTTCAAGCTGAAAATAATAACAATAATAATAATGATAATAACAACAATAATAATGATAATAATGATAATAATGATAATAACGATAATAATAATAATAAGGATAATGATAATAATTTTGATTTTGATTTTGAAAGGCAACTTTCACAATCATTTGATAATCTTTTAAATGATGGATTTAGTATTGAAGAGATAATCATTATACAACAACAAATGCTTGATTTATATCAAAAACCAGATCAAAATCAAAAATCAAAATCAAAATCAAAAACCAGATCAAAATCAAAATCAAAATCAAAACCAAAATCAAAATCAAAACCAAAATCAAAATCAAAATCAAAATCAAAATCACCAAGATATCAAAGAAATACAAAAAGAATATTTTATTAACGAAGGAATAATTGAAGATTTATTTAAGCAACTTGGATTAGATCCAGAATGGATTAAACCAAAATCAGGAATAAAAGGAATATTAAGAGATTTACATCATTTATTTGAAGATGATTCAACAAAAGAAATAACAATAAATTGCAAAAAAAATGAAATAAAAATTCATAAAATGATATTATTAATAAGAACAAATTCATTTAAAGAGATGGTTCAAAAAAATCAAAATCAAAATCAAAATCAAAATCAAAATCAAAATCAAAATCAAGATCAAAATCAAGATCAAAATCAAGATCAAAATCAAGATCAAAATCAAGATCAAAATCAAGATCCTTTAAAAGAATTTAATGATTCTTCAAAAAATTCTTTTGAATCATTCAATCAATTAATTCATTTCCTTTATCATGATGAATTCGAAGAAATAAAAATTGATCAAAAAATGAAAGAAGAATTTAAGGATTTAAAGAAGTTTTATCAATTAAATGAAAATTCCGTTTTGGATTTAATTTTGAAATGATTTTTTTTTTCACAAAGAAACAAAGAAAATTAAAAAAAATTTTTTTCATTTTTTCATTTTTCATTTTTCATTTTTCATTTTTTTTTTAAAATGCAAAAAAATCTAATTTTAGAAATTTATCAAAATTCTATTCAAGATTTTGTTTCAGAAGTTAATCCAAAAAACCAAAATCAAAATCAAAATCAAAATCAAAATCAAAATCAAAATCAAAATCAAAATCAAAATCAAAATCAAATTCAAAATCAAATTCAAAATCAAATTCAAAATCAAAATCAAATTGAAAATCAAAATCTAAATCAAATTCAAAATCAAATTGAAAATCAAAATCAAAATCAAAATCAAAATCAATTTAAAAATCAAAATCAAAATCAAAATCAAATTGAAAATCAAAATATAAATCAAAACCAAAATCAAAATATAAATCAAATTCAAAATCAAATTCAAAATCAAAATCTAAATCAAAATCAAAATAAATCAAAATCAAAATCAAATTCAAAATCAAAATCAAAATCAAAATTCAAAATCAATTCAAAAATCAATTCAAAAATCAATTTAAAAATCAATTCAAAAATCAATTCAAAAATCAATTTAAAAATCAATTCAAAAATCAATTTAAAAATCAATTTAAAAATCAATTCAAAAATTCTCATCTTTCAAACGATCCAAAAATTGAAATTCCTATCCAATTACCTTCTTTTCCACAATTTCCACAATTTTTATCTTTAAATAGAAATGAAAATGAAAATAGAAATGAAAATGAAAATAGAAATGAAAATGAAAATGAAAATGAAAATGAAAATGAATCTTTATCAAATCTCTTGCTTTCTTGGTATTATTCTGGTTATTACACTGGTGCTTTTATGGTAAATAAATAATCATTAATTTTTCTTTTCATTTAATATCTTAAAATAACTAAATACTTATCTAATAATTATTTTTTATATTTTTTTCTACTTATCTAAATTTAGGCAAAAAAAAATTAAAAATTAAAAATTAAAAATTAAAAATTAAAAATCATTTTTCCTTTTCTTCTTTTCTTTAAATCCAATTTATGCAAAATAATTCACTTGAAATTATTGGAAGAAAAGAGCAAATTAAAACTCTTTTAGATTATTTTGGTTCAGTATAATATAATAATATACATCTTTTTCTTTTTATTTTTATTTTTCTTTTTCTTTGAAAATTTATTTTATAAATAAATCCAACAATAAAAAGCCTCAATCTCTTTGTCCTTCTTTATTTATTTTTGGACAAAGTTCAACTGGAAAAACATCTTTAATACTTTCTATGATGAAATCTTATCCACATTGCTTTATTAATTGTATTGAATCGAATACTGAATTATCTATTTTTAGAAAAATAATTCAAACAACTCTACAATTTGTTTCTTCAGAACCTAAAAAAAAGCAATTAAAACTTTCTAAATGTTCTGATTTAAATCAATTTTGTAGAAAATTAAATGAATATTCTGTATTTGAAGAAACATATTATATTGTATTTTTCTTCCCCTTTTTTTTATCATTATCGTTATTTAAATTGATTTAGATTCGTTTTAAAAATTAAAAAAAAAAACAGATTCTTGATGATGCACACAGAATTCTTGATATTCCTCAAAGTTCTAATCTTGTTAATTTTTTCCTCAATATTCAACAATTTGTAAACAATTTCTTTTTCTTTTTATTTTTATTTTTATTTTTATTTTTATTTTTATTTTTATTTTTATTTTTCTTTTATTTTTATTTTGGTAATCAGACAAAGAAAAATATTACAACAATTTTCATCTCAAAAATTTCTTGGGAACATTTTATTGGGGAATGCTTGATCACAGAGCCAATTGTTATTTTCTTTCCAAATTATACTGAAAGTAATAATTCAATTATAAATTCTTGCTTTCCTTTTCTTAAAAAAATTTCAATTTAAAATTCAAAATTAAAATAGATGAAATTATAGAAATTCTGTCTCATCAATGTCCTCAAAAATATCAAGAATTAAAAGAATATTACATCGATTTTGTGCGATTATTATATGGATTTGTCAACAATTCTTGCCGTGATCTAAGCGAAATTCGCTATTTAACAAATACATTTTTCCCCAAATATATTGAGCCAATTAAAGAAAAAAACCAAAACCAAAAGACACTACTCTTCAGAAATATTAAACCTTATCTCGAGCATCTCCTTGATAAATCATATTTACGAACAATTTCATATTCAGAAATTGCGAATGATCGGAGTGTTTCTTTCAATGAAAATATAGAAGATCAATCTAATAAACAAAATGAAATTGATCTTCCAAAAATCACCAAATTCATTTTAATTTCAGCATATATTGCTTCTTATGTATCTCCATCTTTTGATTTGAGACTTTTTACATCCACAAAAACGAAAAAAGTTAGCAAAAGAAAAAAACAAACACAAGTAATTAATTAAATAAATAAATTTTCTTTTTATTTCAACCAAATTGATTGGATTTTTTATAATAATAACAATTCGAGAAGCAATCAAAAAAAATAGATATGATTTTCTAATTTTAATCCCAAATTTGAGAACATAAACGAACAAAATAAAAAAAAATGATCAAATTGGGAAAAAATTTTTTTATAAATTCATTTCAGAAAAATGATTGCTTTTCAAATTGTTATTTTTATTGAAATTCCAATTATTTATTTTGAGTTGAAAAATTAATATTATTAAAAATATTAATATTAATAATAATAATAAATAGATTTCAGAACTTTTTTCTGGACCTTCAACTTTTTCATTAGATCGATTAATTGGAATTTTGACTTTTTTAATAAATAATGAAACTGAAATTGAAAATGAAATTGAAAATGAAAATGATCATGAAAATGATCACAACAAAAAAAAACTTCCTAATATTACTTCATCTGGTTTTGTTTTACAACAAATTACCAGTTTAGTTTCTTCTGGTTTTCTTTCTAAAATATCAAATAATTTCCAATTTAATAAACCATATTTTAGATGTAATGTTTCTTTTGATATGATTAAAAGAATTTCAGAATCAGAAAAATTTGAAATTGAAAATTATTTGATAAAATAATAAATTTTTTAATTAAATTAAAAAAAAAATAAAATAAATTTTTTAATTTAATTTGACTTTTACAATTTGACATTTTTTAAATTAAAAAAATAATAAATAAAAAAATATTTTGATCAATTAAAAAATTAATAAAAAAAAACAAAATAAAACGTTATTTTAATTTTAATTTTAATTTTAATTTTAATTTTAATTTTAATTTTAATTAAAAAACTTAATTTGTGAAAATTTAATTGTGGGCAAAAAAGAAAAAAAAAAATGAAAAAAAAAAAATAATTCTCTTCATTTTTTTTTTAATTTTTTTTCATTTTTCATTTTATTGAAAAATAAAGAAACCATTCAGTTTCTCTTTTTACTTTTTTTCTTCTTTCAGTTTTTTTTTCTTTTCATAAACAAAACAAACTTAAAAAAAAAACCAAATTAACCAACAAAATGGGAATAACACAATCAAAACAAACAGAACAAATTATTCAAAAAACACCTTATTCTTCCAAAAATAAAAGAATAGATGGTTATATTCCTGAACAATTTCCAAGAATTGTTGAAAAAGAAGGTCAAAAATTTTATTCTTGGAATTATCAACAAAATGGTGAAACAATTTATCGTTCAAATTTAGCTAAAGATGGTTTACTTTCGAAATGGAATG
The DNA here is from genome assembly GCA_028826165.1 of Anaeramoeba ignava. Taxonomy (NCBI): domain Eukaryota; family Anaeramoebidae; genus Anaeramoeba; species Anaeramoeba ignava. The sequence goes on from JAPDFW010000060.1 coordinate 521,075, forward strand.
AATCAGTTTCAACTTTATATGAAAATCTTGAAGTAACAACAAAATCAGCTCCTGATAATCAACTTTTTGGAACAAGAAAATACAATAAAACAACTAAAAAATATGAAGATTATGAATGGAAAACTTATAAAGAATTTGGTGAAGAAAGAACTTATTTTGGAAGTGGATTAATTAATTATGGAATTAAAAAAGATGATAGAATTGGAATATTTGCAAAAAACAGATATGAATGGGTTCTTACTGAACATTCTGCTTATGCTTATTCATTTTTATTAGTTCCTTTATATCATACTTTTGGAATTCCAAATATTCTTTATATTATTAATCATTCAGAATGTAAAGTTGTTATTACTGAAATGAAATATGTTTCTAAATTAAAACAAATTTGTGAAGAATGTAAAACATTAAAATCAATAATTGTTCTTGATGATCCTGAAGAAGATATTGATAAATTTTTAGAAGAAAATGAAGATATCAAATTTCTTAATTCACATAATATTAATATTTATAAATTCAATGAAATATTTGAATCAGGAAAACAAAAACAATATCCTCATCAACCAAATAAAGCTGATGATCTTTGTTCTTTAATTTACACAAGTGGAACAACTTCACAACCCAAAGGAGTACTTACAACTCACAAAAATCTAATTTCAACAATTGCAGGATTTTATTATATTGGATATGATTTTAGTGATAATGAATCTTATTATAGTTATCTTCCATTAAGTCATGTTTATGAAAGAGCATTGGAAGGTACAATGATTTCAATAAGTGCACGTATTGGATTTTCTAGTGGAGACAATACAAAACTTGTTGAAGAAATGCAACTTGTTAAACCAACAATATTTACAGGAGTTCCACGTATTTATTCCAAAGTTTATGATAAAGTTACACAAGGAATCAAAAAGAAAAGTATTTTCAGTCAATATCTTTTTCAAGTAGCATATGAAGCTAAAAAGAAAGCAATCGAAAATGGAGAATCATATGATTTGTGGGATAAATTAGTATTCAATAAAACAAAACAACTTCTTGGAGGAAGAATTGAGTTACTGATTTCAGGAAGTGCAGCATTACTTCCTTTACATCAAGAATTTTTCAAAATACTTTTCACTCCTCATTTTGTTCAAGGATGGGGATTAACAGAAACAGCATCAGGAGGAACTGTCCAGAATCATGAAGATACTATTTGTAATGGAGTAGTTGGACCACCTTTATGTTCTTGTGAAATCAAACTTGAAAGTGTTCCTGAACTTAATTATAATGTTAATGATAAACCTAATCCAAGAGGAGAGCTTTTGGTTAGAGGACCAAATGTTCTTGAAGGATATTATAAAAATCCAGAAGCAACAAATGAAGTTATTATTGATGGATGGTTTCATACAGGAGATATTGGAGAAGCACTTCCAAATGGACATCTTAAAGTTATTGATCGTAAAAAGAATATTTTCAAATTATCACAAGGAGAATATGTTGCACCTGATGTTCTTGAAGGTCTTTATTCAAATTCTCAATATGTTATGCAGCTTATGGTTTATGGAAATTCACAAGAAGATTATTTAATTGGAATTGCTGTTCCTGAAAAAGAAATTATTTTAGATCATTTCAAAAATGAAAAACAAGAAAATGAAAATTCAGAAGAATTTTTTCAAAGAATTTGCCAAGAAGAAAAAATCAAAGAATTAATTTTAAAAGATATGGAAAAAATTGGAAGAGGAGCTAATCGATTTGGATTTGAAATTCTTAGAAATATTATAATTGAAACTGAACCATTTTCTGTTGAAAATGATTTACTTACAACAACAATGAAATTAAGAAGAAAAGCGATTGAAAATCATTATAAAAAACAATTATTAGATTTATATTTAAATAAGTCTAATTAATCAATTAATTTTAATTTCAATTTTAATTTCAATTTTAATTTCAATTTCAATTTCAATTTCAATTTCAATTTCAATTTCAATTTCAATTTTAATTTCAATTTTAATTTTAATTTTAATTTCAATTTCAATTTTAATTTCAATTTCAATTTTAATTTTAATTTCAATTTTAATTTCAATTTTAATTTAATTTTAATTTTAATTTCAATTTTAATTTTAATTTCAATTTCGGAATTAAATTTCAATTTCCAAAATTTCATTTTTCATTTTTCAATTTTTTATTTTTTTTTAAAATTAAAGTTTTAAATGTCAAAAGGTTCAGCATTACAATTTCTTTCACAAAAAAAATGGCATGTTCAAACAACACAAAATCAATTAAAAGTATGGCTAGCAGAACAAAAAGAAAAACAACAACAACAAAGGGCATTAGATAGACAAAAAGAATTTGAAGAAGAAAGAGAATATTTAAAAAATTTGTTTGCTATTATTATTATTTTTTATCAAATAAATAAATCAAATTAAATAATTTTAAATAACTTATCAAATTTAATAATAAAAAAATAATTTACAGGCAAATGATTGAGAGTTCAAATCCAGAAGATAAAATTGAAAAAATGAAACAACCACTTCGATTTATGTATGAACAACCAAAACAATTAGAACAAAATGATAAAGAAAAACAAGGAGAGAATAAAAATGATTTAAAAAATGTTGATCATCGAACTCTTGATATTCGAGAAAAGTTTCCCTTTTTAAAAAATGCACCTACAAAAGGAAATTTACAAAGTGGAACAAATCTCAATTTTAAACCTTTGGGAATTCTTGTAAGAAATGTAAAATGTTTAAGGTAAATTTTCTAATTCTTTTTTTTTTTTAAAATAATTCTTTTTTTAATTAATTAATTAATTTAATTGATTAGATGTGGAAATTTTGGACATCAATCTGGAGATCGAGAATGTCCAATGTATAATATTAATCCTAATGGTAAATATTTAAAATTCAAATTAAAATTCATTTTAAAATTAAAAATTAAAATCAAAATTAAAATTAAAATCAAATTAAAATTAAAAATCAATTTAAAATTAAAATCATTTTAAAATTAAAAATCATTTTAAAATTAAAAATTTGTTCATAAAATTAGATGATTTCAGACAAAGAATTGAAGATCCATTATCAATTATGGAAACTCAAAATGCACTTGATGGACTTGAAATTGATTCAAGTTCAACAGGAAATAAATTTAAATTAAAATTATCACAATATTTAGCATATAACTCACTTCAAGTTGATGAAAAAAAACAATTAGAAAGTGTAAATATAGAAGATGATACACTTGGCCAAAGTTTATTAGCTGGTTTATCAAATCTTGAAAAAAAGGCTCTAATTCAAATGATTAAGCAAATGGAAAAAGAAAAAAAAGAAGAACAAAAAAAAATAAAGAATAAACATAAACATAAACATAAACATAAACATAAACATAAACATAAACATAAACATAAACATAAACATAAACATAAAGATAAAGATAAACATAAACATAAAGAAAAAGATAAAGAAAAAGATAAAGAAAAAGATAAAGATAAAGATAAAGAAAAAGATAAAGATAAAGATAAAGATAAAGATAAAGAAAAAGATAAACATAAACATAAAGAAAAAGAAAAAGATAAAGATAAAGATAAACATAAAGAAAAAGATAAAGATAAAGATAAAGAAAAAGATAAAGAAAAAGCTAGAAAGAAAAAGAAAAGAAAAGATATTTTGGAAGAAAATGAAATATCAGAAAATGACTTAAAAATAAATTCAAATTATGATTTAGATTTGAAGAAAAGAAAAAATGAAAAATATCATTCAAATAATTCAAATCATTCACATAATTCAAATCATTCAAATCATTCAAATAATTTAAATCATTCAAATCATTTAAATCATACACATCATTCACATCATTTAAATCATTCAAATCATTCAAATCATTCAAATCATTTAAATAATTTAAATCATTCAAATCATTCAAATCATTCAAATCATTCAAATCATTCAAATCATTTAAATCATTTAAATCATTTAAATAATTAAAATAATTCAAATCATTCAAATAATTCAAATCATTCAAATCATTCACATCATTCAAATAATTCAAATCATTTAAATCATTTAAATCATTCAAATCATTTAAATCATTTAAATAATTCAAATAATTCAAATAATTCAAATCATTCACATAATTTAAATCATTTAAATAATTCAAATCATTCAAATCATTCAAATAATTAAAATAATTCAAATCATTAAAATCATTTCATTTAAAATAATCAAAAATTCAAATAATTCAAAAATTTCATTTTAAAATTAAATAATTTTAAAATTTAAATAATTCAAATCATTTCTATTTTTATTTCATTTTTCTTTAAAAAATTCTTTTTTATTTTTCAACATTTTCAAAATTCTTTTTAAAAACAAAAAAACAAAATTTAAATCCAAATCAAATTAAATAAAACTTTTTTTTAAATAATATTTAAAGAAAGCAAAAAAAAAGCAAAAATTAAATTTCATTTTTTTTTTCTCCTTTCAGTTTTTTTTTCTTTTCATAAACAAAACAAACTTAAAAAAAAAAGCAAACCAACAAAATGGGAATAACACAATCAAAACAAACAGAACAAATTATTCAAAAAACACCTTATTCTTCCAAAAGAAAAAGAATAGATGGTTATATTCCTGAACAATTTCCAAGAATTGTTGAAAAAGAAGGTCAAAAATTTTATTCTTGGAATTACAAACAAAATGGTGAAACAATTTATCGTTCAAATTTAGCTAAAGATGGTTTAATTTCAAAATGGAATGAATCAGTTTCAACTTTATATGAAAATCTTGAAGTAACAACAAAATCAGTTCCTGATAATCAACTTTTTGGAACAAGAAAATACAACAAAACAACTAAAAAATATGAAGATTATGAATGGAAAACTTATAAAGAATTTGGTGAAGAAAGAACTTATTTTGGAAGTGGATTAATTAATTATGGAATTAAAAAAGATGATAGAATTGGAATATTTGCAAAAAACAGATATGAATGGGTTCTTACTGAACATTCTGCTTATGCTTATTCGTTTTTATTAGTTCCTTTATATCATACTTTTGGAATTCCAAATATTCTTTATATTATTAATCATTCAGAATGTAAAGTTGTTATTACTGAAATGAGGAATATTTCTAAATTAAAACAAATTTGTGAAGAATTTAAAACATTAAAATCAATAATTGTTCTTGATGATCCTGAAGAAGATATTGATAAATTTTTAGAAGAAAATGAAGATATCAAATTTCTTAATTCACATAACATTAATATTTATAAATTCAATGAAATATTTGAATCAGGAAAACAAAAACAATATCCTCATCAACCAAATAAACCTGATGATCTTTGTTCTTTAATTTACACAAGTGGAACAACTTCACAACCTAAAGGAGTACTTGTAACTCACAAAAATCTAATTTCAACAGTAGCAGGATTTTATTATATTGGATATGATTTTTCTGATAATGAATCTTATTATAGTTATCTTCCATTAAGTCATGTTTATGAAAGAGCATTGGAAAATACAATGATTGCAGTAAGTTCACGTATTGGATTTTCTAGTGGAGATGTTACAAAACTTGTTGAAGAGATGCAACTTGTTAAACCAACAGTATTTGCAGGAGTTCCACGTATTTATTCCAAAATTTATGATAAAGTTACACAAGGAATCAAAAAGAAAAGTATTTTCAGTCAATATCTTTTTCAAGTAGCATATGAAGCTAAAAAGAAAGCAATAGAAAATGGAGAATCATATGTATTATGGGATAAATTAGTATTCAATAAAACAAAACAACTTCTTGGAGGGAAAATTCAGTTCATGCTCTCAGGAAGTGCAGCATTACTTCCTTTACATCAAGAATTTTTCAAAATACTTTTCACTCCTCATTTTGTTCAAGCATGGGCATTAACAGAAACAGCAGCAGGAGGAACACTTCAATATTATGAAGATACTATTTGTAATGGAGTAGTTGGACCACCTTTATCCCTCTTGTGAAATCAAACTTGAAAGTGTTTCTGAACTTAATTATAATGTTAATGATGAACCTAATCCAAGAGGAGAACTTTTGGTTAGAGGACCAAGTATTTTTAAAGGATATTATAAAAATCCAGAAGCAACAAATGAAGTAATTATTGATGGATGGTTTCATACAGGAGATATTGGAGAAGCACTTCCAAATGGACATCTTAAAATTATTGATCGTAAAAAGAATATTTTCAAATTATCACAAGGAGAATATGTTGCACCTGATGTTCTTGAAGGTCTTTATTCAAATTCTCAATATGTTATGCAAGTTATGGTTTATGGAAATTCACAAGAAGATTATTTAATTGGAATTGCTGTTCCTGAAAAAGAAATTATTTTAGATTATTTCAAAAATGAAAAACAAGAAAATGAAAATTCAGAAGAATTTTTTCAAAGAATTTGTCAAGAAGAAAAAATCAAAGAATTAATTTTAAAAGATATGGAAAAAATTGGAAGAGAAACTAATCGATTTGGATTTGAAATTATTAGAAATATTATAATTGAAACTGAACCATTTTCTATTGAAAATGAATTTATTACAACAACAATGAAATTAAGAAGAAAAATTATTGAAAATCATTACAAAAAACAATTATTAGATTTATATTTAAATAAGTCTAATTAATTAATCAATTTTAATTCCAATTTTAATTTCAATTTTAATTTTAATTTTAATTTCAATTTCAATTTTAATTTCAATTTTAATTTTAATTTTAATTTCAATTTTAATTTTAATTTTAATTTTAATTTTAATTTTAATTTTAATTTCAATTTTAATTTTAATTTTAATTTTAATTTTAATTTTAATTTTAATTTTAATTTTAATTTTAATTTTAATTTTAATTTTAATTTTAATTTTAATTTTAATTTTAATTTTAATTTTAATTTTAATTTTAATTTTAATTTCGGAATTAAATTTTAATTTCCAAAATTTCATTTTTCATTTTTCATTTTTCATTTTTCATTTTTCATTTTTTTTTAAAATTAAAGTTTTAAATGTCAAAAGGTTCAGCATTACAATTTCTTTCACAAAAAAAATGATATTTTCAAACAACATAAAATCAATTAAAAGTATTGTTTATCAGAACAAAAAGAAAAACAAAAATAACAATCATTATATAGACAAAAAGAATTTAACAACTAATTTTAAAAAGCAATTTTAAAAAGACATTTTAAAAGCAATTTTAATTTTTTTAATTAATTTAATTTTAATTTCAATTTAATTTTCATTTTCAAAAGCAATTTTTTTCATTTTTCATTTTAAAATTTTAAAAAAATTTTAAAAATAAATTCAAAAGGTTTAAATCAATTTTTTTCACAAAAATTATTTCAAATTTTAAAATCAAAAAATCAATTTATTTTATTTCACAATTTAAAAACAAATCAATTTAATTTTAAATCAATTTAATTTTAAATCAATTTCAAATAATTTTTAAAAACTAATTTTAAAGCAATTTTAAAAAGACATTTTAAAAGCAATTTTAATTTCAAATTAATTTAATTTCAAATCAATTTCAAAGCAATTTTAAAAGCAATTTTAAAAGCAATTTAAAAAGCAATTTTAATTTTAAATTAATTTAATTTTAAATCAATTTATTTTAAATCAATTCATTTCCAAATCAATTTAATTTTAAATCAATTTATTTCCAAATCAATTTAATTTTAAATCAATTTATTAATTTCCAAATCAATTTAATTCCCAAATCAATTTATTTCCAAATCAATTTAATTCCAAATCAATTTAATTTCCAAATCAATTTAATTCCAAATCAATTTATTTTTAAATCAATTTATTTCCAAATCAATTTATTTTTAAATCAATTTATTTCCAAATCAATTTATTTTTAAATCAATTTATTTCCAAATCAATTTAATTTTAATTCTAATTTAATTTTAAATCAATTTATTTTTAAATCAATTTATTTTTAAATCAATTTATTTTTAAATCAATTTATTTCCAAATCAATTTATTTCCAAATCAATTTATTTTTAAATCAATTTATTTCCAAATCAATTTAATTTTAAATCAATTTAATTTTTAAATCAATTTAATTTTAAATCAATTTAATTTCCAAATTAATTTATTTCCAAATTAATTTATTTCCAAATCAATTTAATTCCAAATCAATTTATTTCCAAATCAATTTAATTTCCAAATTAATTTAATTTTCCAAATCAATTTAATTTTAAATCAATTTAATTTTAAATCAATTTAATTTTAAATCAATTTAATTTCAAATCAATTTATTTCAAATCAATTTAATTTCCAAATTAATTTAATTTTAAATCAATTTAATTTTAAATCAATTTATTTTTAAATCAATTTAATTTTAAATCAATTTATTTTTAAATTAATTTAATTCTAAATCAATTTATTTCCAAATCAATTTAATTTTAAATCAATTTAATTTTAAATCAATTTATTTCCAAATCAATTTATTTCCAAATCAATTTAATTTTAAATCAATTTAATTTTAATTCTAATTTTATTTTAATTCTAATTTAATTCTAATTCTAAAATTCCATTTTCCACTTATTCTATTCAATTCTATTATAAGATAAATTCCAAACTGAAACAATAATATAAAATTATAAACTTAAAATTTGTTTTCTTTCAATTTTAAATTAAAATTCTTTTATCAAATTTAATTCCAAAAATTGAATCTTTGAAAAAAAAAAAGAAAATCCACATTTCCAAAACATTCTAAATTAAAATTTAAACAAAAAATGCCAAATTAAATTTAAAATTTATCCTTTTATTCAGTTTTTCCAAGTATCAAAATTTTCTTTCTTTAATTTATTATTTAAATTTTTTATTTTATTCTTTTTTAGTTATGTTAATTCCCCGATCTTATTAACCAATTTAAATTCTTTTGTAAATAAATTAAAATTTTGCTTTTAAAAAAAACTCATAAAACTAAAAATTTTTGATCAAAAAAAAAAAAATTAACTTAAGGAAAAAGAAACCAAAAAAAAATTTATTTTACAACTCTCAAAAAAATAAAAATGAGTATAACTCAATCAAAAAAACAAATTGACAAAACAAATGAAACTGAAAAAGTAAAACACACTGAAAAAACAAATGAAACAGAACAAACTCTCCAAACTTTACAAAAGAGCAAAAATAAAAGAATAGATGGTTATATTCCTGAACAATTTCCAAGAATTGTTGAAAAAGAAGGTCAAAAATTTTATTCTTGGAATTACAAACAAAATGGTGAAACAATTTATCGTTCAAATTTAGCTAAAGATGGTTTAATTTCAAAATGGAATGAATCAGTTTCAACTTTATATGAAAATCTTGAAGTAACAACAAAATCAGTTCCTGATAATCAACTTTTTGGAACAAGAAAATACAACAAAACAACTAAAAAATATGAAGATTATGAATGGAAAACTTATAAAGAATTTAGTGAAGAAAGAACTTATTTTGGAAGTGGATTAATTAATTATGGAATTAAAAAAGATGATAGAATTGGAATATTTGCAAAAAACAGATATGAATGGGTTCTTACTGAACATTCTGCTTATGCTTATTCGTTTTTATTAGTTCCTTTATATCATACTTTTGGAATTCCAAATATTCTTTATATTATTAATCATTCAGAATGTAAAGTTGTTATTACTGAAATGAAGAATATTTCTAAATTAAAACAAATTTGTGAAGAATTTAAAACATTAAAATCAATAATTGTTCTTGATGATCCTGAAGAAGATATTGATAAATTTTTAGAAGAAAATGAAGATATCAAATTTCTTAATTCACATAACATTAATATTTATAAATTCAATGAAATATTTGAATCAGGAAAACAAAAACAATATCCTCATCAACCAAATAAAGCTGATGATCTTTGTTCTTTAATTTACACAAGTGGAACAACTTCACAACCCAAAGGAGTACTTATAACTCACAAAAATCTAATTTCAACAATTGCAGGATTTTATTATATTGGATATGATTTTTCTGATAATGAATCTTATTATAGCTACCTTCCATTAAGTCATATTTATGAAAGGGTAATACTCAATTCAATGATTGCAGTAAGTTCACGTGCTGGATTTTCTAGTGGAGATATTACAAAACTTGTTGAAGAGATGCAACTTGTTAAACCAACAATATTTATAGGAGTTCCACGTATCTATTCCAAAATTTATGATAAAGTTACACAAGGAATCAAAAAGAAAAGTATTTTCAGTCAATATCTTTTTCAAGTGGCATATGAAGCTAAAAAGAAAGCAATAGAAAATGGAGAATCATATGTATTATGGGATAAATTAGTATTCAATAAAACAAAACAACTTCTTGGAGGGAAAATTCAGTTCATGCTCTCAGGAAGTGCAGCATTACTTCCTTTACATCAAGAATTTTTCAAAATACTTTTCACTCCTCATTTTCCACAAGTATGGGGATTAACAGAAACAGCAGGAGGAGGAACACTTCAACATTATGAAGATACTATTTGTAATGGAGTAGTTGGACCACCTATAGCCTGCTGTGAAATCAAACTTGAAAGTGTTCCTGAACTTAATTATAATGTTAATGATGAACCTAATCCAAGAGGAGAACTTTTGGTTAGAGGACCAAGTGTTTTTAAAGGATATTATAAAAATCCAGAAGCAACAAATGAAGTTATTATTGATGGATGGTTTCATACAGGAGATATTGGAGAAGCACTTCCAAATGGACATCTTAAAGTTATTGATCGTAAAAAGGATATTTTCAAATTATCACAAGGAGAATATGTTGCACCTTATGCTCTTGAAGGTCTTTATTCAAATTCTCAATATGTTATGCAAGTTATGGTTTATGGAAATTCACAAGAAGATTATTTAATTGGAATTGCTGTTCCTGAAAAAGAAATTATTTTAGATTATTTCAAAAATGAAAAACAAGAAAATGAAAATTCAGAAGAATTTTTTCAAAGAATTTGTCAAGAAGAAAAAATCAAAGAATTAATTTTAAAAGATATGGAAAAAATTGGAAGAGAAACTAATCGATTTGGATTTGAAATTATTAGAAATATTATTATTGAAACTGAACCATTTTCTATTGAAAATGAATTTATTACAACAACAATGAAATTAAGAAGAAAAATTATTGAAAATCATTATAAAAAACAATTATTAGATTTATATTTAAATAAGTCTAATTAATTAATCAATTTTAATTCCAATTTTAATTTCAATTTTAATTTCAATCTCAATTCCAATTCCAATTTTAATTCCAATTTTAATTTTAATTTTAATTTTAATTTTAATTTTAATTTTAATTTTAATTTTAATTTCAATTTTAATTTTAATAAAAAAAAACAAAAAAATTGTTTTGGAAAAATTTATTGTTCAATTCTAATGATTCTAAAAATTTGATCTATTTTTCTTGTTTTGATTCTATTTTTTGTTTTGTTTTTGTTTTAAAAATTGAAAAATTAAAAATTGAAAATTTAAATTTTAATTTCAAACCCCATTTTGGAAAAACTCTTTTATAAAGACTCATACAAACTGTATCTTGATTACTTAAAACATCACTAAATAAGCATTTCATTAAACCATGAGTTCCTAAAAAAATAATTAAAAAATTAAATAAGAATTAAAAAATTTATTAAAAATATTATTTTTAAATAATAAACCTAATGATTCCCTAATATGCCCAGATCTTCCATATTTTGTCCAAAGTTCAACTGGTTTAAAATAAAGAATGTCTTCAGGATTAAAAAACATATAACGAACAACCACACTTTTTTTATGAATTTTAAAAGGATTTCCTGTTAAAATATATCTTTTTATAATTAACCGATCAGGATCTGAATCAAAAAAGATACCATTTGCAACAAAAATACCAAAATTTTCATCTGAAAAAAAGAGTTTTTGATCATCATCATTATCAATATCATTATCAATATCATTATTATCAATATCATTTTGATTTTCATTTTGATTTTCATTTTGATTTTCATTTTGATTTTCTTCTTTCATTTTTTCATCATCTTCTTTTTCATCATCATTTTTGGATTTTAAAAACAATAAAACTGGTGGTGAACCATATGTTGGTTGTGCATAGACACTTGCAATAATAGCTCTTTCTGACTGAAGAAATCTTTCATATTTATATTTATCTCCAATTTTACTATCTTGAGAAAATATTGGTTTTGCGACAAAATTACGAAATCCACATCGAAATAAAAGTTCTGTTTTGGATTCAATTGGTTTTGAATATGCTTGATGTTTTTGAATTGAAAAATGAATAACACTGATTTTGTTTTCATATTTAAACAACCCACAAATTATTAGTGGTGAAATTTTTGATAATGATTTATATGAATTAGATCCAAAATTTTTAATGTGAATTCTGATATAATTTCCAGATGAAACTGTTTGAGATTCTGAATTGTGTTGTTCAATTATAAGCTTTTGGGTTTTTGAAAAATTCTCAAATGAGAAAATGCGTGAATAATCAGTTGGCAAATTTTCTTTTGGATTCCAAGGTGAATTTGTAAAGGATTTTAAACCACGAAACCTAAAAAATAAATATAAATGAATTGAAAAAAATGAATTGAAAAAAATGAATTGAAAAAAATAATATTGAAATACTTTTGGAAACGTATTCTTGCTGGTTGTGTAAGTGGAGTATCAATTTCATCAGGAAATTCCATGTCTTCTTTAGCTCTTTCTTCCAAAAGAACTGGTTTTTTGGTATTTTGTTCAAATTCAAAGTTTTCATTAATATCAAATGATTCCAAAAGAGATTCAAACTCCTCATCTTTGATGTCATTTGATTGGGAATCAAGGAAATCTTGGTTTTCTTTATCAACAGAAGAAGGAACAAATTGCACCGAAAGTTGTTTGAATTGATTTGAAATATTATCTGTTAAATCAACAATTGGTGCTTCTGCTGATTTGATTTCTTCTTCTGTTGGCCAAGTCTGTTCATTCATCATAAAATCTTGTTCTTTTTCCGATTCAAGTGATTCTTGAAGTGAAGGGTCTGGAAATAATGTGGATTGAATATCCTCTTGGTTTTGTTTTTCTTGTTGTTTTTCATGGTTTTTTTGTTTGGATAATAAAGGATCGTTAAAAATCTCAATTTTTTCCATTTGATAATCACCAAAATCAGGAACATGAATTAGTCCATTAACATCCAATGATTTTCCTCTCAAATAACCAGAAACTAAAAGTGTTCCAAATTCGTTTGATGAATAATTTTGGAAATCAATATTATCCACAAGCAAATAGGGTCTAATTTCCTTCCAATTCAAAGACTTAATTTTCATGCTTGAAATTCGCCTTAAAAATGCATCAATTCCACTTTTATTTTGAATCCAATCAATTAAATCCTTAGGATTGTATTTTTGATGTTCATCCAGAGAAGAATTTGCAATAAATTGTTCCAACTCAAAATGCTCAATATTTGAGACTTTTACTTCTTGCGCAAAATGCGATTGAATGTGTTTGATTTGGAAATTTTTTGTTGTTTGTTGATCTTTAGAAGGAAATTTTGAAATGTTTTGAACCACACTGACAAAAGAAGGAAGGCCTTGTGCATGTAAAGCGCTTATTGAATGATTTCCGAAATTGTCAATTGCTTCACCTCCATCGCAAACAAACACGATTATATCTGATGTTTTTCCTACTTCTAGTATTGATGAAAGTGTTCTTTTTGCTTCAATGATTGTGAAATTTTGTTTGTATTTGCCTGAATATACTGTCACTGGTGATTCTAAGGTGTTAGTTGTTTCATTGCAATAAATTTGTATTAATTCAGATAGTATTTTTGTATTAGCCATATTATCTAATGGGATTAATCCCTTTTATTTGTGAATTAAAAAAAATTATTTATAAAATTATTTATAAAATTATTTATAAAATTATTTATAAAATTATTTATAAAATTATTTATAAAATTATTTATAAAATTATTTATATAAAATTATTTATAAAATTATTTATAAAATTATTTATAAAATTATTTATAAAATTATTTATAAAATTATTTATAAAATTATTTATAAAATTATTTATAAAATTATTTATAAAATTATTTATAAAATTATTTATAAAATTATTTATAAAATTATTTATAAAATTATTTATAAAATTAAATATAAAATTATTTATTAAATTATTTATTAAATTATTTATAAAATTAAATATAAAATTAAATATAAAATTAATTATAAAATTATTTATAAAATTAAATATAAAATTAATTATAAAATTATTTATAAAATTATTTATAAAATTATTTATAAAATTATTTATAAAATTAAATATAAAATTATTTATTAAATTACAAGAATTTTTGGAGGTGAACCTAAAACTCCTAATTTCCTTTTTTCTTGTATTGTTTTTTCTCTTTGATTTTTTCTTATTTGGTGACGTGCATTTTTTCGAGATTCTTTTGTTTCCTTTATTCTTGTTTGATTTGATTGCGTTATAATATCTTTATTCTTTCTTCCTTTATTTTTCTTTTTTATTTCACCTTTTGTTCTAAATCTTGCTTTATTCTTTTTATTAACTTGTTTTAGTTTATTTTTATGGATAACTTTACTCATTATAAAAAATGAAAAAATGAAAAAATGAAAAAATGAAAAAATGAAAAAATAATTTGTTTTTTTTATTTAAGAAAAAGAAAAAGAAATAAGAAAACAATTATTTTCTTTTATTATGATTTTTTTTAGGAGATTTTTTATGATTTTTTGAATGTGAATGTGTATTTGAATGTTTATGTGACTTTGACTTTGATTTTGACTTTGATTTTTGTGGATGTCGATGTTGATTTCCTGTGTCATTGTTACTTGTGTTTTGATTTTGAAATTGATTTGGTTGATTTTGAAATTGATTTGGTTGATTTTGAAATTGATTTGGTTGATTTTGAAATTGATTTGTTTGATTTTGAAATTGATTTTGTTGATTTGGAAATTGATTGTATTCATTTGGAAATTGATTTTGTTGATTTGGTTGATTTTTTTGTAATGTCATAAGAACTTGTTGTGCTTCTTGTTGAATTACGCTCTGAAATTGATTATATAAATTTATTCTTGCGTTTGATTCAGGTTGTTTTGGATAATAATTAAAAGATTGATAAGCTAAACTTTGAAAATGAGACATTAAAAAATTAAAAAAATGAAAAAAAATGAAAAAAAAATTAAAAAAAAAAGGAAAAAAAAAAAGGAAAAAAAAAAATAAAAAAGAATTATTTTTTCTCCTTTTTAAATTATTATTTTTTCTCCTTTTGTTTTTTTTTTAATTAAATTATTTTTTTTTTCGATTTTTCATTTTTCATTTTTTTAATTATTTTTTTTAAATTTTTTATTTGCCAAACAAATTTATTTATTCATTTATGGATCCAACTTCACTTACTTATTATCTTTCACAACTTGGATATGATCGCAGAGAAATAAGAAAAGCTCTTCGAGAAACAAAATCGACAAATGTTGATGAGATTGTTATGTATATTAACAACTCCAAATACGATGCGCAAAAGAAAAAAGATGATGAAGAACAAGAAAAGCAAAAACAATTAAAACTTGAAGAAGAAAAAAAGCAAAAAGAACAACTTGAAAAAGAGAACCAAGAAAAAGAACAAAAAGAAAAAGAAAAAAAAGAACAAGAACAAAAAGAAAGAGAATTAAAAGAACAAAAAAAGAAAGAAGAAATTGCAAAAAAAAAGTTAGAACGTAAAAAGAAAAAGAAAAAACAATCTTATTCTGATTCTGATGATAATAAGGAATGGAATGATTCTAATTCTTATGAATATTCTGGAAATGATTTAAGTGGTGATTCTGAGCAAGAAAATGAAAATGAAAATGAAAATGAAACTGTAAATCTATTTCGAATAATTTTTATTATAAAATTAAAATTCATTTATAAAATTAAAATTAAAATTAAAATTAAAATTAATATTAAAATTAAAATTAAAATTAAAATTAAAATTAAAATTAAAATTAAAATTAAAATTAATATTAAAATTAGAATTAAAATTAAAATTAAAATTAAAATTAAAATTAAAATTAAAATTAATATTAATATTAATATTAAAATTAAAATTAAAATTAAAATTAATATTAAAATTAATATTAAAATTAAAATTAAAATTAAAATTAATATTAAAATTAAAATTTAAATAAAAATTATAATTAATATTAAAATAATAGCTAAAACCAGAAGATACAGAAACACCAACACCTTATCCAAATGATTTTGAAAATGATGATGATGGATTAGATGTTTTAATAGCCGAAGAAAAAAAGAAAATTAAAACAAGTGTTTTAACTGAAGATGAATTAATTAGAAAACAAGAAAAATTAATTTCCAAAGTTTCAGAAATAATTGATAGAAATTATGAAGAAACACGTTTATTATTAAGAAAAAATCAATGGAATGAAGAAAAATTTCTTTCAAAGTAAAAAAATTGAATTAAAAATTAAAAATTAAAAATTGAATTTAAATTTAAATTTAAATTTAAATTTGAAAAGATATTTTGCTAATCCACAAACTACATGTCAAGAAGCTGGTATTAAATATACAGGAAAATCTACAAAAAAGAAAATATCTTCATTTATGTGTGGAATTTGTGGAGAAGATTTTGAAGATAATCCTGATGAAATGTTTGCTTTAGATTGTGGACATGCATTTTGCAAAGATTGTTGGAGAAATTATTTAAATTTAAAGATTAAAGAAGCACAAGTACATTTAATTCAAAAAATAATTTAATTTAAGAAATAATTTAATTTAAGAAATAATTTAATTTAAGAAATAATTTAATTCAAAAAATAATTTAATTCAAAAAATAATTTAATTCAAAAAATAATTTAATTCAAGAAATAATTTAATTTAAATTAATTTAAAATAATTTAATTTAAGAAATAATTTAATTTGAAATAATTTAAAATAATTTAATTTGAAATAATTTAAAATAATTTAATTTGAAATAATTTAATTCAAAAAATAATTTAATTTGAAATAATTTAAAATAATTTAATTTGAAATAATTTAATTCAAAAATTAATTCAAAAAATAAATCAATTTAATTTAATTCTAGGTTGGAGCAATTCCTTGTCCTGGTTTTAGATGTCAAAATAAAGTTAGTAGTGAAGTTATTCGATCAATTGTTACAGAAGGAACATTTAAACAATATATCCGTTTTCAAGCACATTCATTTGTAGAAGAAAATCCAGATGTAAAATGGTGTCCAGCACCAGGATGTGGAAGAGCTGTTCATCCATCTCAAGTACAATTTCATATGGTAAAATGTGATTGTGGACATCGTTATTGGTAATATATATAAAAATATATTTGAAATTTTAAAGAAAAAAAAAAGCAAAAAAAATTTTTTAATAAGAGGATTTGCTAATCCAAATATTTATTCTGGTTTTTCATCATAAAAAATCTTAATTTAAATTTTTTTCATTTAGTTTTGAATGCCAAGAAGAACCTCATGGTCCTGCAACTTGTCAACAAGTAGAGGAATGGAAAAAAAGAATAAATGAAGGTAAAAAAGATACAGAAACAGATTCTTGGATGAATGAAAATACTAAACCATGTCCAAAATGCAAAGTGTTGATTGAAAAAAATGGAGGTTGCAAGTAAATAATTTCAAAATTAAATCAAAATTAAAAATTAAAAATTAAAAATTAAAAATTAAATTAATAGTCATATGACTTGCTACAAATGCCACTATGAATTTTGTTGGATTTGCTTAGATCCTTGGGCGGGTCATACTTCTTATTATACATGCCTTGCAAAAGGAACAGAAATTCTCATTTATAGAAATAATAAAATAGAAATTGAAAAAGTTGAAAATGTAAAAAATGGAGACTTACTTGTTGGAGATGATGAAACAAAAGGAACAAAAAATCAAAGATTGGTTTCAGATGTTTTTAGTCATTCTGGAAAATTATATCAAATAACTCAATCAAATGCTGATCCTTATTCTGTGAATGAACACCATCTTTTATCACTTAGATTAACAAAAAACCCTCAAATTGTTCTTTTGCACAATGAAATATTCACAGAATTTAGCTGGATGATTGAATATTTTGATCCAAAAACTCATAATAGAAAGTATGTTTTGAATGATGTTTTTGAGAATGAAATTTGCCAAATGAGTCAGGAAAAAATGCAAAAATATTGGAAAAAGCAAGAATATTTTGATTCAGATGGAAGTTTTTTTGAAAAAGAATCAAAAGAATTGGGAATTAAATTGGATGCTAAAATGCTGAGGAAACTTCAAGAATCTTTTTATATTGTTTACAAGGAATTAAAGAGAATGATTTTGAAAGGAAAAACTGCCGTTGCAGGAGATGTAATTGATATAAGTGTTCGTAATTATATTCATAAGAAAACAAATGAATGGAAAGAATTGCATAAAGGATTTCAAGTGAGTGGCTTTTGTGAAAAGCAAACAATATTGTTTGATCCTTATAGTTTTGCATTTGAATTGGCTTTATCGAAAGCAACCAACTTTCTTCCTGAAAATGTTGTTTATAACTCACCAGAAATACAAGCAAAGGCATTAGCAGGGTTAATGGATTCAATGGCACAAGAAGAAGATGGAGAAATTGTTTTCCATTTCTCTGTTTTAGATCCATTGGTTGATGATGTTTGCTTCCTTTGCAAATCATTAGGATTAGTTTCCAAACAAGAACACTATTTTGATAAAAACCAAAAATCAAGCAGAATTCAAGTCTCAATTTCAGGAAGAAAATTAAAAGAAATTCCAATCAGAAATTTTGAAATTAAAAATCTTAAATGCGAAGAAGAGAATCTGCAAGATATCGAAATTGATGAGGTTAAGTATAATGTTATTCACAAAGAAAGCGGAAAGAAAATATTTGCAGGAAAAAATCACTTGCTGGATTTGGTGTTTGAACCGAATGAAGCTATAAGATATTTAGTTGGTGTAAAAGACTCACAGAAAAGAATAAGAAAATTACAAGCATTTTCAGATGAAAAAGAAGTGGAAAAATTTGTGTCGTTAAAACAGAAAATGGAAGGAAATGGAAATTATGATAAGAATAATAACAAAAAGAATTTTCAATTAAAAGGCGAATCTTTTTATCAGCAAAAATTGGAAGAAAAAGAAGGAAGTTTAGTAGTAATCACTTCGGAAAAGAATTTCCCAAACAATCTTATCAATAAAACCGAGTTTTCAAGTTATATTGCGATTGAAATACAGGAATATTTGAAACTCTCAACAGAACTCAAATCCACATTGAAGTCTTTTTACTACACAAAACAAAATGGTTTAAATTGTCAAATCAGAAAAGAAAAACGGGAAGAAATTCAAGTGCAAAAGAGTATAAATGGAGAAGGTAGATATTATGGAATAACAGTCGACGGAGATAAAAGATTTCTTTTGAAAGATTTCACAGTAACACACAACTGCAATCGGTATGAAAAGGCAAAGGAAAACGAAGCAAAACTAAAGAAAGAACTCAATTACGATCGGGAAGATGAAAGGAGATACAATCATCATTTCGACCGTTATCAGAACCACAGTCGGTCTTTGGAATTCGAGAACAGAATGCTTAAAAAGGTGTCACAAGACTTACAAAGAATGAAACCAAAAGACCCTAACTATCGACGAGTAACAACAATTCGAGACGCACTTGATGTTCTTATAGACAACAGATACTCACTCAAATATTCTTATGTGTTCGGATATTACTGTCCAAGAGGAACGGTTCAGGATTTGTTTCTTTTCATGCAAACAGATCTGGAGAAATCAACAGAAGATCTTTCTCATTCGATTGAGCACTTACAAAAAGTAGACACAATTTACTTACAAAACTTAACAAAACTCGCAAGTTCACGAAGATATGCATTACTTGAGATCTTGACTGATATTGATAAGGATGGAAACATGATTTACATCCCTGAACAAAAGAGTACAAATCGAACTCCAAATCAAAGCAGATGGGCAGAGGATGACGAGAAACCGCAAATAAAAGAAGAACCAATTGTTGAAGAAATTCAAACAAGAAGAATTTTACCAACACAACCAAGAACAAGAATATCACCAACACAACCAAGAACATCACCAACAAGAATATCACCAACACAAACAAGAACATCACCAACACAACCAAGAACAAGAATAACAACAACAACAACAACAAGATCAACAGCAACATCCACAGAATCAGTCAACCCAGATGCACTTGAACGACAACTTCTGAACAATATCACATCGATATTTTCTCAACAACTTCCTCGAATGGAAAGATTAAGAACACAATTTTCTGATAGAAGAAATCCTCCGCCTCCTCCTCAAAACCCACCACCACCACCTCAAAACCCTATAAGACCTCCTCCCAATAATCCTTTCCAATTCCAACAACCCCCACCACCACCTCCCCGACAAAACAATCCTCCTCCTCCTCAAAATGTTAGAAATCCTCCTCCACCTCCTCCACCTGATTTCTTTATTCCTGAAGATAATAACCAAAATCCTATTGCAAGATTCTTTCTTCAACCCAGATTCTGGGCAATTTTGGCTCAAGACGACCGTTTTTCTCAATATCTTACTGATAATGAATTTACAAGAAAAGTTGCCACAATAAGAAATAATTTATCAACTTTGGATTCTTTTCTTGATGATCAAAGAATTATTCGTTTACTTGAAACTTTTGTTTGGAATTAATTTGGAATCTTTTTCTTTTTCTTTTTTTCTTTATCTTCTTTATCTTCTTTTATCTTTTTTTCAAATTAAAATCCAAAACGGAATCCAAAACGGAAAAAATTTTTTTTTTTTACCTTTTATATTGAAAGATTTTGGTTGATTTTTTCTTCAATTTTTTTAGATAATTCAATCAATTTATTTCTTTCTCTTTTTTCTTCTTCTTCCTTTTTTTTCTTTTTAATCAAATTTTCATTTTTTAATTCTTCAATTTTTTTTCTGTAATTTTTCCTTTTCTTTTTTAAACAAAATTAGAGATTCATTTTCTTCTTTTTCCATATTTTCAATTTCTTGTTTAATTTTTTCCATTTCAATTTTTATTTGAGGAATTTCTTTTTTTTGGATTTGAAGAGAATTTTTTTGCATTTTGAGAATTTTTGAATTTGAAAAAATTTTTTCATTTTGATTATTTTGGAATTTTGATAAATTTTTTTCTGATTCTGAAAATTGAAATTGAAATTCTTTTTTAAGATAAATTAAGTTGTTTAATAATTGATTTTTCTTTCTTCTCATTTTTTGGATCAATTGTTGATTTGTTTTATATTTTTTAATCTCCATTTCTAATTGATTTAAATTTTGATTAAATTGGTTTAAAATTCTATTTTCTTTTAAACAACAAAAATTGAATAAATTGGAATTTGTTTGATTTTCTTTTTCATTCCAAATTGTTTGATTTGACATTTATTTTTGATTTTATGAATTAATGTAACAAAAAAAAAAAATAAAAATGATTTAATAAATTAAATGTTTTTTTTTGCTTTGTTTTTTTTTCTGAGAATTGACATTTACATTTTATTTTAAAAAGCAAAAAAAAAAAAGAGAACAAAAAGTGGAATGAAGAAAAAAAAATTTTTTAAATTTCTTAGTTGGAAAAATAAAGAGATGAATCATTTTTTTTTTCATTTTTTTCATTTTTTTCATTTTTTAAAAAAAGAAAAAAAAAATAAATATAAAATGGAATTTAAAAAATTTCTTAGTTTTCTTGGACCACCAGGATGTGGTAAATAATAAAAATAAATAATAAATAATAAATAAGAACAGATAATAATTAAATTATTATATTATTAAAAACAGGAAAAGGAACACAAGCACCAAAAGTGACAGATAAATATCAACTTCAATTTCTTGTAAATTAATTAAAATTTATTTATTTATAAAATTTATTTATAAAATTTAAATTTAAATTTATAAGTCAACTGGTGATGTTTTTAGACAAGCAATTAAAGATGAAACTGACTTAGGAAAAAAAGCAAAAGATTTTGTTTCAAATGGAAAATTAGTTCCTGATTCAATTGTAATTGATATGATTTCTGAGAGAATTTTTGAAGAAGTAAAAAAAACAGAAGGAATTTTATTTGATGGATTTCCTCGTACTTATACTCAAGCTATTGCTCTTGATAAAATGTTACAGAAATTTAGAGCTCGTGTTCATGCTGTTATTAGTTTTGATGTTCCTGATTCTGTTTTATTTGAAAGAATTACTGGTAGATTAACTCATATCCCTTCAGGTCGTACTTATCATAAAACTTTTAAACCTCCAAAAATTCCAATGAAAGATGATGTAATTTGATTTCTATATTTAAATATATTTATTTAATTTAAATATTAATTAAATTTAAATATATTTATTGAATTTAAATATATTTATTAAATTTAAATATTTATTAAATTTAAATATATTTATTAAATTTAAATATATTTATTTGGATTAAAATATATTTATTGAATTTAAATATATTTATTTGAATTTAAATATTTATTGAATTAAAGTATATTTATTAAATTTAAATATATTTATTTGATTTAAATATATTTATTGAATTTAAATATATTTATTTGATTTAAAATATATTTATTGAATTTAAATATATTTATTTGATTTAAATATATTTATTGAATTTAAATATATTTATTGAATTTAAATATATTTATTAAATTTAAAATATATTTATTGAATTTAAATATATTTATTAAATTTAAATATTTATTTGAATTTAAATATTTATTGAATTTAAATATTTATTGAATTAAAATATATTTATTAAATTTAAAATATATTTATTAAATTTAAATATATTTATTTTGGATTTAAATATATTTATTTGAATTTAAATATATTTATTAAATTTAAATATATTTATTAAATTAAAAATATATTTATTAAATTTAAATATATTTATTAAATTTAAAATATATTTATTAAATTTAAATATATTTATTGAATTTATATATATATTTATTAAATTAAAATATATTTATTAAATTTAAAATATATTTATTAAATTTAAATATATTTATTGAATTTAAAATATATTTATTAAATTTAAATATATTTATTAAATTTAAATATATTTATTAAATTTAAATATATTTATTAAATTTAAATATATTTATTGAATTAAATTAAAATTTTAAATATATTTATTAGATTAAAATATATTTATTAAATTTAAATACATTTATTTGATTTAAATATATTTATTGAATTTAAATATATTTATTTTGGATTTAAAATATATTTATTTGGATTTTAAATATATTTTATTGAATTTAAATATATTTATTTAAATTTAAATATATTTATTGAATTTAAAATATTAAATTAAATTTAAATATATTTATTGAATTAAAATATATTTATTGGAATTTAAAATATATTTATTAAATTTAAATATATTTATTAAATTTAAATATATTTATTAAATTTAAATATATTTATTAGATTTAAAATATATTTATTAAATTTTAAAACATTAATTGAATTTAAATATATTTATTAAATTAAAATATATTTATTAAATTAAAAATACATTTATTAAATTAAAATACATTTATTAAATTTAAATATATTTATTTGAATTAAAATATATTTATTAAATTTAAATATATTTATTAGATTAAAATACATTTATTAAATTTAAATACATTTATTAAATTTAAATATATTTATTAAATTAAAAATATATTTATTAAATTTAAATATATTTATTTTTAATTAAAAATATTTATTGAATTAAAATATATTTATTAAATTTAAAATATATTTATTAAATTTAAATACTTATTGAATTTAAATATATTAATTAGATTTAAAAATATATTTATTAAATTAAAAATATTTATTGAATTTAAATATATTAATTAAATTTAAATATTAATTAAATTTAAATATATTTATTAAATTAAAAAATACATTTATTGAATTTAAATATTTATTAAATTTAAATATATTTATTAAATTAAAATATATTTATTGAATTTAAATATATTTATTAAATTTAAATATATTTATTAAATTTAAATATATTTATTGAATTTAAATATATTTATTAAATTTAATATATTTATTAAATTAAAAAATATTTATTGAATTTAAATATATTTATTAAATTAAAATATATTTATTATATTAAAATATATTTATTTGAATTTAAATATATTTATTGAATTTAAATATTTATTTGAATTAAAATATATTTATTTGAATTTAAATATTTATAGGTTACAGGAGAAGATTTAGTTCAAAGAAAAGATGATACACCAGAATATTTAACTAGAAGATTAAAAGAATTTCATGAAAACGCTGATTTAATCAAAGATCATTACAGAAAATTAGGAGTACTTATTTCTGTTAATGCAAATCAATCAATTAATTCAGTTACAAATGAAGTTTTAACTTCAATTAATAAATTACTTAAATAATTGAAATGGTTTTAATCAATTTGATGAAATAATTCCCAAAAACAAAAAAAAGCAAAACGTCCACTTTTATTTTCTACTTTTTCTATTCCCTTTTCTTTCAGTTAAAAAATTAATTAATTTCAAAATAAAATTTAAAAAGAGAAAAAAAGAAAAAAAAAATTTTTAATTTTAATTTTTTCATTTTTTTTTTCATTTTTTTTTATTATAAAAAAAGTAAAATTTTAAATATAATTAAATATACTTTTTGGTTGTGATGATTAACTTAAAAAGAGAAACTTAAAAAACTCTTGTTTTTAAGATGTTTTTGTTTCAATGAAATCTTTTTTTTTGTCATAGTTAAACTGAACCAAAATAAATTTAAAAACAAAAACAAAAAAATAATTTTTTTTTTTAAATTTTTTTTTTTCATTTTTTTCATTTTTATTGAAGGGAAAATAAGAGAAACAAAAATGGAAGATAGTTCAAATTTAGAAATTGGTCAAGTTGTCGATTTTACATCACACAAAGGAATAATTTATAGAGGAACGATTGCACAAAAAATTCAAGATGAAAGAAAAGTTATTTTAGAACAAGGTTTGTTTTAATAAATTTTTTTCTTTCTTTTATAAAAAAAAGAAGAAAGAGGAAAAAAAAAATAAATTCAAAATTAAATTTAAAATTAAATTCAAAATAAAATTCAAAATTAAATTTAAAATTAAATTCAAAATTAAATTCAAAATTTAAAATTAAATTCAAAAATAAATTAAAAATTAAATTCAAAATAAAATTTAAAATTAAATTCAAAATTAAATTCAAAATTAAATTCAAAATTAAATTCAAAATTAAATTTAAAAATAAATTCAAAATTAAATTTAAAATTAAATTTAAAAATTAAATTTAAAATTAAATTCAAAAATAAATTTAAAATTAAATTCAAAATTAAATTCAAAAATTAAATTTAAAATTAAATTCAAAATTAAATTCAAAATTAAATTCAAAATTAAATTCAAAATTAAATTCAAAATTAAATTCAAAATTAAATTTAAAATTGAATTCAAAATCAAATTCAAAATTAAATTCAAAATTAAATTTAAAATTAAATTCAAAATTAAATTCAAAATTAAAAATAAATTCAAAAATAAATTTAAAATTAAATTCAAAATTAAATTCAAAATTAAATTCAAAATTAAATTCAAAATTAAATTCAAAATTAAATTCAAAATTAAATACAAAATTAAATTCAAAATTCAAAATTAAATTCAAAATTCAAAATTAAATTTAAAATTAAATTTAAAAATAAATTTAAAATTAAATTCAAAAATAAATTTAAAATTAAATTCAAAATTAAATTTAAAATTAAATTCAAAAATAAATTTAAAATTAAATTCAAAATTAAATTCAAAATTTAAAAATAAATTAAAATTTAAAAATTAAAATTAAAAATTTGCTATTTTTTTTCAATATGAAAAAATAGTCAGCATAATGGGAAACCAAAATGGTCCAATTCAAAATTCAACGATTTATCCTCGAGTTTCTTTTGGAATAGACCAACTATTAGAAATTCAAGTCATTAAACAACCAACAGGAAATGAAATACTACAACAACAACAACTTGAAATTGAATCAATTCCAGAAACAAATCAAACAAAGGAAAAAGAACATAAAAAAAAAACACATTCTAAAGTACACACAAAAAAAACGAAAGTAAAAAAACAACAAGAACCAAAAAAAGAATTTGAAGAAAATTCAATGAATCAATATCAATATCCAAATCAATATCCAAATCAATATCCAAATCAAGATCAATATCCAAATCAATTTTCAGATCAATATCCAAATCAAGATCAATATCAAGATCAATATTCAAATCAATTTTCAGATCAATATCGATTTTCAGATCAATATTCAAATCAATATTCAAATCAATATCAAAATCAAAATCAAAATCAAAATCAAAGCCAAGAAAAAACCCAAAATCAAAATCAAGATGAAAAAGAATCAAAACAAGAATATTATAATCCAAATAATTTTTTTGATAAAATTTCCAAAGAAAAAAACTTTAAAAAAAAATCAACTCGTCAAGAAACAATGGAAAGAAGAAAATTAGATGAAGAAACATTTGGTCCTACTCCAAATAGATTTTCTAGACAACAAATTGCTCCTCGACAAAAACATGTTTGGAGATATAAAAATACTCAAAATCAAGGTTATCAAAGAAGAAATAATCAATTTAATAGATCTTTCCGTTCAAATCCAAATCATTCTTACAATCCTAATAAATTCTTTAATTCTTTTGATCAAAATTAAATCGGATGATTGATTTTTTTTTTGTTTTTTTTTTATCAAAAATCATCAGGAAAAAAATATCTTTTCTTTAAAAACAAAATTCAGAATTCAAAACAATTAAATTCAAAATTAAATACAAAATTAAATTCAAATTCAAAACAATTAAATTCAAAATTAAATTAAATTCAAAATTCAAAATTAAATTCAAAATTCAATTCAAAATTCAAAATAAAATTCAAAATAAAAATCATTTTTTTCATTTTTTTCATTTTTTTCATTTTGTTTTTTTTTTCTTTTTCTTTTTGTTTTTAAATTGTTAATAATGAACTTTTTAAAAAAAAGAAAAATTGAAGAAAATAATTCAAAAAATAATTTAAAAAATAAAAAAGAAATAAATAATAAATCTCCAACAGAAAATATTTTTGAAAAAGAAATGGCATTTATGATTTTAGGAATACCAACATTAATTGCATACTTTTCAATTTGTGGAAAAACAACATTTATAATTTACATTTTAGCATTCATTTTAATAACAATAAAAAAATTTATGAATGAAAACACAAAGGATTACTGGATAATTTGGGGAGCAACAATTTTATCAATAATAATGCTGCAAATATCAGCAAGATTTAGATTAATTTCAAGATCATGGATTAATATGATAATGAGTTGGAATCTTTTTTGTTTTTCTTTAATTTTTGCAACTTTCATTTCAGTTCAAAACAAACAATTCAATAACAGAATTCATCCACATTTTATTCTTGCAATAAAAAATGCAATAATAGCTGCTTTTCCTATGTCAAGTTCTGTTATTCTTGCATGGTCATTAAGCGCAATTTCTAGTCTTCAATACTCTCCGTTTTATTTGCATTTTTTTCTTTCTTTAAATTGCATTCTTTATTCAAGGCAAGATTTAAGTCTAAATATTGTTTCAGATTCACTCAATAAATTTGAAAATCCTGAAGATGAAAAAGTAAACTCACAAAACAATATGAATATTAATATTAATATGAATACTCACAAAAAGAATGAGGAAACATTTGATAACCAAGAAATCACACAAATTCATCACCAAAAAAATATCGAAAAGGAAAAAGCTTCAAAAATCACAAAACGTTTCCATTCGATTGCACTTCTTTTATTCCCAACCTTAATCTATCTTTCTTTATTTCATAAAAAAATTATGGATTTGGATCATTTGGCAAATAGTATTTTATTACTATCTTCTGGATTTCTCGTGGCAATATTCACAAGAAACCTCTGCACAACATTCGCACCAATAACGAAGATGGTTTTGTTTTCTGCGAGTATTTTCTTGTTGACTACCTCTTTATTGTTTTTGTTTGCCAAAAATTTTCACACTTTGCGAGATCTAGTTTTTTTGTCATTACTTTTCTATTCAATTTCAGGGGTTGTTTCGCTACATATATGGCAAATAAACATTGAGGGATTAATTCGCAAGAAAAATTTCAATGTGTCTTTCCATACTTTGGTGCTATGTATTGTGTTTTCGATCACACGTCTTCTGTTTTTCCCTTGGATTCTTGTCACATCCTCATTGGTGGCAAGTTTTCTCATCTCGACCTATTATTTCAGGCGTCAGATGAAACACTATGCAATCTTTCTTGCTTCAGTCTTGATTACAAGCTTCTGGATCATCAGAAAAACCCTTTGGTTTATTGATTACAATTTCGCATTGTTGGGAATTAGTATGCAAACAGTCTCAATTGTGCTGTTTCTTCTCATGACCATTCTTGCAGTATCTGTGCCCCAACTTTCATCAAACAGAGAAACGACCCAAGATCAAATGCGTGTGTGTGCATTTGCGCTTCCAGGTCAATTCGCCGGTTTTTTAATCTTCATCCATTCTGTCGGAATGCTTTTTCTTGAGTTTCTTCTCTATTCCGAATTCCGCAGCAACTCTGCAATCCAACATATCCACTCTTCCAAAATTTTGAGCGCAATAAATCTTATCAAGACAATATTCGACATAAGTCACTTTTCTTCTTCCTTGCTTTTGTTCGACATTCTATTCGCTTTTGCGGTTATGATCAAACTCAAAAATAAGCTCAACCCGCGCTTGTTCCGTTTGACAATCACATCTGTTCTTTGCAAGTTCTTGATCCCGCTTCATAGTTACTTACAAGTTCATCCTTTTCATCTTGTTTTTCCTTTCGCCATTTTCGTTTTCTTGTTTCTTGAATTAAATAGTGTTAAAAAAACACCCCCAAATGACCCCGAACAAAACAATCCCCTAATTTTTTTTATTCGCACAAATCCCAAATTACAAAACGACATGCGCATAATTTTGGAGTTTTCTTTTCTGTTTGGCGTCTTTCTCATCACCTCTTTTTGGTTCATTTTTATGTCAGAATTTTTCTCTTCAATTTCACAAACTTTCTTGTGCTCTTTAACATGCGCATCTCTAGCCTCACTTCCTTTATCTTTCAAACACTCATTCTCAATGGCTCTAAAAAGGATCAACATTTCTTCCATCATCTTGACAAGTTTCTTACTGTATATCAATCCGGATCTATCTCTGGATATTTCGCATAGCGTGGTTTGGTTCTTGCTTGTCTCCGTTTTTCTTTTCTTGCTTTCAATCACTTCGGTTGCAAACATAAAAACCTCTCCACTCATCCAATTTTTATTTGCTCTTTCATTGGGCAGCGCCATTGGAACATTTCTCGCTGATTTGATCCAAAAAGATGTCTCTTCCTCCTCTTTTGCAGAAACGTTGTATTTCCCTCAAAACCAATGGGGAGCATTATCGATCCAAATTATTTACAGTGTTTCTTTTGCTTGTGCGATTGAGATTATTCTTCTGATTATGTACAACCTCCAAATCGACACCTCTATCCCAGTTGTGTCTCAATCACGAATCATATCACTCCAGTTCCAAAACAGATCCGCAATTTATGCTCTTTGGGTTTTGTTTTCTTTATTTTTCTCGATTCCGTTCTCGATATTTCTCTTCTTCCCATTTTCATCATTCAAGTTGAACACATCCCTGCTGTTCACAATCCTCACAATCTCCATTTCGCTTTTTATCAAAATCAAAATCTATCTAGTAACGTGGATATATGAAGAAACAAACCCTGAAAAAATAGTTGAATTGGCAAACACAAAAAAATCGAGATTGGGTGATCATTTCCCATTTTCGGAACTTTTTCTGGTTCGGGACTTCCATTTTCTTATAATGACCTTAAATATCTTTGTTCTGATTAGTTTCATCTCTCTTTGCGCGCTTTCTTGGGTTTTGGATTGGAGTGATTTGACTATTTTTGCCTTTTCTTTGTTGCTTCTTTTGCTGAGTCGCGATCCAAAGTACTTGATTCAATTATCAGAACAGAACAGGTTTTTTCCGTCAGTTTTAGGTGTTGTTTCCTTTCTGATTTTCCGTTCTTTTTCTTGGATTTTCTCGTTCAATATTTTGTCATTGAATTTTGTGAAAGAATTGCTATTTTTGTTAATTGTTGCTTTCCAAAGTGTGAAAAATGGCACTTTTTTTCTTTTACCTTTTGATAATCTTTCATTTTTTTGGTGGATTTTAATGCCTTTTAATTTCTTGTGTTTTCTTTTTGGGATTGTTAAATCAACAAGAATTCTTGGGATGATGAATATTGGATTTGGATTATATATGATTTTTACTCGAAAATTTCGAAATGAAAAAGGAATGAAAAAATTGTGAAAAAGAAATAAGAAAACAATTTATTTTTGCAATAAATTTTAAATAAAATAAAAAGTGGAATAAATTTTAAATAAATTTTAAATAAATTATAAATAAATTTTAAATAAATTATAAATAAATTTTAAATAAATTTTAAATAAATTTTAAATAAATTTTAAATAGATTTTAAATTAATTAAAAAGTGGAATGAAAAGTGGAATAGATTTTAAATAAATTATAAATAAATTTTAAATAAATTTTAAATTAATTAAAAAGTGGAATAAATTTTAAATAAATTTTAAATAAATTATAAATAAATTATAAATAAATTTTAAATAAATTTTAAATAAATTATAAATAAATTTTAAATAAATTTTAAATTAAATAAAAAGTGGAATGAAAAGTGGAATAAATTATAAATAAATTTTAAATAAAATATAAATAAATTTAAATAATTTTTAAATAAATTTTAAATAAATTTTAAATAAATTTTAAATAAATTTTAAATAAATAATAAATAAATTTTAAATGAATTATAAATAAATTTTAAATAAATTTTAAATAAATTTTAAATAAATAATAAATAAATTTTAAATTAATTATATAAATAAATTTTAAATAAATTTTAAATAAATTTTAAATGAATTATAAATAAATTTTAAAATAAATTTTAAATAAATTTTAAATAAATTTTAAATAAATTTTAAATTAATTATATAAATATATTTTAAATAAATTTTAAATAAATTATAAATAAATTTTAAATAAATTATAAATAAATTATAAATAAATTTTAAATAAATTTTAAATAAATTTTAAATAAATTTTAAATAAATTATAAATAAATTATAAATAAATTTTAAATTAAATAAAAAGTGGAATGAAAAGTGGAATTAATTTTAAATAAATTTTAAATAAATTTTAAATAAATTTTAAATAAATTTTAAATAAATTTTAAATAAATTTTAAATAAATTATAAATAAATTTTAAATTAATTATAAAAATAAAAAGTGGATTAAATTATAAATAAATTTTAAATAGATTTTAAATAAATTTTAAATAAATTTTAAATAAATTTTAAATAAATTTTAAATAAATTTTAAATAAATTTTAAATTAATTCTAAATTAAATAAAAAGTGGAATAAATTATAAATAAATAAAAAAGTGGAATGAAAAGTGGAATAAATTTTAAATAAATTATAAATAAATTTTAAATAAATTTTAAATAAATTTTAAATAAATTTCAAATAAAATAAAAAAGTGGAATAAAAAGTGGAATAAAAAGTGAAATAGATTTTAAATAAATTATAAATAAATTTTAAATTAAATAAAAAGTGGAATAAATTTTAAATAAATTTTAAATAAATTTTAAATAAATTTTAAAAAATAAAAAAGTGGAATGAAAAGTGGAATAGATTTTAAATAGATTATGAATTAAAATATAAATAAATTTAAATAAATTATAAATTAAATAAAAAGTGGAATGAAAGAATTTTTTTTGTTTATTTTTAATTAAAGATCAAAAAAAATAAAAAAAGATAAGATTGATGGTGAATTATTCTCTTTAAAAAAAAATAAAAAAAAACAAAATAAATTAAACAATTAAATTCCATTTTTTTCATCAAACAAATCATTTTTTAGAAAGAAAAAAAAGAAAATGAAAAGAAAACAATTGATAATTTTAATAATACTTTTAACCATTTTAATAATAAAAACAAAAATAAATGAAGAAGAAATAAAAGAAATAAAAGAAATAAAAGAAATAAAAGAAATAAAAGAAATAAAAGAAATAGAAGGAATAGAAGAAGGATATTCAGCATATAGTTGTACAAAATTTGTAATGCAAGCAAATGGAAGTGATTCAAATGATTGTAGTTCATCTGGAACAGCTTGTGCATCAATAGAAAGAGGACTTCTTCTCACTCCACAAGGTGGTGTTCTTTGTGTTTATTCGGGTCATTATTATATTTCTTCCACTTTAAACATTCATATGACCACTTTTACTATGTGGGCTCCTGATGGTCCAAGTCAAACTATTATTGATGGAGGTAATTCAAAACAATGTGTTAATATTTATGTCAATGGGATGGGAGTTGTCACGATTGATGGTTTTACTTTCCAATATTGTAATGCTAATGAAGGTATTTTTTATCCAAAATCAAAATCAAAATCAAAATCAAAATCAAAATTAAAATCAAAATTAAAATTAAAATCAAAATTAAAATCAAAATCAAAATCAAAATCAAAATTAAAATTAAAATCAAAATCAAAATTAAAATTAAAATTAAAATTAAAATTAAAATCAAAATCAAAATTAAAATTAAAATTAAAATTAAAATTAAAATCAAAATCAAAATCAAAATCAAAATTAAAATTAAAATCTAAAATCAAAATCAAAATCAAAATCAAAATTAAAATTAAAATCAAAATCAAAATCAAAATTAAAATCAAAATTAAAATCAAAATTAAAATCAAAATTAAAATTAAAATCAAAATTAAAATTAAAATCAAAATTCAAATTAAAATTAAAATCAAAATTAAAATAAAAATTTAAAATTAAAATCAAAATAAAAATTAAAATTAAAATTAATTAGGAGGAGCAATAGCTGTTACTTGTTCAATAGTTGGTTATATCGCAAAGATTAAAAACTGTGAATTTTATCACAATCAAGCAAAAATAGGAGGAGCAATTTATAATTTTCTATGTGCAGCAACCTATGAGAATATAATAATTGCAGAAAATTCAGCAAGTGATTCAGGTGGAGGTTTTTCTTGTACAATATCAACCGCATGTCAGAATGTACAGTTAACATGGAATAACATCACAATAGTAGACAATACAGGAAATGGAAACAAGAGTATTGATGAAATAGGAAATCCAAATTGTGGGTCATGTTCATGTGTATATAATGGAAATAGGATGTATGATTGTGGAGATTGTTATAACGGTGGTAATTGTTTACCAAGTGGATCATGTGTATGTCTTCCTGGATCACATGCTCCAACTCCAACTTGTTCATTTTGTGATCCTGGATCTTATTCAACTACTCAAAATGCTGCTTCTTGTACTCTTTGTGAACCGAATTATTACAATACTGGTTATGGTAATACTGGCTGTTCTTCTTGTCCTACTGATACTTCTAATTCAGGTTCAGGAAATATTGAATGTTCTCCTCCTCAAATGTCTGATCCTACTTATGATTCTGTTACTTCTAGTTCTTTTAATGTTTATTGGACAACTCCAAGTTTGTTTTCTGTTAGTGGTTATTATCTTAGATATAAATCTACTGGTGATTGGACTTCTTTACAACTTTCTTCAAGTGTTCATCAATATAACTTTTCAGATTTATATTCAGGAGATTATACTATTCAAGTTGCTGCATATAATAATGAAGGTGAATTATCAAATAAAAGAAATATCTTAATAATAATATTTAAATAAAATATTTTAAATTATATTTGTAAATTTTGTTGAAATAGGAAATGGCACTTGGACTAATGAAATTGTTATAGCTACAAATCCTCCAACTCAACCTTCAATCGTTCCAAATATAGCTGAAGTTTTAGAAATGAAATCTTCAACATCATTCGGAGTTAGTTGGGGAACACCTTCAAATGGTGGAAGTCCTTTAATTTCATATGAAATAAATTATAAACCAGAAAATGGAACTTGGATTAATTCTACAGTTGGAGCAGAAACACATTCATTTCAAGCAACATCACTTCTTTCTGGCAAATACATCTTCAGAATTCGTGCCAAAAGTAATTATTCATTCGGAGATTATTCTTCAGAACACTCATTCTGGACAAATGAAGCAACATGTCCTGATGCAATAACAACATTTAACGAAGTAAATCACACACAGGAAACAATATCTGTTAACTGGACAGCTCCAGCTTCAAATGGAGGATCCACTATAATTAATTATCAAGTCGCATACTTAAAAGATGGTGAAACTACTTGGTCTTATAAACTTGAACCAGCAAATACTTATGAATCAACAATTGAGGATTTAATTTACGGAACTTATACTATTCGTGCTAGAGCAATAACTTCATATTGTAACACATCAGAATTCAGTCAAAATTTATCAATCGAAACAGGTGCACCAACAGAACCTGATCCAGTTACTTCAATCTCACAAACAGGAAAATCATCAACTTCAATTTTAATTTCTTGGATTGAACCTTGTTCTTGTGGCTCACCAATTATTGGATATCGTTTATGGTACAAATATGAAGATGCAGAACCTGCTGAAGATTTTCAATCCATTGATCTTTATAGCACAAATTTATATTACAATTTGGATAATTTACTTTCTGGAAATTACACATTCAAAATACAATCAAACAACTCAATAAATTTTTCTGTAAATGGAACAGAATTTTCATTCAGTACAGATCCTGCAACTTATCCTGGAAATATGCAACCTCCCTATAAAATATCTGGTACATCTTCGGAAATTCAAATTGGATGGGCTGAACCTAGTAATAATGGAGGTTCTGTAATTGTTTTTTACTTTATTGAATACAAAAAAAATACAACTTCGATTTTCGATCAATTTAATACTTCAAATTCATCAACAAGTTGCACTATTGGTTCACTTGAGGAATTACAATATTACAATTTCCGAATCAAAGCTTGCAATGATATTGGATGTAGTGAATCGTGGAGTAATAATGCCACATATATAACTGATGGATCAACAGTTCCAGGAAAAGTTGCTCAACCTTCATTTCTTAATTCAACATCAACATCATTTGCATTTAGTTGGACAAAACCAACTGATGGAGGTAAAGATATACTTTACTACACAATATTATACAAATTAAGCACATCTGGTTCATGGACTGAGATAATTTTAAATGTTGAACCATCAGCAACAAATCTTGAATATGTAATTGATGATATTTACTCAGGAACTTATAACGTTAGAATTTCAGCCACTAATGAAAATGGAGAAGGAATATCAAGTGATTCAACTCCATTTTCCACTTCTGCTGCAACAGCTCCAAATCCTGTTTTGAATCTTCAATTTATCAGTTCATCTTCAACTTCTATTTACATGACTTGGGATCCACCAACTTCAAATGGAGGAAGAGATATCATCAATTTCTTTGTTCAATTCGATTCATTGAATCCAAATGGAACATCAGGAAGTGTTTCAATATCAGAATATGTTCTTCAATTCAACCTCACAAACTTGATTTCAGATTCTTATAATATCACTGTTTATGCTGCTAATTCAATTGGAAATTCAACAGGAAATCAAGAAGAAATGAACACATTATCACCTCAAATCCCAGATAAAATCACAGGATTCACTCAAATTTCAGCAACTTCAACTTCAATAACACTTCAATGGAATCAACCCAATAATAACGGAAGACCAATACTCAATTACAACTTCTCAATAACTTCATATTCAACAAATACAACAGAATACATGATTATTGATCCTCCTCAATCCTCATTCCAATACAAAATATCAAATTTATTATCAGGTGTTTTCGATATTGCGATATCTGCTATAAATGAAGTTGGATCATCAATTTATAGTGATGTTTTATTAGCTCAAACATCTCAACCAACAGTACCAGGAATAATGGATCCAGTAAATTCAACAGCAATTAATTCAACATCACTCAATGTGAATTGGACTAAACCAAACAATGGAGGATTGAATATCACATCTTACATTTTATCCTACAGAGAACAAGATACTAATATTTCCAATTCAACCCAATTATCTTTTGGTTCATCAACATTTGAATACAATATCACTGGTTTGCTCTCTGGAAATTATTCAATCGCAATGAAAGCAGTGAATCCATTGGGAAGTTGCAATAGTTGGAGCACTGATACAAATGTTTCAACACTTGATCCTGTAGTTCCTGGAGAAATTGAATCAATAAATGTTGATGAAATTAGAAGACATTCTCTCCTATTTTCTTGGGAAGTACCAAATCATGGAGGAAGAGAAATTGAAGGATATAATCTAACATGTGCTCAAACAGATAATCTTACTAATTCAGCATTTTCACAAGTTGATTCAACAGTTGGATTTTTTGATAATTTAACAACAAACACAAGTTACACACTCACAATAAGTGCATTTAATTCAGA